>CM076583.1:249751609-249981126 GCA_034641835.2 Pinus albicaulis | reverse complement strand
TAAGAATAGAGAAGATGGGTCTGAGTTTTGAACCTTTGGAGAACAGAAATTTTATACTGAGTTTTCTGAAAATTATGGAAAGAAGATCAATTTTCTTGCACATGTTGATGTTGATGCGTTATTGTAGTTTCGTTATGTGTTTTTTCTTCTATTAATGAAGTGAAGTATTGTAGCTGCGGGTCTCTTATTACAGTTTGTAAGTAAGAGTTAAATGTCCTTAATGTGCGCTCCTTCACTCCAACTATTTTCTCTCTATAAAATTATTTCTAAGATTTAGAATGATAGATTTTGTTATACAACATATCATTTTAAGTTTCCATTCCATTTTCTTCCTTCCATTCCAAGTAATATAAATAGATAATGGCATTGTGAAATCTTTCATTTTATCAGATCATTGAGGGCTTTGATTAATTAATTTCTAGAGGTGCTTAACGAAGACCATCTGATTTCGTAAAATTTGTGACATATATTTGTAAACGTCTCAAGCACTGATTCCTTACCACAGCCAAGGGATTGTTTCTTGAGGTACAACACACCCCCAACAAATGTGTCACACACCTTAGTGATTGATATAAATAGAGTCAACGATGGAGGACATTTCACTCATCTCATCCTCACACATCATCTCTCCTCTTCTGATTGGTTCGAGCTCCTTGGAGGCAGTTTCAGTTCACACATGGGAAAGAAGGATGAAGACGTTGTTGCTACAGTTGTTGTTGCCGTTGTTGTTGCCATTGTTGTTGCCGTTGCTGCCATTGTTGCTGGTGTTGCTGACGTTGGGGCAAAGTTGACTTTTCTGGGGTTGACTTTGAGTTGACCGTGTGGCTGTTTTGAGGGTTGTTGTGACACATGCTGGGTTGGCTGACCAAGGAGACTTTGCTGGTTGAAGCATCCTGTTGACCGCCGTAACGCACCACCACATTTTTTTGTTTCTGGTTTTTCTTCTATAGATCCACTGGTATGTTCTATCAGCATTTTACTTGATCGTTTATGTGATTGTTGTGGTGAAAAGTAAAGTTGCATCAAGCATAGAACATCTACATAAATTTACAATTCATCTATAAAAGAGGCTCGGAATGTCATGTATTGGTGCTACAAGATGCCAAGTGTGATGTAGTAACATCTAAAAATCATAATTTGAGGTTTGGCCCTAAAATTAACCTCAATAACTCTTCGTGGTCCCAAAATCTAGTTGAGCCACCACAAAGGGGTCTCCATGGGCCTCCAATTGCTCATAATGTCCATCTCTACGCTAGTGTTGAGGAATTTCTAGGTGCTACTAGCCCTCCCAAGTATCTGAAGGTAAGACCATCTCATTTAGGCTCTAGACCAACTACCATCCCTCATATGGTGCTAAGGCCAACCTGGGTGCATGTTGGGTCCATGTGTGTCATCCTAAAGAATCATCAAATCCAGTGCAAAGTGGTTGGACATTCTAGGTGCAAGAGGTGTCTAGGGTCATGTGTGATATGCTACTGCTACTCGTAGGCCCAAGGATCTCAACGCTTCACCTCTTAGTGCCAATATACTTCTCTGGTGGCTTGGATACCTGTGGGTAAGGTGCCCATGACATGGGATGCTGCACGACTTGACAACTACAACATAGATTATAGTTAAAAAAAATAGACATTAGGGGCAATACTCATTATTGCATCTAAGTGAACCAAGCTTGAATGTAATGAACTATTTAACACTTCAAATAAGGGTTCCCTTCCAAAATCAGGGCCTTGAGCTTGCAATGATGTTTCCTCCCTAGGTAGGAGTGGCTAATGGACAACCCTATTAGGTGTTTTTAACCCCTAAGGGGAAGTAACATTTCTTCAGTCCACTCATCAATTAATAGGTGTTAGTGAATAATAATGATGGCACAAAGGGGAGAAGGCTTCATGGTTGAGTGCCATGGTCAAAGGGACCAACATGATGGAGATCCACATCCTAAGTGTATAGATGTGAGGAGGGAGCATTCGTGGATACATGAGTTACTAGCTTAGCCTTTGTTTTTCCACCCCTTTTGTGTGTCTTTTACTGTTTCTTTAGTTTTCTTTGTATTACTGCTCATAGCTCAAAGGTTTAGGGCTTGCTTTGAATGATATTGCAGTTGTATTACCCATTAAATATGAGTCATTTCATTGCTCATCAGGGTTGGGACATGCAAGGGTTCCTTTTATGATGGAATGGAGCAACATGTTCTCAGAAACCGAGTGATGGACATAATGAGTGAGGTAGAGCTAGAGCTCATGCTAGTCTTTTTCCCACACGCTAATTTGTATGTCCTAGCCATGTTTTGCATTTTGATATTATTTCTTTTGATTTTGTTTTCTAGCAATGACATGCTCTTTATTTTATTTTTTTTCAGTTGCATCAACCTCTCAGGGAAAACTGTTGGGCCCTACCCAAGTATGTGGATGCATGGGGGCCAAATCCTAGAGAAACAATGGTTAATTGAACCCGAAGAATGGGTGTGAGATAAGGGCTTGTAATGTATGATGGAAATGTGAAAATTCCGAAAACCAGAATCCTATTGCAGAAACTGGAAATTATTCTCCTAATTGATAATTTTATTTAACAATTTATTTGTAGTTTTCTACAGCAAATACTGAATAAATCATGCTGCAACCTTCAAAAATAAAACTGCAGAAAAATAAAATAACGGAAACTGAGAAATTATAGCACACACACAAAAATATTAACACAGTTATTTTTGGACAAATGTCCCTGGAAAAACCCAATGCGGGAAAATCGGTGCAGCATATGAGGGTTTTCTTATTATTCTTCAGCAACAAATTTGAGTACAAAAAATTTAGATGCTCTATTGGAAATTTAATCTGAAGAAAATACTGAGAGAATTTTTGTGAGAGTTTTCTCACACTCCACTACAAATTTCTGCCCCCGAGATGAACCCTCTATCCTCATGCCTCTGCGTCATTCTATACGTAGTGACTGCGTAGAGCTACTGTGGAATTTGCCTTCCCTCACTCTGCCTCTTGCAGAAGTTGGAAATCTTCCTCCTGGAATTCTGCTGCTCTCCTCTCTTACCTGCTACTCACCCTTTGGCTTTATCTTCTCTGCTGAATCACAACCACTAGGAAAATCGAATTGCCTGGGCAACTGAGTAACTGCACTAGTTTGTTCTCCATTTACCCATCGACTTCTTATAATATTTTGTTGGAGCACCAACGACCAAGATTAAAACATAATCGATGGCATAGATTAATTCCTTGTTGATCCGTGTGAGTTTCTAGATGATTCTCACCTTGTCTCAATTAATACTGATTAATTAACCATATTCCGTAAGTTTAGGCATAAGAAATATTCAAAAATTGGTTAATAATCTAATTGAGACACTTCTAGGTGGAATTTCCAAGAAACGATTTCTGGATTTCGAAGAAATCATATTTTCTAGCCCCTCCACAAAATTTCGTGGCTAGAACACATCTGATGCTACAAATACTAACACTCCCTCTTAGCGAGGAATTTGTTCTAGTACTGCACTTTCTGCCACAACACCCCGTCTTTGCATCATCTTCTGTCATGTTGCTGATGTCTGGCTACTGCTGCCCACCAACCACTGTGCATCTTTGATGTGAGCTGCATCTGTGCTACTGCTGGCCCTGCTGAACTGCTATCAACACTGCATCTGCACTGCAACTCCCTCTCATCTGCTGCTGCTGCAACTGCAACATTTGCAACTGAGAATCATCCAAAGTAACCTGTCCTTGCCACTGAAACATGTTATCCACCATACCCATATGTTCCTTGAACTGGAAAAACTTAGCTCTACCTAGAGCTTTCATGAGTATGTATGTTGCCTGCTCTCCTATGGGAACATACTGTAGCTGGACTACCCCATATTGTACACAATCTCTGATGAAATGGCATCTAATATCTATGTGCTTCCACCTATCATGAAACACTGGATTCTCAGAAATATTTATGCAACTCTGATTATCATAGTAGACGTTGCTCGTTTCCATCCTCTGTCTGAAATAGCTTACTAGAAACTTCCTAAGTCATATAGCTTCGCACATAGCTATGTTGGCCGCCATATGCTCTGCTTCTGCAGAGCTCAATGCTACTGGCTTCCGCTTCTTGCTAGAACAAGAAACCATCCCTGATCCAACACTGAAGCAATACCCAGAGGTACTTTTCCTGTCCACTGAACTTCTTGCCCAATCTGCGTCTGTGAACCCACATAGTTTGATGTCATCCCCTTGAGTATATCTCAACCCATACTCGATTGAGCCATGCACATACCTCAGAATGTGCCTCGCTGCTGCCCAATGTACCCTCTTCAACTCTACCATGAACTTCCTTAGGGTATTGACTGCGAAGCAAATGTTTGGCCTAGTGTTGACCAGATACATGAGAGACTGAATGAGATGTCTATACAAGGTGGGGTTTACATCCTTGTCATCCGATGCATCTATATTTTTCCAATTTGTGATCATGGGCGTAGTCATGGGTCTGTAATCCTACATTCTAAAGCTCTTCATAATATCTGTAGCGTATCTTCCTTTTCCCAGGAAGATCTCCCCATTCTTCTTCCATACTTCCAATCCTAGAAAATAATGCATCAACCCCAAATCCTTCATGTTGAACTCTGCTGCTAGGTTCCTCTTGCAGTCTTCTATGAGCCCTAATGATCCTGTCAAAAAGAGATCATCCACGTATAGAACTAGAATGAGTGGCTCACCTTCTACCCTCAAATAGTAGAGGTTGGGATTTGCATCACTCTTGACGAATCCCATCTGCTACAAGTAACTGCCAATCCAGCCATACCAAGCCCTCAGAGCCTGCTTGAGCCCGTATATAGCTTTCTTCAGTCTGCACACATGAGCATGCCTTTCATGAGTTTCGAAGCCCTCTGGTTGTTCTATGTACACATCTTCCTCTAACACCCCATTCAAGAATGTTGCCTTGATGTTCGTCTAGTGAATCTGCGATCCCATCTGAGCTGCTGGGGATATAAATAACCTAATATAAATGTACCAGGAAACTCGGGTGAAAGTATCCTTGTAAACTGTTCCTTCTTTTGGTGCATACCCCTTTGCCACAAACCTAGCCTTGTACTTATCCACACTTCCATCTAAAACCTACTTGATCTTGTAGATCCATCTAGAACCAACAATTGATCTATCTTCCAACCTTGGCACTACCTTCCAAATATCCTTTGTCATGATAGAGCTATACTCTTCTACCATGGCATCTACCCACACCTGATGTTGTGCAGCTTCTTGAAAGCTGGAAGATTCTGCAACCTGAGCTACCAAAGCTTGATATCTGTCAGACTGTATGTGTTGTCTTTTGTTTGTCCTAAGAGTTCCAATAAACTTCTCGGCATCTCTCAATGTCTGACGAACTTCTCTGCTATCTCTTCCATTGATGGTGGGAGGTTTAACTGGCTCCTCCTCTTGTCCCTGCTAATTTGTCTGCTGAGAACTCCTCGGATCTCATACCCTTGAGGAAATACTGGTACTAGTCACTGTAATCGATCCTTGTGATTGTCCTCCTGCCGGTTCGACTGGCTTCCCCTTCTGTTGGACTAAAGAAGCTTTTGCTGACTGATTTTGATCACTTGTAGGCTTCTCTCGACATCTCCTAAATGCTAATTCCTCCATGATATTTACGTCTTGTCTCACTACAATATTTCTGTTGCTAGGAATGTAGATCATGTATGCCTTTGAGGTCTCGCTTTGCCCGACGAAAAACCCCTTCTCTGCAGTCTGATCCAATTTGGTACATTTTTCATCTGTAACGTGGCAATAAGGCACACTACCAAAAATCCTTAAGTGACTAACTTCCAACTTCCTCCCAGTGAAGACTCCTTTTGGCATTTTTTCCCCAATGCTCTATGAGGATTTATGTTTTGAATATACACCACCGTGTTACATGCCTCTGCCCATAAAAATCTAGGCAAATCCTGATCATATAACATGGCCTTTGCAGCCCCAACTATAGTTTTTTTATTTTATTTTTGTTCGTTTCGCTAGCCTATTCTGCTGAGGATTATATGGAGTTGTACATTCTCTTTTGATGCCTTCCTTTGCATAAAATTCTGTGAAGTTTTTATCAATTTATTCTCTATCATTATCTGAGTGAAGTACCTTGATCTTCTTCCATTTTTCATTCTCCACGAGAGCTTCAAACTCTTTGAACCGATCAAAAACCTCATCTTTGGTCTTCAAGAAGTAGATCCAAGTTTTTCTGGAATGATCATCAATAAAGGTGACGAAGTATTCAGCACCACTAAGAGCTCTATGGACATCATACCACAAATATCTGAATGTATAAGTTCTAACACACTATCTTCTATGTTGTCACTTCTTGGGAATGATTCCTTAGCATACTTCCCAATTACGCATCCTCTGAACACATCATCGTGTTTCGTACTAAGTTCTGGAACCCCTGTCACAGTTTCTCTGAGCATATTGAGAGCTCCATGGTGTATATGTCTCATTCTCCTATGTCATAACTCATTCAAATCCTTACCACTGCCATTGTTACTTCCTATTAGTGACATTGGAGAGTCGAGATGCAACCTGTAAAATCTATTGCTTCGAGCTCCAATTTGTCTTACCTTCTTCCAACTTAAGTGTTTGACATACACTTTCTTCCCCATGAAGTGGACATCACACCCCTTATCCTGCAACTGGGATACTAAAATCAGGTTCATACCCAATCCTGACACATGCAATACATTTATAGTGCTGGTGCTTGCTCCTGACTCCCTCTGAAATCTATGGTACCTCTCCCTACTGGAGTACATTTTGCTCTGTTTCCCATAGTAATATGGAATTCCATCTGCTCCTCCTTGTAGCTAGAGAAATATTATCTAACCCCTATCATATGAGCTGATGCTCCACTATCTATATACCAGACACCTAGTGAAGTTGATCTTGACAAGCAAGAAAATTTTTCCTCCAACCTGGAAGACAAATTTGAAGCTTCTTGACTGTTAATTTTGTCCATGGTCACACTGAATAATTTAGTGTGATGTTCCTCTTTCCTCCCAACACTAATTCTACTCTAGCAAACCGCTGCAAAACTACTGCGTCCAACTAGATATCTACTCTACGAAAAATACGGGGTTGCTCCCTCTTCCTCTAGAGCTACTCGATCTGGAGAGATCAAAATTTTCCGTTGCTCTCTCAGAAAAAAAAATGATTCTCCTCAAGTGACTGGAACCTTTTGCAAAGTGATTGCGGTGCCCCCTGGAGTTTTGATCTGCTGCTCTCACTGAACAATGAAACTCCTGTCTTCGCAATTGAGCTCTCCGGTTGATCATTTGTGCTCTGATACCATGTGAAAATTCTGAAAACCGGAATCCTATTGCAACAACTGGAAATTATTCTCCTAATTGTTAATTTTATTTAACAATTTATTTGCAGTTTTCTACGACAAATACTGAATAAAACACACTGCAACCTTCACAAATAAAATTGTGGAAAAATAAAATACTAGAGACTGAGAAATTCTAGCATACACAAAAAAATATTAACACAATTATTTTTGGATGAATGTCTCCGAAAAAACTCAATGCGGGAAAACAGGTGCAACAAACGAGGGTTTTCTTATTATTCTTCAACAACAAATCTGATTACAAAAATTTTAGATGCTCTACTGGCAATCTAATCTGAAGAAAATACTGAGGGATTTTTTGTGAGAATTTTCTCACACTCCACTATAAATTTCTGCCCCCGATATGGACCCTATATCCTCATGTTGGAGCCTCTGCGTCACTCTCTGCGCATAGCTACTGCGGAATTCACCCTTTCTCACACTGCGTCTTCCATAATCTGGAAATATTCCTCTTGGAATTCTGCTACTCTCATATCTCACCTGCTACTCACCCTCTGGATTTATCTTCTCTGTTGAATCACAACCATTGATAAAATCGAACTTCTTGGGACACTAAGTAACTGCACTGGTGTGTTCTCCATCTACCCATTGACTTCTTCTTATAATCTTTTGTTGGAGCACCAACGACCAAGATTAAAACATAATTGATGACCCAGATTAATCATCTGTCGATCCGTGTGAGTTTCTAGATGATTTTCACCTTATCTCTATTAATACTGATTAATTAACCTTATTCCCTAAGTTTAGACATAGGAAATATTAAAAAATTAGTTAATAATATAATTGAGATACTTCTAGGTGGAATTTCTATAAACAATTTCTGGGTTTTGGAGAACTCATGTATTCTAGCATCTCCACAAAATTTCATGCTAGAACACATCTGATGCTACAAAAATTAACAGGAAAGTGGTAAGTATGGAATAGGGATAGATGGAACTACACTATCTCACTCAATGCTTCCTGAGTAATGCCCATCCTATACCCATCGGGACATTAGGGGAGGTATCATTAGACTAGGATCAAATATTAACTTCCCATTTAAGGTGAAAGAACATGATCACATTCAAAATCTCTCTTTCCTCTAGTTCACCCTGTAATCCATATCAACTTCCCAAATATAAACAAGCATAAGCATCCAATTGCAAAATTGAATAAAGTACTTGTTACCCACCAAAACTGGGTGACCTTTATGAGAAAATTTTCTCCTATTCATCTCTTCCATTCGACAACTAGGAGCCCTCGAGAGCCACTTTATAGACGAGCCATTCATATCTCTGCCATCTACATTAGTCATATGTTTCCTCGCCCATTTTTCAAGAGCACATGTTGGAAGGTCGGCTTCTGATCAGAAGGTAATTTATTCATTATGCAATTAGGTGCTAATGCTTGTTTATATTTTGGCATTTTGGGATGGATTATGGGAAGCTTGGAAGAAAGAAGGGTCTTGGTCATATTCTCCCCTCACCTTAAATGGTGGGTTATTATTTCTATCCTAGTCCAGTGGGACCTCCCCTAATGACCCATGGCTTTAGGAAGGGGAACTACTTTGGAAGCGATGATTGAGATAACATAGCCCCATCTATATCTATTATATACTTACCACTTTCCATCTTATATTATGAGCCCCTAATCCACCTCCCTTATTCATGTCAACTGATCACTGGTTCATTGGGATTTGGCATCCACACAAATATACCTTGGGTAGGGCCTGAAATTCACCTTGTGAGGTTGATACAATGAAAACAAAAGAAAGAGCATATGATGCCCACAAGAAAAACAAAAGAAAATTTAAAATTCAAAAGATGGGCATGACTTACAAATTAGCACATGGGAAAAAAATAAGCACGAACTCTACCTCTCTCACGACCATCACTCTGTTCTTGGGTCAATGTTACCCTATCTCATAGAAGACCAGGAACCCTTGAATCTCCCAACCCCTGATAGGGAATGAAATGCCCCATCCTAACTAGGGTCATAATTGCTATACATCATATAAAGAAAGCTCTCATTCCTCGAGCTACAAGTAGTAATACAAGGAAAAATCAAGAAAAAGTAAAGGGCAATAAAGAGTGGTGGAAAAAAAAAGGTCGAGGAAACTCATGCATCCATGAATGCTCCCCCTCACATGTATACACTCAGGATGAGGTATTCCATCATAGTTGGTCCCTTTGAACATGGCACTTGGCCATGGTGTTATTTCACCCCCTCTGTTCCATCATTTCTCACATGGCACCCAATATTATCAGAACCGAACTAGTGATCGAACCGAAAAACCTTGTGGAACAGAAACCGGTTAGAACCAGGCAAGAACCGGTAAAAATATGGTTTACCAAAAACACATAAAATATTCATATTTAAAAAAAAACATATATACTCATGTTCATCCATATGAATCCAAACCATTTATACACACATATGCAAAATTTCTTATTTACATAGCATGTAAGGGCGCACATAACCAAAATAGCATAGAGTGCATTCCATCCTTGACTGAAAATACATCAACAAATAGGGTTTATATGGCCTTTAGCATCCAAAAAAAATCATGCTACAACAATTCCTGCATATCGTCAAAACCATTGCCTATATTTGGGTCTTTGTCATTAATATAACCACTTAGGCATTAAAATAAGATAGAAAAAATGTAGCATGTCATGTCAAGATTTTGTTTGAGTGATGGGTACATTTTTAGTAGAGTCATGATAGAGGAGTTTGAAAACCAATGCCACTAACATCAAAGTACATATAGGGTTTGGTACTCTTTATTAAATACTAGTTCCATACCCTTGTACATGTCAAAATCCAATAGAAACGTTGTAATCCCCCCAACCTTGAAATCCTAAAAAACTCTTAATTTTGTTGGAATTTGAGTGAAATATAAAATTCTACTTTCTCCATATGAAATCCAATGAGGTTGGAACCAATCTAAAAAATCTTGAGTCATTTCATGGTAATTAAAAATTTAAGTAAAAGGATGAAAATGAAAGATAAAGGAGAATGTCACTTTTACTTTAAGAATTTAACATTACCATGAATTGCATAGAAATACTAGGTCCATCGACTTGATTATTAGGTTCAGGGCCATAGGCTTGAACATTAGGCTATCCTAGGGGAGAATTAGAAGTGGTACAACCAACTGAAAAATTCAAAAAAGAAGAAGAAAAAAGACAAATTTTTACACTGGAACCAGTCATGAATCGACGAGTTCAGTACCAAACCGGCCTATTCTGGTTCGGAGGCCCGATTCAGATCGGTTTTGGGACAAAAACGGCTGGACTAGCCGGTTCCATCGGTTCCTATCTCGTTATGATAACATTGATGGAACATATCGATTAAACGGTGGACCAAGGACATGCCACTTCCTTTTGGGGGTTGGGAACACCTAAGAGGGTCTTCTATAGCCACTCCTACCTAGGGAGGTAACACCATTATTTGAGTAAGGCCCTGATTTTAGAAGAGAAGACACATATGTTGTTATTATCCCCATTTATTTCATGCTTGGTTCACTAAAATTCACTAATGATTAATGTACCTAATGATGAAAGTTTCAGCACTGGATATTATGTGTAATTGGCAGGTGGTTCCATCTATAGGTTTGGGCAACTTAACTGAGGTCTAGGTCCTCTAGAGGGACATATTGACACCCACAAGTGATGCATTGAGAGCGATGGGAATCTAGAAAGATGTAGAGCATCATTCATAGCCATAGGCACTTCATCACACACAAATTCTGCACTTTTCTTTATATTATTCATGGGATGACGAACTTGGATTAGTTTCCCCCCAGAAGGATTAATATATATATATATATATATATATATATATATATATATATATATATATATATATATATATATATATATATATATATATATATATATATATAGTGTGTGAGGTGATCCAAAACCCAGATGAGGTTTTTTGCATGCCTTGAGACATGGGAGGGCTAGCTTGGTGTTGGAGTAGAGACAAATTTTACCACTTGGAGGCCCATGAGACCTAGTTTTGTTCCCCAAACCCACATTTAGGGGCCACAAGATGATTTGCACTGAGATAGAGGGGCCAACTCCTAGATCTTGATTTTAGAGGCCTTCTTCACTTGTCATGGCACTAAAAGGCTTCAACGTCATCCCTAAGGAAGTCAATGAAAGCATGACGTCAACATTTCAGCTAGCATTTGTGGAGATAAAGTTAATTTTGTAAATGCTACTAGGTTGACTTGTGACCTAGGCCTTTACTTGCACATTATTTTATTAGTATAGGGGCTTGTAGGCTAAAATATGAGATGTTGTACCACATATATATTAAATAGATCTCATTTGAACCTCTCATCATCATTACACTTGGAATTTTGGCCTTGTTGAGGAATTCACACTTGTTCTCTTGCAAAAGATTTGGATATCTTGGATGCATTTTGACATTTGGAGCTTATTCTTGGATACTTCTTGGAGCTATTCTTTGGATAATGGAAGGAATTCTTGCATGTTGTATTGTAATTGCTCTTTATTATTGAATATCTATTTTTCTATCTAATGTTGGAATTATTGATTCTAGGTCATGGTAAAAGTGTACCCTAATTTGTTGAAAATTAATGAAATTTCTATCTATATGATTATTGAATACATTACTCATGTATAACATTTATTGAATAGTCCTATTCGTAAACTCATTATAATCATCCCATGGAAAATGAATATGTCATTGAGTGGGTAAATGTTTGAAATTTGCTTGATAAGGCATCAAATTACGACCTCCTTGAAAAACAAGTTTAACTAACTAAATCATCCTAGAATTCATTCTACCAAGGATCAATAGGCCATTGGTACAACTTTTTGGTGATCAATCTCATATTTTATCCATATTTTATTTCTTAAATTTGATCTTTTCAAGGCTAGGGCTAGAAACTAGGGCTTAGCGTAAAATATTACAGAAGGGGTATTTTGGTGATAGGAGAGCCTAAACATCAATTTGATAGGATTTTCCACAAAACCTATCAATTTAGTGGATAATCGCTTCAATTTCATCCATAAATTATCTTTCCCTAGACGTTTTCCCAAAGATGGAAAATGCTATTTTTTCTTCCCTCAACTTAAGGAATTTCTTGAAGGTTTCATGAGCCTTGGATTAACCAATATACATTGTAAGAAACCTTTTCTTCTTGCCGTGTGCCTCTATTTCTAGGTATCTTCATAGAAATAAAATCGCTTCCTTGTGAAGCCTTGAACCAAAATCGTCTCTTTCTTGAAGACCTCCTAGAGAGATCAATGCATACCTTAACCCTAGAATATCAATTGCAAGTGATCTCTATCCTACTGAGACTCCTTCCATCAATGAAATTCTGTAAAGAGAAGTGTGTTTCAGCTATGGTGATAGTGGGCCACTACCCCATTGTTGCTTATAGGTCTAGTTTATACCTTGTAGGGTTTCCCTCTCCAATGCCTGCTAGATTTTGCGGCAACATTTTTGGCGTTGTTTTCGGGGACATGAAGTGTGTGTCTTGTCCCCATACGATAATATAGAACCTTCTTTGGTGACTCCGTTGGAAGAATGAAGCCCTTGTTATTCATCAAACCTCAAATTCAATTCTTGTAGGGTGGAGAAAGCATATTTCAAGGCATCTTAAATTTCCCTTAGCAAGTCTTGATTTATATGTTATGCAAGACTCAAGGCAATGGCTCCTTGTAATTTGCATGAGATATTCGATCTTTGGATGTCAAGGAAATCCTTAGATATCCAAAATCGATGGGATACAAATCATATGAAAAATATCCCAAAATTCAATGGAGATCCTTCTTCTGTTGTGGATCATGTTGTTAAGTTTCTCAAGTACATCTATGAAATCAACATGGTTCAATGTGGCTCTTCATTGATTCCTTTGGGGAAGCTTAGAGGTATTCGATTAAACATTGTAGACCAAAGAAAATCCCTTGTATTAGGGTTTTCATTGAGGAATTCCTTAAGTATTGGGGACCAAATGGTAATGTTGAAGATGTTATCCAAAACTTGACTATTGCTCTCCATGAAAAGGGCCTCCTCAACCATAGTGAATAAGTTGGAGAAGAACACCATGACCAAGAAGAAGAGTTCTTTTTAGATCACCGGGATAAAGAAATGAATGAAGATAATTTTGAGAACATGTATGGTGGGGAAATTGAGTTTTTGGAAAGTGTAGATGAGGCTAACCCTATCTTTTTCAATGATATTATTTTTGTGAAGCCTCAAGACTGCCTAAATTTTGACACTCATTTTCACTATCTTTCCTTATTTTTGACAACACCATAAGCTCAAACAAGTGTTTAATTGCACATTTTGACTTGGAAAGGTATCCTAATGATCTATTTTTCATATTTTCAATTGTTCCTTATTATTAGAATGAAATTTGTATTTAGCTAAGGAATTAATGAAATTCTGCAACCAAACTTTGTTTCTGTAGCCACCGCCATGGTTCAACAGGTTCTGAGGTATTAATGGAGCAGTGAAACATATGGGCAGTTGAAAAATGATCCGGTCATGGATCTTATCCTATCCATCTGTCCATAATCAAGCAAGAAATCGTCCAGAAATGCAGTCAAATGGATGGTCAACCAGGAGCTGGAACAAGCGAGCGAGGAAGTCTGAAGCTTCACGATTTGCTCTGCCATGTAGCAAATCATGAAGCAATGAAATTCTCCTTTATGTTTACAATTTTAGATAGAATTTTCTTAGTCCTAGAAGGTGTAAAAGACTCAAAACATTTAATGAAAATATTTTATAAATATCTGACTGAGTAATTGTATAAACAATACGAATTATTGTGAGACTATGATATCATTAAAACTCTATTTTTATTTCCTAATCGAATGAAGAAGCATTTTTGAGTTTTAATGAAAAGTTAATAAAGAGTAGATTCAAAGCCATCTATTGTGGAGGGCCCCTACAACAACAGAGGTTCTATTTCGTTTACGTTCTTGCATTTAGATGTTATTTCATAGCTTGATTTTTATGCTTTTACTGTGTTTTATAGCGTAGATACATGCTTTGCTTTTATTTTTATTTTCATTGCAAACATTTCCAGATTTCTACAGTGTAGATGTTTAGTTTATCATTGTCATTTCCTTACTTGTTATCATCATTTCCAGAATTTCATTATGTTAGAGTAGATGCTTTGTTTCTATCATTTGAATAGATTTATTTCCTATATGGTTAAAAATGTAGAGATAATTTATCATAATAGTTCCGCATAGATTAGTTTTCAATGATTAGATTAGTTTCTTTTCATGCAATAATAGCTTATCATAGATTATTTCTTATAATACATATTTGAAGAAGTAATGGAAGATTTCATTTCTAGTTTTGAATCAATTTCGTCTTGTGAATTCAAATAGTTTTGCTTCGTAATAGTGATTTCTTTTCTGAGCATAACAAATAAATAGTTTTAGTGATTCTTTGGTTTAAGTTTTATTCACATTAAATTATCAAAATATATAAAAATTAGAATTACTTTTTGGTTTTAGAATTTTAGTTCTTCTCAAAATTAATCCTTAGCTACTAACAAAAACTGTCATTTCAATTTTTAGGACTTAGTTAAATTTGGATTTAGTTTACTTTTCATAATTTAGTTTCTTAAATTCATTCAAGGACATCCAAAATAAAAACATTTTAAAAAACAACCTTCACACATAAAATCACCAAAATAAACTAAGTAAGAAAGCCTTCTAGCATATATAGTGCACTTGCACTTCACAAGATTACCAACTCCGGTCGATAATTTATGATAGCAATTTAAGTCAATTAAATTGACTATACAATTTCTAACAATGTACTCTTTGAGGACCTTGGAGAAGGTAATCCCGTTAATCCCTTGGAAGTTTACATCCATGATTTCTTTTGTATATAAGAAGGGAAATGGGAGGTTGGTGGCCATTGTTTTGACGAGGATCCTAGTTATGATATTGATGATGATGCTGATAGGAATCTTGTCTCATTTTATATCTCATGTCATCAAGAAGAGATGATTATTGATATTTTTGAGCCATCCTTGGACCCTAGTCTTGAGAGTGATGAGCTTATGTTGGTTGCCCATTTTCAATATGATCCTTGTAATGAACAACCTAGTTTTTGTGATCCTCCATATCAACCATGTCCTCACCCCACACCCCTCCCCCTCCACTCCCCCCCCCATAATGTCCCTAAGGACACCATGGACATTACATCAATGAGGAAGCTCTTAAGAAGGAGTTTTCCAACTCGATCATTCACTTCTCTATATTCGAACTCGAGGGAATTATCCAATGGTGCAGGCATGATTCCCCTTTTCCCCTTGTATCCTGGCTCCCTTTCATAAAGTAGGGTCAACATATTTTCCCACCTCCTATTTGGTAATTTAATTGATGTTAAATTACTTACATAATTTTTCAACCAAGGCTAGTATGTGCATTGTATGTGCTAGAAGTCATTATGTCATTCTTAAATTGAAAATGATCACACTTACTTGAAATAAATTAGTTGCAAACCAAAATCACTATACTTGCTCAAAATAATAAAATCACACTTGCTTAATATAAAGATCGCACTTGCTCAAAGGAGAGATCGCACTTTGCTTGAAAGAAAGATCACACTTGCAGAAAAGAGATTATCACACTTGCTTATGGAAAATGACATTAAAATTAAATCACTTCAAGAATAAAATAACTCTATAATCACACCAATTGGAAATTGAAATCTTCTTCACTCAATCTGCACTACAAATCTACATCAATCCACACTCTATCAAACTACTTTCATGTGCATAAGAGGTCCCTACTTCACTCACTCTTCCTACAACAAAATAATTAGATAATCCCGCTCTAAAAAAAATCATTCGAAAATCTAAACTAAAGCATTTAAAAAAACTAATGAAATGCTACAGCAAAACAGAGAATTGAAATGCTATATACAATTAATGAAAACCTTACAACTTGAGGGGGCCCTCCTGCATGATGTAGGAAATAGCACAACTCCTCTACACGACTAAATAGGCATCGATACCATGCACATCAAAGGAATGAAACAAAAACAAAATTTTTATTTTCAAAAAATATTTTTTGAAGAAATCATCTCCTTTCTCCTCTCATCAAAGGGATTGAAATTTATATATCTTTGAAGCAACAATAGACTTAGAGTTTTATTGATACAATTTTGGTCATGGGATATTTATAGATCAAATTAAATAAAATTTCATGGATTTTTGGATCAAAGATCAGCCCAGATCTATTCAAAATTATTTCTATGCCACAAATTTTCCAAAGAACAACCCGTTTTGGCCTTTTTGTTGATTGTGCATTAAATGAAAATTTGAAAAACCACCTATCCATGTAATATGCAAAATAAGGCTCCAAAGATCTTTGAAAATATCTTAAATAGTAATGAATTTGAGAAAACAGCTTGATGAAAACCTAATTGGGCCTGTGCTGAACAAAACCCATGTTTTCACTTCCCGAAATTCATTTTCATGTGATCAGAAAACACTTTTAAGTTGACTGGTCAAAATTGCTGCGCTTTTCCCTTGATTTGATGATGGAGGTCCACACGTGCGATTTGGGTGGATTTTTACCAATAAAAATCCATATTGGAGCCTTTATAAACAATGTCTATGTGTTGTATTTCCTTCTAGAGTGGTTCTACTACCTCAACCATGGAGATAACTACGAAAACTTGGCTAAATTGTACACACTTGCACTCACAAAACCATCATTAGTAAAACCATGCATAATTCTCCTTGACTCATTAAAAATAATAGAAATACTAATAATAAACCATGCAAACATGTATACCGGGATTTGGTGTGTTTATGAAGAAATATGGTTAAGAATGATGACAATGAGTGAGTGTAATGATGCAAAAATGGATGGTTTGATTAGCAAAATCATGACAAATTGGAGACCCAACATTCCCCCATGCATGAGTTTTTGCATGTCCTCATGCAAACAAAGCTTTGCAAAATTTTATAATTGAACTAGTTCTCGGTAATCCTTTATTTTTTCATTTTGCCTAAATATTTGACCAAAGCTCTAAGGGATTGATGTAGATCATCTATATTGGTAAGATTTGTTTTTCTCTCTTGTTCAATGAACCAATGAATTCATTCTCCAAAATTACACATCTGGTAGTAGAAATATTTTTTTCCACACTTGTTTCTCGATAGTTGCAAAATGAAAAAGAAGAGATATCCATCCTCTTGTTGAAATTATTGCCATAGTATGCTACTCATGAATGATATGATTGTTGAGCCCCAAAGATGTCCTTCTTTTCCACCACATTTCACTTCATTTCCTTTGTCCCTCATCAATTACAGGCTTGAATGATCAATAGGATTGATTAGGATTACTTTAAGAATGTATATAATGACTAACTTGATATGTTTTCATGATTTTGTTGTTGTAGTAATTTTTGACTAGACTCAGCTACAGAACGCCGTCATTCTGTAGCCAGTCGCCTATTCCGCAGCTATCTTCATGTTCACGCAGGTTCCAGGTGTCACCTCAAGGAAAAACGCATATGGTCGTATTCCACATCACTCCCCCATCATTTCTTTCTCTCCACGAAGTCTGAGCTCGAGTCTACAGGTGGTTATGCACGTGGGAAACCAAAACTAGGAGATAGACTTCTAATAGGACAAGGACTGTACAGATGTCCTTAATCATAGTACGAGACCACCACCAGAGTTTTAGTTTGATTTTAGTTGGGAAAGACATTTATTCTTGTTTTATCTCAAAGACAGTTATGTAATTTTGTTATAAGTATGGCTCGGGAGACCGAGAGACAGCTAGCTAGATTTTGTTTTGTTGCTAGATCTCAGAAGACCGTAATACTCTGTTTTTTGAAGAATTTCTCCTTTAATGAAAGAAGCATCACTTTATTGCAAGAGTTGAGTCAATCTTGAGTAGATTTGCGTGCTAATCCGGTGGTAGAGGGCCCCTGCTACCTGAGAAGCTTTGTTCATATGGTTTAGATAAGTAACTTAGCCTTGTTTCATTCCTAGTTTAATCAATTTTCTGAACTTTGCGTTTTTATACTTACTTGCAGTGGATGCCACAGTCAGTAATATCCTTACAAACTATTCCAAAATACCACTAACATTGGATGAGATATAGCTGTAGTACTTTAGGAGTTAATTGCATTTTTTTTTCCGAAACTTTATGTTTTATGCTCATTTGCATTGAATGATACAGCCAGACTTGTTTTTACAAACTATTCCAAAATATCACTCATACTGAACGAGATAGGGCTGTAGTATTTCATAGAATTAGTTGCATTTTAGTTCAGTTGAAATACTCCGGAGGTAGATGTCACTCTATTTTAATTCTGTCACTATATTTCAAGTTTGATAATGGCACTCTAGTTCAACTCTGTTCACTGTATTTCAAGTTAGATTAGTGGCATTCTAGTTCAGTTCCAGTTCACTGTATTTCAAGTTAAGTTAATGGCATTCTAGTTTAGTTGTGGTCACTGTGTTTCAAGTTTGATCAATTGCATTCTAGTTCAGTGTTATCCATTGTTCTTTAAGTTGTATTAACTGTCAAAATTAGACTTCACGGCCTTCATTGTTTACAAACTACTCTTGTTCTTAATTTCTATTAATGCATCATCATATAGACATGAATTAGTGATATCAATTTAAGGCCTTGATTGTTCTGCAATCTTTTGCAATTTCACAAATAAGCCTTTTCCCAAAAACTATTCTAGAAAATCTCTAACTTTCGAATGAGGCTTAGTAGTGACAATTTGAGCTTCAGAATGGATTAATATTAGCATTACATGTTAATTCAGAGTAGAAATACTATTGTGCTACAAATAATCTTTCCTAATTGTGTTCCAATAAACCTCTAGCCATGGATGAGATTCTTTGTAATATTGTAAGATGATTGTTTACTTAGGAGAACCTCATTTGCACTAAACTTGTCCTTTTCGCAAGCTATTCCAACATATTTCTAATGAATGAATTGGATGAGTTCATGTTATGAGTTATTGAGTTCATGTTGTGATTTATTTCCTTGCTATGAGTCATTATCAAGCTTTGCATTTTCTGTTCTTTAGTGCCACACATAATTTAGAATAGGTTTTTCTTTGTTTTTAGTGTGACCAACAACTGTTCTTTTTCAACATTTAGTTCTTTTCCTTCTTAACATAAAACCACAAAACCAAAAACATCATAAAAACACTAAACAAAACGTAGTGAGAAACAGATATCTAGACACATATAGTGCACCTCACTTCAACAGTTTACTAGCCCTAGTTGACAATTTATGACCTCAATTTAGGAACACTAAGTTGAGCACACAATGATGCATGTTGATTTGTTCTTCTTTAATAAAACAAACACCTCTCCATTACTTATTAATCCCCTGCACATTATCATATACAACTTGTGTGAAATATAAGGGTGTCCATAAATGAGCATATCCAAGTACTTTTCATTGTTGTTAAAGCCTTTGCAAATTCAATCTTAGAAACAATTTATGAAGTTTTTGTCACTTACTCAATTGTGCACCATGAATGTTGTATGCAAACAAACAACCACCTTTTGATCATGTGCTAAATTTTTTTACCATGAAGTCAAGCTTGTTATATCTGTAAAATAATTCTTTCTCTCAAGAAATTCATGTTGATGGACTATTAAGGAAAGCATGAAATATTCCCACATGAAGGCCAAAAGGTCAGATTGTTAAGAGAAAAGGTAAACATAAGATCTCATGGAGGAAAAGATTATGCAACCATAGTATGGGGCTCAGTCATAACAACATTGGTAGAACATCTAATAAGGTATGAGGGCTGAAAATAGTAGAATAGGGATGAAGTATTGAGAAAATGGTTTGAAGAATGTGGATATGATAGGGTGAAATACATGGATCACATGTTTTACAGTAGTTTTCTCATTACAATTTCCAAAAATTTTAACAAATTAAAAAAAATTGAAGCTAGTTTTACCTCAAGTTTACCTTTTGGAATTGGAGAAGAGAACACGATATGATGACTGATTTGGTGTTGATTTGGCACAGGTACTCTTCTCCATGATGCGTTGACCATCGCTTTGACCTTGCTCCACAAAATGCATATTTTTCATGTAGCAGAAATGTTTTTTCAATTTCTCTCAAATGATAAATCAGATTCTCTTGAATTTTTTTGAGGTTGTTACCATTAATATTATGCATCTTCCAACAAGTTGCACAAATATCGAGAAAAATGAGAAATATTTGTAGGTGAAAGTGGCCAATTTCTTGAAAAATGCACACTGGAATTTCTTGAAATTTTGTGTATTTATTTACCCTACCATGATGCATTTACCCTAACAATTTCAGGGCCAACGGATGCACGATTATCAAGATATGGTCAAATCAATTTCTGCCTTGTTTTACCCTTCATGCTACCCAATGTTGCAAAAAAAAACATATTCTATAAGCTCATTTTAAGGCCAAATTGAGTGCTTCGAAAGGGAAACAATGTATTTTTACCTCTATCACCGTAACATTCCTTCAGAATCCCATTTTGATGAACAAAAGATGATGTTGTTCAAAAATACCGAAATCTGGCATATCTGTCCACAACGGTGAGAAATGAAAATCTGCCTTAAAAACCCATTGAAAATTCCTGGAAAATTTTGCTTTTTTGGAATATGTCCACCTGTTACTCAATTTACCATATTCTGAGAAAACCCAAAAGCTCAAAATTTTTATTTCTGCTCCAATCTCTTGCAAAATTTGTGCCAAAACTGCCTTTGGAACAAGCTGCTACAACAAAAACAAGTTGTTACAACACTCACTGCAGAAAATGCAACTTTCCGTAGCTGTTGCAACAAATGTCAATTTTTGTAGAATGTTGTTTTCTTCGAGTTTGAACTACTTATTTGGATTGTGTACTACATGCTGAAGTAGAAACCATGAAATATAATGCATATTGAATGAAAATAGGCCCAATTTTATTGTTTTTCTTGAAAATGAAATGAATGAATTTTTTTTATAATGGTGTCATCATGCTGTTGTTGAATGAAAAAAAGGTGAACATGCTTCTACAAGAAACCAATAAAATGTAATGCTGCAAGTTGTTGTTGATTCCATAAAACCATATATTCTTCATCAAAACCAAAATTTATGGTACAATTATTACCATGCGAATGAATGTGTCGAAGTCGAGCATGGAAAGAAATCATTGGATTACTGATCAATGATGAAAATCGTTAACCAATGCGAGACAAATCACCAATAATGTAAATGAGTGTCAAGGTACCTGAGTGCATCTTGACAGGGACGAATGAATGTGTTGAAATCGAGTCATATGCAAGATCTGGCAATCAAGAGAAATTGTTGTATTCCCATTATTGTTAGCGAGGAGGCTTGCCATTGATGTATGCAAGTTCCAAGGAACTCCAAATAATCTCTGATATTGATCCTAGATAAGGTTTTGAGGTCAATGGGACAATATTTGTTGGAAGGTGGGCCTTAAGGAATCCCACATCAACCAACTCGAGCACAGAACCAAAAATTATTTGAAGAACCATAATATAAGATTGAAACCATCATAAAATTGCAGAACTTACTGTGAAGTTTTCTTTCCATTTGCCTGGTTTTCAAGAAAAGCTCATGTCCAATTGCGCCAACAAGTTAGTTTTCACAATAAGACTTATTTTTCTCTTTAATTTTTTTCTTTTTATTTTCTATATGTCCTACTCTACTTGAAAAAGAAATCTCATTCAAGTATATGAATACTTCCAATGTAACCATGTGTGTAGCAAGATGATAGATAAACTCATATGCATGTTTGAAATATACTTTTTGATATGTACCAATATATGAGAGACCAACTTCCTTGATTGAGATGATGTTAGAAGATACTTAAGAATGGAGTACTGGGATCTAATCACTGTCTTGAACCAAGATTCAATGTAATCTTGTCTTCGTTGGCTTTCTGCTATCATGACATGCAAGTCTTCAGAGATGTGATCTCCATTCATATAATCTGGTGATAGACATGCAAGAAACTTTTCAATGTCAGATTTCAACAACTTCTCTTTATCAACATGCATCCATGATTATTGGACCTTATTTGAATCTTCTTATTCTGGTTGCTGTTCTTCAATGGCAGCTGGAGAATCAATTTGAAAAACCTCAACATTGTAAGTGGATTGAGGTGTTTTATTGTTGGGGATATGAAATGGTTGTGCAGGTAGTTGAGCGGGAATGGATCTTTGGGGTGCTTGTGTGGTTGGTAATGGGAAATGTTGAATTAAGGTCAACTGATGGTGAAACTGATGTTGTGGTGGAGGTGAATGGTATGGATACCATTGATATTTGTATTGAGGATATGGTGGATTTCTTCGGTAAGGATCTTGCCAACCTTGTTTCCAAGATTTGTTTTGTGGTTGGGATTGAAATGGCCAAGGTTGGTTGTGAGGTTGGGATTGAGATGTCAAAGGTTTCTAAGGGATGGGTGTTTTCCAATTAATTTGAGATTGTTGTGCATAACCCTGAAATTAAGAATTAAGATCTTGCATCATACTAGGTTGATGAGGCTCCCATGGTCTTCTTGGAGCTACATAACATGATTGTTCAAGTGTTTGATTTGCTTCATGGTAAACTGCCTTTAACCCTGGTAATAATGGACAATATTTAGTAGTATGTGATCCTACACATATTTCACAAATTTTAATGTTATCAAGTGGACATTCATGCAAAGCATGTCTCTTTATACATTTAGGGAAAAGTATACATGAAGTAGCATTCTCAACTTTTTGCTGGTTATGCATTCTTAGCATATCAATTTGTTCATTTATATTACCACGAATGTCTAGCAAAATTTTAAGTTCAGTTTGACTTACCAATCCTGATGCCAACTTACTTACTCTTTCCATAACTAGATCTTGAGGGGATCTTCCATACTTTGTTTTTCCTCTTGGTATGTTCTTGCATAGTTCACAAATCTATTGAAATAAAAATTGAGAGACATCTCATTTGCCCAGTAGGTAAAGAAGATCAATCCATTCATCCCTTATAGCTTTTAGTAGGAGAAGTTTTAATGTGTCTAATACTAAATTATGAAATTTAGATCTTTTGACATTATAAGTAAGTATCTCCACTAAATCTTATAGGCTTTCATCCTCTTTTTGGTTCATCTTAAAGAATTGATTTCTAAGGACCTCATGGTGTATGCAATAATCTTTATATTTTCCAAAAATATTATTTTCATATCATCCCATGTCCTTATAGAATTTGTTCCTAAAGTCATGAACCATTTAAGAGCTCTATCCTTCAATGTTATCAGAAACAAATTCAATTTTTGAATGTGTAATGAGTAGCCATAAGATCTACAAATGATTTCAAATTCAAAAAGAAAAGTTTCGGGGTCTTCTGATCTCATACCTTTGAAGTTAGGAAGTACAGATGGAGGGATGCTCTTCATATGACCATTGACATCAGTTTCTTGAATGGGAAATCCAAAAGGATCTTCCTCATTATTATCATCTTCAGTCATTTCTTCCACCTCCTTTGTCACCTCTTCTTCAACCTACAAAACTATGAATTCATGATGTGGATGTGTGGCTTTTACTGCACCACATGATATAGTGGGGGTGGTAGGTGATTTTTTTATTTTTATTTTATTTTTTTATATTTTTCTTTTTAATGAAAAGAAAAGGATCCTATATACACTTCCCCGACAATGGCGACAAAATTTTTTGTAATTTAATTGGTGTTAAATTACTTACATAAATTGTTAATCAGGGCTAGTATACTGATGAAGTGTATGTACTAGAAGTCCTTATTATGTCACTCTTAAAATGAAAATGATCACAATTTCTTGAAAGAAATTAGTTGCAAACCAAAATCACTATACTTGCTCAAAAGAATAAAATCACACTTTCTTAAAACAAAGATCACACTTGCTCAAAGGAGAGATCACACTTTGCTGGAAAGAAAGATCACACTTGCAGAAATCAAATTATCACACTTTCTTATGGAAAATGGCATTAAAATTAAATCACTTCAAGAATAAACTAACTCTATAATCACACCAATTGGAAATTGAAATCTTCTTCACTCAATCTACACTACAAATCTACATCAATCCACACTCTATCAAACTACTTTCATGTGCATAAGAGGTATCGAATTCACTCACTCTTCCTACAACAAAATAATTTGAAAATCCTGCTCTAAAAACATTGATTCAAAAATCAAAACTCAAACATTTAAATAAACTAATGAAATGATACAAAAAAAATAGAGAATTGAAATGCTATCTACAGTTAATGAAAACCTTACAGCTCGAGGGGGCCCTCATGCGAGATGTAGGCAATAGCACAACTCCTCTACAAGACTAAATACACATCAATACCACACACAACAAAGAAATGAAACAAAAACAAAATTTTTATTTGAAAAAACATAATTTTTCAAACAATCATTTCCTTTCTCCTCTCATCAAAGGGATTGAAATTTATAGATCTTTGAAGCAACAACATAATTAGAGTTTTATTGCTACAATTTTGGTCATAGGATCTTTATAGATCAAATCAAATAAAATTTCATGGATTTTTGGATCAAAGATCAGCCCTGATCAATCTTATTTCTATGCCAAGAATTTTCCAAAGAACAACTTGTTCTGTCCTTTTTGTTGATTGTGCATTAAATGACAAATTGAAAAACCTCCTATCCATGTAATTTGTAAAATAAGGCTCCAAATATATTTGAAAATACCTCAAATGGTAATGAATTTGAGAAAAATGGTCATAGAAACTTAATTCGGGTTGTGATGAACAAAACCCATGTTTTATTTTCATGAAATTCGTTTTCATTTGCTTCTAAAACGCGTTTTAAGTTGACTAGTCAAAAATACTGCATTTTTCCCTTGATTTGATGTTGGGGGTCCACAAGTGCAAGCTGGGTGGATTTTGACCAATAAAAATCCATATTGGAACCATTAGAAACAATGCCATTGTGCCGGATTTCCTTCTAGAGTGGTTCTACTACCTCAACCATCGAGATGGCTTGGACACTTGGTTAAACTGTAGAAACTTGCACTCGCAAAACTATCATTAGTAAAAGCATGCATAATTCTCCTTAATTCATTAAAAATAATGGAAATGATAATAATAAACAATTTAAACATGTATGCCAGAATTTAGTTCGTTTATGAAGAAATATGGTTAAGAATGACGACACCGGGTGAGTGGAATGATGAAAAAATGGATGGTTTGATTAGAAAAATCATGACAAATTGGAGGCCAAACACCTACCATTCTTGTGATATTGCATATGAGTGTCATGATTATTATGTTTTTTCTTGGATTTATCTCATAATTAATCATTGCGGTAGGAAGTTCAATGTTGATATGATGATATGTTGGTTACATTATTTGTACGATTATACTTGGCTCATATACTTTATACTAAGCATTGCATGATAGTGTAGGAGCATTCCATGTTATTTTTGCATAGCTAATATCATCATATCATGTTCTCATACTATACTAGGCTTGCATTTAGTATATATTTTCTTTTCTGTATATATTATTTCTTCTATGAAAAATGTGGGCGATTATAGTACACTCAATGCACATGCTCCAAACAGTTATATTGTGATGTGCAAGATACAGGTCTATGATCCTAGAAGATTGTTGGAGTTCTCATGAACTCCAAAAAATTCTCATGAACTCCCCATTTGAGTACATGGATCATGCACTCTATGGTGAGCTCATGTCCTAGTTAGAGCCAAATTTTACCCACCAAAAGTAGGTGACCCCTAGGAGAAACTTTTCTTCTATTCATTTTTTACAATCGGTAGCCAACAACCTTTGAGAGCCACTTTGTAGCCGATATGACGTGCCATTCATATCTTTTCCATCTACAAAAATCATATGTTTCCTCACCCATTTGTTAAGAGCACAGGTTGGAAGGTGGGATTTTGATCAAAAGGTACTTTATTCATTATGCAATCTAGTGCTCATGCTTGTTTGTATTTGGGCATTCTGGCATGGATTATCGGTAATTTAGAAGAAATAAGGGTCTTGGTCATAGTATTTTTCCCTCACCTTAAATTGGGGGTTATTATTTCTATCCTAATCTAATGGGACCTCCCATAATGGTCCATGGCTTTATAAAGGGGCACTACTTGGGAAGCCATGATTGAGATAGCATAGCCCCATATATCCCTATTCCATATTTACCACTTTCCATCTTATACTATGATCCATTATTGCACCTCACTTCTTTGGGTCAACTGACCATTGGTTCATTGGTATTTTACATCCAGACATATTCATACCTTGGATATGGCCTAAAATTCACCCTAGGAAGTTGATGGAGCTAAAAGGAAAGAAAGAGCATATGATGCCCACAAGAAAAACAAAAGAAAAATTGAAATGAAAAAGATGGTCAAGACTTACAAATTAGCACATGGGAAAAATCCAAGCATGAGATCTGCCTCTATCATGGCCATAAACCGGTTCCTAGGCCAATGTTTCCTTATCTCATAGAAGACGAGGAATCCTTGCTTGTCCTAACCCATGATGGGAAGTGAACTGCTCCATCGTAAAGGGGGTAATAACTACTATACAACATACACAGTAAGCTCTCATTCCTCTAGCTATGAGAAGTAATACAATGTAAGATCCAAAACGTCAAAATTATTAATAGATATAGCACACTTTAGTGTTCTAAATAAAATTCTTGCAGTAAAAAACACTAAACACAATTAGGGATCTAAAAATGCAACCATTTAATTATATTATTAACGAAAGAAATTAGTACATGCCCATATAATAATATCAAAGCCCTTGCAATGGCATGCACGACTACTCATCAAATGAGAAAACAAAGACACTGAAGCACAATTATGGACCTTGGATGGATCCACCAAATAAGTTACACCCATAGGTTTTTAATCCCTAGGATCAAACTAGAACTGACCTCGCCAAGTTCTCAATAAAGAAAAAATAGATAGACAACTCAAGATGATCCAAATACCTAGCTTCTATCCCCTTTAATTGGCTTGATGGACTATCTATAAACCTTATTTTATTATTTTCCCTTGAAAAACGAAGGAAAATACCATGGTAAATCCCAAGGGTAGATTCCATCCATTTTGACCATATCAAGAAAAGGGAATATTACAAATCCTCCCGCGCAAAGATTTCTTGCCCGCAAGAAATCCACTTTTATCCAAAACAAAATGATCTATATAATGATACCAGGATCCCATACAACCTAGTGTGTTATCCCATGCCTCCATGCTAAATGATCATAAATGGATCCTTCAATACCTGGATCCCAAAAAATCCTCTGAACAATCATTCCTTGAATAGATTCACCTGGATCCCAATGCTACCTAAGTCTTGGGACCTATGGGTTATGATACCATCTCATCCCTCCATCATTTCCCATGCCTAAGGGCCAAAGCTGCAATATGCTCTTGGTTAACGGTATCCTCCTAGAAATCATCCCATCACTAGAGTTCCAACTCATAATCTCTCACCAATCCATCTTGTGGGAAGGATCTAATGCATGAATGTTTGCACATGGACTAAGTCTACCATGTTGATGCTTCCTTATGCTCAACTAATGCTGCTCCACCCAGTCACCCAACATGATCCATTTGGATAACTCTGCCCTGATCTTAGTAGTGCCACAAGCCCTATCTATGTACTCCTGTAGAGGGCTGCTCTAGAATTACCAACTGTATTCCTCTTGTTGTCTTTTGAGGGACTCGAGACGTTCCTATATACTAGACAGCTTGCCCTCTCACTCGACACATACCCCTATGATCTCCTCAATTTTTATGTTCTCCTGTAAGATAGCTCCTCGAGCAGTCTAGAATTTTTTCTTCAACATAATAAGATTTGTCTTGAAATGCGTTATATTTCCTTGGAAGTCCTCTACTAGCGATTTTGGTTCCCTACTGAATGTATCTATACCTGTTTGCATCGGATACCCCATGGCCACAACTTCAACTTGAGCCTTTGACCAGCTCTCTGGGAATGGTTCATTCTACACATTATGTTTGTCATGCACCCCCTCATGATCATTCTCATCATGCCGATTCACAACTGTTGGCTCCCCACTCAACTTTTCCTACCCTTCTCCATATGTGAAGACATTATGTTGTTCATCCTCTCCAGTTGTTGAACATAGATGCACTGGTGGACTGCTTTTTATACTTGACTACTCATATTAATTATGGACATTCCCCTAGAGACCTATGGACTCAATTGTATAGGAGTCTACCTCATCAATACCATTAGGTAGAATTTTCTCATGCACTTCTGAATTCTTGTCATCCTGTGAGTCTCCTTGAATAATATCACGTTGTTTCTCACCATCTTGGAAATCAATAGACCCAACTATAAAAGTCTCCCCATGATTTGAAGGAATCTCCTCTTGTTATGTCCTTGTTGCATCCTTCCTATCATATGTACATGAATGGTCAAGTACCCAAGGTCCCTTGCAAATAAAGCATAGTCCTCTCCTCTGTTCTTGATTCCTCCATCGATCATTTTAAGCTCCTTCTTAGTCAACACCCTTCTAAGTAATTTTATGTTTTGCATGACTAAATTCTCCACTAGATCATAGGCGGACATCGATACAATTATTTCCTTCCTCTAAATGGTCAATATTTTAGATCTTAGTATATTGAAGATGTCGACATCTCCTTCTAAGAACAAGGACAACATCTTTTTCATGCTTTTTTTGACACGGCCTAGATGAGCTGATGTAATGTTGGTGTAAAAGTTTTGGAACACTTGAAAGATTAAGTCCTCACATTCCAGATTCAGCATGAATTTTCCAAAGCTGAACTTTGCCATGAGTTCTAAGATTCTGCACTTCTTTTGAAAAGTAGGAAGCATGATGTTGTTCAACCCTTGAAGGGCTTCTACTATCAACTTCAATATCTCCCTTGTGATATCATTGTTGTAAGGCAGTAGTGGCGATGTTAAAGCTATGATCCTACTGAGACAAGAAGAAACTATGAGCCTGACATCTTCACAAGGATTTTCCCAAAATTTGGGTTCTATTAGCGGAAGCAGAGATGGATTGAGAGCCCAACTGAGTTTCTTCCATTCTAGTTTCCCCACCTTTCACAAACATGTGTCTAATTCCTCCAACTTATGAATGTATATGGTTGAATTTGTTCATTGCAATTCAGATCTAAGTGTGAAGAGCTTAGCCCCTCTTCCTTGTCCTTCATTTTCTTCCCACGGGTGATTCTGCTACAAAATAACATAAAATATTTTCAAGATGGGTCCATTGCTTTGACCATTATTTTGGTCTAAGGAGGTATTGTTGCGTAAATGACCATATATTCTCACTAGTTCATCAAGAAGTTTCTGGGTGTTTTCCAAGGTATCTTCAAGACGATCCATCTTCTCTCATACCAAAGCAAGAGAATATGAAGGAATACACAAATTCTTCATAGGGAGAACAAACTTGACCCAAATATACTATAGCCACAAACTTAGAAATCCTCCATTCACTTTTTTTTTCACAATAGTTTTCAATAGTTTATAGCCATGGTATTGCTTGAAAAAAAATGGCTAAACTCAGATATAGTGAAACCTCGTATATACATTGCCCAGGAATATTTTTCTCAGTTTTTACTTTAGCAACAAAGGTTCAACACTTTGTGCTATTTATTGGATAGCAATAGACTTGACTGGAATCGTTCCTCTCACTATGTACTGAATCTTCCATCAGAAGAGTGATAGTAAGTAGACTTGACAACTGGTGCAAGAGTGCATTGGCCTCAAAATGAAAAGACCACAACTTCAACCAATGTTTATGGTTCAACCCTTCTTAAGGAGTGAAGTAGGAACATATAGTCTCAGCCACATGGATCAATATACTATCAGCTCCCAATCATAATCCCTTGTAAAAAACCTTAGTTGAATAATCCACTGCGAAACACCTTCTTAATATATAAAATGCAGAGATCTCTGTAATGTTCTGGCCATACGCCAAAGTGCACACACCATCACATTATTTGATCTCAAGCTGTCACAACCTCTGCTATAAAAAAGTGTAATGATATAGAAAATAATATTTCTCAGACCAATTAAGACTCAAAAACACCAATCTCTTAATGACCTTATTGAAAACTCTGTCATTTACATATTGCACTGCCTTGCACCCCATAACAAATCCTTCATTTACAACTCCATTGCAAAAAATTCATTGCACCGAGAGGCACATCTACAGCCCAATTTGACCCCGATTTTAGGTGGGTCACGTCCTCATACAAAAAGTCGGCTTAAGTTTTAAATTAAAATAAAAAATAAAAAATATAAATTAAGTGTCGGCTTGACAAATAAATTTTAGCAATCATATCAATAAACCAATTTTTTTTTAAAACAACTCAGCTTGATAGATCCTGCGCATCTACAACCCAGTATCCATCATAAACCATTTCTACAAGAGAGACAATGGTTGTGATATGAGGTGTCAACCATCTCAATGTGGTCAATATTAGGGTTTCTTATCAAAATTGTTTTTCTAGCCAACAAAAACAATTCCTGCAAAGATTGCAATCTGAAAATCCCATAATTAATAAATCAAAATGATAGAAGGAAGCCATTAAAGAGTCCCTAAGAAATGAAAAATGATATCCTGATACTTAGAGTTTCGCAGAACAAAGACATGGGCCTTGATTTGCTACTAAGAGAACCATACAAGCAACATTAGCAGAATGCCAAAAAAAATGCAATGAAATTAAGAAAGAAACGTGATAAAAAAAAAAAAAAAATCTTTCTACTTTGTTACCTGTGATAGGGGAAGGAAGAGTGAATTAAGTTTAGCAACAACGCAGCGTTCGAACACCACATCTACAATCATAATTGGACTACAGTTGTGTTAGTAGATTGGAAATTTGAGCTCTAAGCGAGACTACCAAAATTATAATGGAAGAGGGTAACCATAGTTACATGTAATGTCTATGTAGTAATCATAAAAAAATTATGGAAGTTTGAGTTAGGGTTTGAAGAGTCATGACAGAACTACTCTCGACAGGATGAGAAGTGAAAATGAGATTCAAGAGTGCAGAGGGGGTGCGAGGTAGTTCCCCCAAAAGGACCCTATCATGTACATCTAGATTTGATGTTGAGCGAATATTACAAGATTTGGATGCTAATTAGTTTGATTTGGATGCAGATGCTATTCTCACTCCTAGCCAAACACCTGTTAGGTCTTAAACCGGGCAAAGAACTGGAAAAGATGAAACAAAATTTCTTTGTTATGAGTAATCAATTTTTCAGCTTATCGTTGAACGTACCTGGCACAACTTTCCACAAAAGCATGCAGGTAATATAAACGTGTTTCCACACAACCTCCAAGGTAATAGTAAATACTCGGTTTTCGGATGTGATTGAATCTCGAGGATCGGTAGTGATGGATTAATCTAATGGTTTAGAGTGCAAGCTCATGACCCTTGGCCTAGATTTCCTTGAGTGCACATGATTGAACAATTTGCACTGTATACTTTTATTCCAAACTTTTGTTTTAGCTACTAAATAAATGTGTTAGGTTTGTATGTTGGTTTCAATTATTGGTTCGTTGTGCCGGTGGTCATTTAATTACATCAATGGAATGAAAACAATTTCTTTGATGATTTAACAACATCATTTTAGTTATCTTTTAGAATCTACACGAGATTATCTGAATCTCCATGGTTCACATAATCTTTGAAATCACCACGGTTTTAATATATTATATTTATTGGTTCTAATGCGAATTATGCAATTACATAATGGTAAGTTCTCACTTGGGTTCATCAAAACTTCCAGAAATATTTTCCACTTACTTTGGCTATCACAACTATTGAATGAGACTCATCTATTGATGAGGTGTCAACCATCTCAGCGTTGTCAATATTAGGGTTTCTTATCAACGAAGGAGAGCGGAGAGCGAGAGTGAGTCGTTATGGAAACTAAACATTTTTATTTTTTGGTGGGAGTATGAAAATTTTCATTACATGGTAGTTTTTCACTATTTATGTGATTGACACATGTATGGTGAAGCAGAGATTGAAGAAACTATAATTTAAAAGCATGCTTATAGGCAATGCAGACAATACTCGTTTTGAAAGATAGCGAGGAAAAATTGTAAAATGTGTTTCGTAATTGATTCTTCATAAAATTACTCAATAATGCCTTTTACTTCTGAATTGCATTATAGACATAGAAAGAGTTACAAAAGAGTTACAAAAGTTAATAGAATAAAAAATCCATATAGGTTATCATTGTAGATTTTAATCATTTGTCAAATTTAATTTTGTATGAAAGCACTCACTATAGAAACCATTATCTACCAGCTGGAAAGGGCGAGAAAACATTATACATTAGAAAACAGTAGAAAAAAAGATGAAAATAAATATGGATATTTACTATTTCCACTGAAAAAAAGATGAAAATTAATTTCAGTGTAGATGTTGATTTCTAATTATATTTGACTATTTCCACTAAATAAATAAAGTCTCTTTTTATATTTACTCGATAAACCTCTTTATATTTACAATAATTCACAAAAGAAGTTTTATTTCGCTGAAGCCTATATGCCAAATTCCATGGGCCAAATTATTATTAATACCATGGGCTAAATACCATATTTATAAAATAGCTATGGTAAATAAATAAATCAATATAAAAGAGGTATAAAGAGGCATGATAAATATATAAAAACATATCAAATATCATTATAAATCAACATCTAATTATATACCAAGTCTATGGGCCAAATACCATTGTAAATAAAAGAGGTATGGTAAATAAATAAAAACTATTTTTTTATATTTACTCTATAAATCTCTTTATATTTACCAACACTCAAAAAATAGGTTTTATTTAAGTGAATCCTATAGGTCAAATACTATGGGCCAAATTATTATTAATATAATGCCAAAAAAACCATTATTATCCCTAAAATTAATATCAAAATATTATTATTATTATTATTATTATTAAATCTAATATTCATATTAATGTTATTATATTTAATAACTTTGGATTAATAAAATATTAAATTTTCTATATTATTATATACATTAATGTATCATGATATATATTAACTCTAGATATATATGGAAGGGAAGAACAAAGACATAGAGTGATAGAGATGGAGAGATAGAGGGAGTGAGAAGGGAGAGATGAGGATAAAATCAAGGAGAGGGGAGAGGAGGAATGAAGAGAGAGAGGGAGAGGAGTGAGAGAGGTAGAAAAGGGTACGCAAGGAAGAGGGAGACATAAATATGGAGGGGGGGGGGAGAGGAGGAGAGAGGGATGGAGATAGTGAGAGGATTGGAGGGCAGAGAGAGAGAGAGAGATAGAGAGAGAGTTATGGGGGAAGAGAGAGGATTAGAGGGAAAAGAGAGAGATGGGGGAAGAGAGAGGGAGGTAGGAGAGGAAGGGAGAGAGAGGAAGGAAGAGAGAGAGAGGAGAAGAGAGGGAGGGAGATAGGAGGAGAGAGGGAGGGATAGAGAGATGGAGTTGGAGGGAAGAATAAATACATAGAGAGCGAGAAGTGGAGAGAGAGAGGGAGTGAAAAGGGAGAAATAGAGAGAGCGTGTTTATGTTTTGGGGTGAGATAAATAGAAAAAGGAGAGATGGAGGGAATGGGGGGAGAAGGAGAGAGGGAGAGATATATTGACAGAGTTGGAGGGTGAAGAGAGGGAGAGAGAGGGAAAGAGAGAGATATAGACATGGGAGAGAAAGAGAGAAAGGGGAAGGAAGAGAGAGAGGATGTGAGAGAGTGGAGAGAGGGAGGGAAAGAGAGATGGAGTTGGAGGGGGGAGAGAGGGAAGACGATTTATTTCACTAGATGCATTGATTTCATTGTGGATGGTGATTTCTAATCCTATTTGATCTCTTACACTATATGCATTGATTTTAGTGTAGATGTTGGGAGAGAGAGAGAGCAAGAAAGAGGATTGGAGAGAGAGGAAGGACAAGAGAGAGGACTTGAGAGAGAGGAAGAGAGTGATGGGGGAAGAGAGAAAATTGGAGGGAATATATATATATATATATATAGACGACGATTTTTTGTCCTATTTGATTCCTTGCACTAGATGCATTAATTTTAGTGTAGATGTTGATTTCTAATTATATTTGACTACTTCCACTAGATGCATTGATTTCAATGTACATGATTTCTAATCATATTTGATTTCTTGCACTAAATGCATCGATTTCTGTATAGATGGTGATTTCTATTCCTATTTGATTACCTGCATTAGATGCATCCATTTCACTGTAGATGTTGTTTTCTAATCCTATTTCATTGTTTGCATTATATGCATTGATTTCAGTGTAAACGTTGATTTCTGATTTGATGTAATTGGATGTACATTGATGGTACATTAATTTTAAAGTGATTGGATTAACATTGTGCATTAATTTCACTATAAGCAGGCAAAATTATTGACAATGTATTTTTCATGTATTTTTCAATATATTCTTCATATCACATTTGAATGATATGATAGGTGTATTTGTTATTTAATATATTAATTATTTCATTTTTATGATCACCAAACATATTTATATTAATAACATTTGTTAGAATTTGTATTTCTAATCTTCAAAATTTCAAAGTATGATGTACATCTCAAAAATATACAAAAATTTTAATAATCTAAGAAATGTGACGTTGATGCCTCCAACTGGAACCAGCCTAGATCCATCTTACTCTGGATCTATCATGCACCGAGAGGGATCAAATCTCTCGAGGTGCAAACCTTTCCTCAAGTTTTTCACTCAAAAAATAGGTTTGCACCTCGAGAGATTTGATCCCTCTCGGCGCATGATAGATCCAGAGTAAGATGGATCTAGTAAAATAGCTTATCACACCGGTTCTGGGCAGTGAGCATACACTCTGCCCACTGAGTTACCATAATGTGTTGACGCCACAACCCAATCAGTTGATCACATGCAAGATTACATCTCCATCATAGGCACTCAATTTCCTTATGCACTTCTTAAACCTACAATTGTATTCATCCCATTCAACTAGCTTTTGCCTCTGCCCCCGAATATGAGAATATGGTATTGAAGAATCCATGTCTAGAGAGATAAGGAAGACAATCTTGTCCTTCTAAATCTGGTGAGATCTTCCCTTTTGGTAATAAACTTAGTTTGACCAAAATAGTTGTCTCGGCTCCCTCAACATATCAGTCTCGAATCCCACAATTCGGTCTCAGGTAGCAAACTCAATTTCCTGAAGATATGCGACCTGGCTCATTAAACTTGACTCTCCAGGCCGTATAAATAGGAATAATTCTTTATTAAATGATAGATGCTTTACAATACTTCTCGAGCATGTGTAATAGGACGAGTTCATAAAACTTATTGTATGGTGGCTCACTATACTACTCAACTAGTGGCCCAACAAGCAAGGATCAACCCCACGGTGGCTCGATCCACTGTATGGTCCTCAGTCGTGGCTATTGTTCAACGATCTCTCACTCGACGATATGTAATAGCATTTGACACTTGTGAAATATTGGACCCTAAGATTCGATGCACCTTGTTACAATAGGATCTGGCGATATTTTTATCTGCTTCAGGATCTCCACAAGGCACCTAATTATATATTCGGTATCCTTCCTTAGGTGCGAGAGCATACCCTTGACCTTGATCAATTGGTGACCGCGACCAAACCCTTATGCACCATAACGATTCTTCTGTGCTATATGGATTTATGCGAGGGTTTTCGACCTCCCACAAGTTGTTGCAATTCGGTGTACAGATCCCTTGGCATGGCCCAAAGCAATCATAATGGGTCCACTCCAGGTAATTTGTTATGAGCTTGCAGAAAAACTCCAAAAACCCATACCCTCATAAAGATGTTTTTTTTTTTAACCAAGAAACTCTTGGCAGATATATATCTCTGCAGATATAAATCTAGTTGTCCACCAACTGGTCAAGGAAAATAGAAAATGAGAGAACAACTAGGGTGATATCAAATACCACTGAAGATGGGAATGTCGAATAGGGTGAGAATAAATCCCATTGAAGTTTCCTGCATAAAATTCTTAGGCTGGCAAGATGCACAACTATGATACCATTATAAGATCGTAAACGTCAAAATTATTAATATTTCTAGCACACTTTAGTGTTCAAAATAAAATGCTTGCAGTGAAAAACACCGAACACAATTAGGGATTTGAAAATGTAGCCCTTTATTTATCTTATTAATGGAAGAAAATAGTACATGCCCATACAATAATATCAGAGCCCCTGCAATGGCATGCATGACTGCTCATCAAATGAGAAAACAAAGACACTGAAGCACAATTGTGGAACCTGGATGGATCAACCAGACAAATTACACCCACAGGCTGTTTGTCCCTGGGATCAAACTAGAATTGGTCTCACCAAGTTCTCAACAAAGACAAAATAGATACACAACTGAGGATGATCCAAATGCCTAGATTCTATCCCCCTTAATAGGCTTGATGGATTCTCGATAAACCTTATTTTATTATTTTTCCTCGAAAAATGAATGAAAATACCATGGGAAGATCCCATGGGAAAATACCATAGTAAATCTCAAGGGTAGATTCCATCCACTTTGACCATATCAAGATAAGGGGATATTACATACAATGAAAAATTAAGAAAAAGTAAAAGGAAATAAAAAGGGGTGGAAAAATAATGGTTAAGGTAACTCATGCATCCACGATTACTCCCTTGTTGGCTTGAGGGGTCCTGACCAGGTTTGGAGGTTAAGGTTTGCCAACAAACCCCTATACTACTGGCCCTTTCGGCAATGACCTTCTTACGCAGGCCAAATTTTCACCCGAAGTAGTATGGGTGGGTGCTGGAACCAGGTTTCCGCACCCTGAGAGAGAGAGAGAGCAGGTAAGTCGAGTCGTTCGGCCACTATAAGATCTACGCAGTCAGAGGTCGTTCACAGGACTTTCAATGCTTAACTAGAGTACAGTTTTACCAGATTTATATGGCAGGCTCGCATCCATGTGCGTACATCCAAGTATAAGCATAAAACAATATATTTGTAGCAGACTTAATCATATTGCAGGTACAATTATCATAACACAGATAATTCGCAGCTCATAAACACATATCATACATATAATCCGGGTCCATAATAACCATAACCAGATAGATCAAACAACATCAGATATTCACAATACTTTGCATATATTACTTATCAAAAAGTCTCTTACATACCCCAAAACCCAGCCTACGCACACAACAGCAGGGTTCGCACACAACAGGACTGAGGATCTTCGTGCACACAGCCAGCAGGAGTCCTTTCCCAAAAACCCAGACAGATCTACTAATTCACAATTCACATCAATCTTAATCCCCGTCTGTCCTACAACTAAAAAATGTTCAACTACTTATACTATTTTAGACTACGCATCCAATGGCCCGCAAATCGTGGTTTGTGGACTCTTGGCCTACCCTTGACCCATTTACAATGCATTAGGGGCTTTTACCCACCCCAAAACCCCCACGTTAGACTAGATATAATAAAAAATATACAAAATGGACCAGTTTCGCAGCTCTTGTAGGAGACCCTGTTCCAAGAGTCCCCCAACACAATCTTGTGACTCGTCCCGAGTCACTGTGGTGGTGGGGTCTCCACTTACGCGCACAGTGCATTAACAGCTGCGACCAATGAGGGTAGCGCTTCTTGACTCTGAACAACAGCGCTCTGCGAAATCTCTACAAGCTTCTATGAGGTTGGTCCCTCTGTCACAGCCGTGACACTCTCCAGTTTCTGGTTTAGTCGCTTCACAACACCATCAACATCCTGTGACAACTGGAAGGCCGTAGCATTCCAAGGCTTTAAGCGTTCTCCGATAACATGCTTCTTTTGGCGGAGTCCCTCAATCTCATCTTGGAGGGTGTTGCTGGTCTGTAATCGTGCCAAACTCTGTGCAGGGACCAAGGTAGGTAATGTAGCCTCGATCTGCTCGAACGCTTCCTCCTTTTGTCGCAAGTCCTCATTGATTTTATGGAGGACCAGATCATGCTAGATCTTGGTCCAAAGCTGCATGGCGTCCTCGAGTAACCAGGCGCCCTGAGCAATCTGTCCGGTAATGGTGTTGGTAGCCTCGGTCACTAGCGCAGCACGCTGGGCTCGTACCTCTGGGGGTGTTTCGGGCTGCAGTTTGGCTTGTAATTCAAAGATTTTATGCTCCAACTGAGTCTTAATGACCTGCATTTCCATCCTGGAAGCCTTCAATGCTACGACCAATCCTTCCACTTTAGCCCGGGGAGTGGCTGCGGTCGGGATTTCTTCCGTAACTTCAGCGCAGAGCTGGTGGATCAGAGTTTCAAGCTCTGCCTACTGTGCGATAGCAAAGATTACCTCTGCATGCTGCTGTGCGATGGTCTGTTCGGCCATACCAAGTTGGTGGTGTACTTGCTGGTCCCGGTGGTGAATCTTCTGAAACACTGCCATGTGGAGACCTTGTAATGCTACGTGGGGTAGCTTGGCAAGATTCAGTTGCACCCTTGCAACTGCTTGAAGTTGGATCTCTTGGTCCGGCGTACTGACCACAAGGGCGACGCTAGGTAAGGGAGAGAGGAGGCTTTCTTCCATGGCTAGCACTGTACTGCTAGATGCCAAGAGAATTCATCCATGAACCATGCTGGTCTGAATGGTGTCTACCTTTAGCTGCAAGGTTCGCAGCTCTTCCTGGATAGCGCTGATCGCAGCCTTCTGGTGCTCCTCTAACACGACCAATTTTTCTTCTGTGGCCAGTGTAACAGCATCTGTGATTTGTTCAAGATCTCCATTTGTCAACGTAACCATCGCATCCTGTTCCTTCCGCTGGGCACGCTGCTTCTTTCGGGGTCCCTTGACAGGCTCGCTTGTGCGTTTCGTACCTCTGACGTTCACTTCCTCCGTGCCTAGCTACGAATCAACCTGGGTCTCGGCTTTCGTGTTCTTCATGGTGGCCTATGGTGGTTGTGTGTCCTTTTTTGCAGCTGTGTCGAAATATTTCCTTGTGCTTCCGGTCTCCTTGGTGGTAACAGGTGGGGGTACGTGCATTGGGCTAGTACCAACGGTGCCCCTTGCGCTGGTTTTGAAGCCTATCTTCCAGGCAGGAGGCCATAATGCAATCACATTGTCGATTTCCTCGTCTGCGACCATATAAGGGAGTGATGTCCAGGTTTTATCCTTGTGGCTGTGGATCTGAATGTTGTCCGTGGTAACCTAGAAATCTGCGATACTCTTGTACTTGTCATATACAGTGGGGGATAGCCGAGGTCGAGAATTGATGGCTGCAGCCATGCTACTCTGAAAGAGGACCCAAAATACTTGGTTATCTTCTATGCGTTGTGCATCCCTGTAATCCCACAGATGGGCATACCGGGCCCCTTCGCACATATCTAGAGGGAGCTCGCGAAGGACTGACTTTGCAGGGGTTTCCCAAGTAACCAGGGCTATAAGAAATAGTAGCCAGGCATAGCAGAAGGCTTTACCTTGCTCTTGTGATTCACAGACGTTGGCTAAGAACTCGTCGCATAAGTATTGGGCCCAATTGAGGCAAACCCCCTTCGCATGTTGACCGAATAGCCGAATGACATAGGTAGGGACAGTTGTGACTTGGCACTTTCGCATTAGATTGCAGGCTAGTAATAAGGTACACATCTGCGTAGTCGGGTCACTGATGGATTTTATGACAAAGCCCCGCGTATTCCTTTCCACATGGTAGGTCTTACGCACATACTCAGTGGTGTCCCCTTCATATTTCTTGCCTACACACTCTAGAGGGTGTGGATCATTCATGGGAAGGCCCGTGAATCTATGAACCAAGGCAACATCTATGGGGACCCTATCCCAAATCCACAGGCAGCCATTGTGTACTAGGGCGAGCAACTTTCGGGCCAGTCAATTCGTGACGTTGTAATGGCCAAAGTGAGGCATACGCAGCAGGTTCAAGAGCTTGAATCTGGCCAATCCACTTATCCAGCGCTGAGGAACGACTGTGACCCCATCGTATGTGTAAATTGTGTCGAAGTATAGTGCGGGTGTCAGATCAAGGAAGGCTTCGTAATTTTCCAAGTTGTGATCATCGAATTTAACTTCATGGAGCTTCCTGTAGGGGTCGCTCAGGACAGGGACTTGTCCCGGGATTAGCGGTGTCTGGAGGCAGGTAACCAAACCATCGAGGTTCTTTGGTGTGCACGTCGAAGGCCTGCACGGGTGGATGAAGGGAGGTAACCAGTTGATTGGATTGGCAGGCAGAGCTTCCTCCTACACAACCTGAGCCTGAGGTGTTTCTCTTGAGGATTTGGCTTGCCTCGGGGAGGTCCTAGGCTTCCCTGAAGCCCACTTCGCAACTTTGGGGGGCTTCCTTGAGCCCTGTGCCTGCTCTTTCCCCTTCCTCGTGACCGGCATTGAGGGAACTTCTTCATCCTCAGACTTGGTCTCCATTAATTCCTCAACTTCTGGGGCAGTAGGGGTCAAGGGCTCAGCTGGGTTGGTAGCTATCATCCTAGCACGGAAAATGAATCCCGATTTTGGGTGGCTACTATTAGTAGGGGGAGGTTGATCCGACATGAGAGGGACATTACAGACCTGAAAACTCTTACAGCTTAGGCTCACGCGAGATAAAGAGGACAATGCAAGTTATGCAAGTGAGATAGAACCCTTGTTTGAGCTATCCAGCCCTTTTTATAATCCCTGTGGGCATACAACGATAGGATAAACTTGACTTGGAACTTACCATTAGGAAAATGGTAAAAAATCTTCAAGATCTGCCCCATTAAGTGCCAGCGGCTCACTCCTTTTAACGGTAACTTTTTCCTTTTTCCAGATGTTACCGTGCCAACGGCTAGTTTTCGCACCTTTTATGCTCTTGGCGTTCCTGCTATGCCTAGTTCAAACACCTGCGCCTCCTGCCCATATTCCCCAACACAGGCTTAAGCCCTGAATACTTCAAACCCAAGGATATGTTTGCTCAATTTGGGTCATCGTAATAGAACCAGACCGTCTTCATGAGCCATTCCTTCAGAGGTGCGATGGTCACTGCATATCTCTGAACAACCTTCCTGTAATAACCCATGTGGCTGAGAAGCGAACATAGTTGCTACTTTGTTTCGGGAGCTAGCAGAAATATAATATTCGCATCCCCACTTTTAGCCAGCGTGTGGTGCATGCCACTGCTGTCCGTTCGCAGCTCGAGTGGTTTGTTATCCGTGCGCACCCTGTTCAATTCTGAGTCATGACCTGCTCGTGGATCCTTCTGTCCTTCTTTTGGAGCTAGGTTGAAATATTTGACCCTATTTGGTGTCTGCAGCTCCCAATTGGGTATTTCAGGTGTGATACACAGTTGCGATTCACCCCATGCTACAGTGTCAATGTCCCGCAGAGCTGCGGTCAGCGCCTCTGTTCTGCCTATGAACCCAAATGTTCCCAGAAATTCATCCCTCAAAGCCTCCCAGTGGTGGGTGCGCTGGTGGAGCTCCGTATCTAAGTACCGTGCGGTGGGAAGTGGTCCCAAGGCATGAATAAGCAAATGAACCCACTCCTGGGAAATTTTATAGCACCGTTGGTTTATCCAAGCGACCAGAAATTCACGTGGATCTTCGGGTCCAAGGAACGTTTTGATTTGCGTGTTAGTTGGGGCCTCAAATCGTAGGATCAAAATATTTAGACACTCTTCCCAATCCTGGAACGCCTCCTCATGCGTCACCCACCATTGCGTAGGCGATCCTTGCATGGCTAGCTTACAGGCCCACAACCGTCGTTCTTGGGGAACCTCGGCTTCAAATGTTCACAAAAAGTCCCTAACATTACTAGAACCATCAAAATAAGGTGGATCTCTTACCTCTGATGAGATGCAGTGGAATTTCTTCGTGATCTGAAGACATCTTAGCATAGAGACATCATGTAATCGGTTTTTCCAGTTCTCCATCTCCCCATCAGAGTTGGAGAAACATTCGCTGTCCTTTTCCTAGCAGAGTACCCCCTCGGCTATGGAGTTGATCCAATTTTCATCTCATGTAGTCAACTTATAGATGTGATCCACATCCTCTTTGTCACACGCTGGTTCTGTGTATCGTTCACCCTCCGATGGATCTAATGGTACTATTACCCTTGTTCCTTTATTCTCGAATACCATGCTTCTCTTCTTTAGGTTAATGATGCCTCCCATATTGATGGCCCAATCCAAGCCTAAGAGTGTAGGGTAGGGGTCCGCATCTTCGACAATCTGAATTACTTCAAAGTTAGCCCGAACCTTAACCCCTGCGATATCCACCAGAATCTTCGATAGTCTTCCCAATGGAATGATCTTCTGTTGATTGGACATACACAGCTGAATAGTGGAACATTCCAACTTAGGTTCCCCCATTCGTTGCCAAGTTTTTTTAGGTAATACATTCGCATTTGACCCTAGGTCCAAAATAACTTGATCCATCTCGTAATCACCGATCTGCATAGTCAATCGCATCTCCCTGCCAGTGCATTTCTTATACCTATAGAGTTTATGTACGTCCTTGACTTCCAGAGGGAGGATAGGTCATGTTGCGTAGCTATCTATCAATGCTTGAAGATTTTCCACAGCCCTTGGGTTGTGCAGCAGCTTCATACATTCTTGTAAAAAGGGGTTGACCTCTTCATCTACCTTGAGGTCCTCAGGCGGCTGTGAAGTAGATGCCTATGCCTCAGCAAAGTCCTTATGAACTGCGATAAATGTTTCTTTCTAATTTTTTAGATCCAACCCTTCCTGTTTGCAAAATGCTGGTCGGATCAGAGGCTCGGTTGCAGTCTTCTCCCCAGGCCCCTTGGTGGCCATCCCACTGCATGTTACGACATCCAATCTTGGATCTTTTTCTTGTAGTTCCGCCTTAACCCTCTGTATATTTTGCGTAGGTGTCGGCTGCTTTTCCTGCATCTTCGCTGTCAGGACTAGACAATCTTCAATCGCATGGTCCAACTGCCTGCAATACCTGCAGGTCTGTCTTGTAGGGTTTGGACAATCCCTGGAAAAATGCCCTACCTCTCCATAGTTATAATAGATGAGTTTCTCTTGTCCCCAACCTGCACTTCCACCTCTTCCGCCTCCCCAGCCCCTTGCTAGGGAACCCCCTGCGCTTGAGAGGGATCTGGGTGAGGATGGATCCGACTGCACCCTATAGAGATCCCCCCGATTGATCATCAAATCATACGTCCGGAAGTTCTGTTCATCATGTCCTACCGACATGCAGAACCTGCACCATTGCTGTTTTACTTCTGGGACGTATGCAGCAAGGCAGGGATAGTGGTTTGTGTTGTGCAACCCTACAACACGGAAATCATTGCACCATAGTGCTGACCCACTTGGTCCTGCCACTGCCCTAAGGCACAACGGACTAGGTCCCCTAGCCTGCATGTAGTCTGTTAACAACGGGCAGTTATCCTTGTTGTGACCATTTGTCCTACAACGTATGCACCATCTTTCCGGGCTAGCCTCTGCCCCTCGCTCCTTCTGCAGGTTCTAGATCTCCATGTGCATCGCCTCCAGTTGTCCTTGGATCTATTGGATGCCTAGTTGGGCATCGTCTCTAGGCGCAACTTCTAACTTCATAGAGACCTCCAGGGCTTTTTCCGGTGATTCGAAATTTTGGTGACCCATAGGTATGCGTAGGTGAGGCAACAACATAGCAATGAACCACTTCGTGTGCTGTCTATCGTCATACTGAAATCCTCCTTCCCTGATCACCTTCTTCAGCCATTGATCGGCCTCCCATACCGGTTCAGAAGTCCCTTGCTTGAAATCCTTTAGATCGACCACTATTTGAGAATAGGACTTAGGCTTCTTGAATTATTGTTTTAAGGTGTTCTTGATCTCTTCGATGGTTGAGTTTGCATGTTGTCCGATGTATCCCATGTACCAATCCAACGCTCTTCCTTCGAAGGCAAGGGACAACTGTGCCCTCTTTACCGCGTCACTAGCTACATTCTGCGTAGTCTATAGCGATTCTGCGACAAACCAGAACTACTCCATGTCCTCATCTCCCACACCCTTAAAGGTAGGCAATTTCATGTGCACAGCCATGTCATATTTTGGTGGAGGTATAGGTGAATTCTTACCCCTATGCTGGTTTGAAAGTGGTGTGGCTAGAGGACTCTGCCCAACTACTTCTCTTACCAGGCTGTAGACAGATCTACCTCCTTCTAGGTTGGTTCGATAGTATTTGTCGCTTCGCGTCGTACTTCCGTCTGGATCAGCGGTCATTCACTCGGTGTGGCTACACAGAATACTTTTTTCACATAGTAATATCTTAATTAGTAATGGTAAATTATTTAGAAACTTACCCCTAAATCCCTTGAAGAATATTCGCTCTGCTTCGGAGTAGGAGACGAATTGATCGATGGAAAATTCCGTTAAGAATCCTCCTAGCATGCTGTCAACCCAGTGATCTACAGTGCGAGTGATGGTGTTATCCACCTTCTTTAACTGTTGGATCAATTCTGAGGTCCACTGTGTGACCCGCTTGTCCTTCCACCACTTCTGAAATTCGACCAACCTTGCGAGCCACTCCTAGAGCTCGATTTCAATAGTTACGAAGAAGATTTCATATATCTCTGTGAAAATATACCTATTTTTCCACTCTTCGGTTGTCAACCTCTTACTACGGTTTTATTTCACTACGAATTCCTGAACTTGCCGTTCGAACCATTCATCAATTTATTTTCTTTCAGGTTTCCAGTACGGCCTTGGCATTACCCGATCCCTCTCTCAAAATGCTCCCGGTCTCGGCAACGGAACCATTTGTTGGCTTGAGGGGTCCTGACCCAGGTTCGAAGGTTAAGGTTTGCCAACAAACCCCTATACTACTGGCCCTTTCGGCAGTGAGCTGCTTGCGCAGGACAAAGTCTCACCCGAAGTAGTATGGGTGGGTGCTGGAACCAGGTTTCCGCAGGTAAGTCGAGTTGTTCGGCCATTATCAGATCTACGCAGTTAGAGGTCGTTCGCAGGACTTTCAATGATTAACCAGAGTACAGTTTTACCAGATTTATATGGCAGGCTCACATCTACGTGCGTACAACCAAGTATAAGCATAAAAAAATATATTCGCAGCAGAATTAATCAGATTGCAGGTACAGTTATCATAACACAGAGAATTCACAGCTCATAAACACATATCATACATATAATCCAGGTCCATAATAACCATAACCAGATAGATCAAACAACATTAGATATCCACAATACTTAGCATATATTACTTATCAAAAAGTCTCTTACATACCCCGAAACCTAACCTGTGCACACAGCAGCACGGTCCGCACACAGCAGGACTGAGGATCTCCGCGCACACAGCCAGTAGGAGTCCTTTCCCAAAAACTGAAACAGATCTGCTAATCGCATTTCGCTTCAATCTTAATCCCCATCTGTCCTATAACTCAAAAACGTTCAACTACTTATACTATTTTAGCCTACGCATCCAATAGTCCGCAAACTGTGGTTTGCGGACTCTTGGTCTACCCTTGATCCATTTACAATGCATTAGGGGCTTTTACCCACCCCAAAAACCTTGCTTTAGACTATATATAATAAAAAATATACAAAATGGACCAGTTTCGCAGCTCTTGTAGGAGACCCTGTTCCAACATCCCTCCTCAAATATATACACTAAAGATGACTTCCATCATAGTTTGCCCCTTTGACCATGTCACTTGGCCATGGAGTTCTCCCCCCCCTCTGTTTCATCATTATTCACATGGCACCTATCAATCAAAGGGTGGACTGAGGACATGTCACTTCCCTTTGGGGGTTGGGAACACTTAATATAGGGTCGTCTATTAGCCACTCTTACCTAGGGAGTTAACACCATTATGTGACTAAGGCCTCAATTTTGAAAGAGAAATCACATATGAAGTGTTATTATGCCCATTTATTTCAATATTGGTTCACTTAGATGCACTAATGATTAATGTACTCAATGAAGAAAGTTACAACATTGGATATTATGTGTAATTGGTAGGTGGTTATATTGATAGGTCTGGGTAACTTAACCGAGGTACAATTTCTCTAGGGAACTAGCAATCTGAAGTAATGCACCTGAAACTTGAAATTTGTGTCTTTTTGAACTGGATGGGTGTTGAATGGCCAACTCGCTAGCCTGTCTCATGCTTGCTTGTATCACGCTTGCTTGCACTCTGAGTTGATGGAGTCCTTGTTGTACATCATCGAGGACTGATTTGTATTGTGAGTCTACCTTGCTCCACACATCTTCGGTCATTGCCTGGACCGTGTGACCACTTTTGTCAAAATCCTCCTCTGTTAGCGTTAATGGATCAATCTCGGTCTTCATAGAGGCTTTCCACTTGGTGTGCGACCCTAGGGTGGTCTAAGGCCCTCTTTTGGTTCCTCGCCACGTGTCTGCCGGTGCATCGACACTGCCTCCATCCTTATCTTCCATTTCATCATTGTTGTGTAGGTCAACTATCTCCACCGTAGTGGTTGGATCTTGGTCCTTATGTGCATACTTTGGATGATCTATCGACATGCGCGACTTCATAGGGGTCTTAGGTGGTACTGATGAAGACACACCACCAGATGTACTTGCTTCTAGCCATAAGGGGGGCTACTTGGTCGTAGTGTATGCAAGGTCATTCTCCGCAACCATGTATGGAAGCTCATACCAGACACCTAACATGTCCCTCTTTACGCGAACGTGCACATTATGAAAGGTGGCCTTGAAGTCCGCAATGTGTTTGTATTGCTCGTATAGCGTAGGTGAAATTCGTGGCTTGGACGGCACTGCTTGAAATATTTTTGCATCAAACATCACCCAAAATATTTTATTTTCTGTCACCCAGGAAGGAAGTTTTGAGTTCCATAACGATGCATACTTGGTATCCTCATAGGGATATGACTCAATATCTGGTAACGAGGACTACGATGGCGATCTCCATTTGATCAGCACGACCAAAAACAGTAGCCAAGCATAAAAAAATGCTTGCCATCTTCTCGCGCCTCTTGAATATTCTCCAAAAACTTAGTGTAGAGGTACTTCGCCCAATTATATTGCATTCCTTCGATGCACTGTGTAGTGAGCTTAATCACATACACAATTAATTTTGTTGTGCAAAATTTCCTTATCATTTTGTACGCAAGGATCGGGGTGGAAAATTTGACTGTTAGGGAATTAATTTTTTCGACGACAAAGCCTCTGGTGTTCCTGTTTACCCCATAAGTCTTCTTAACCTCATCGATGACCTTTTTCTCCTGCCCCTTCCCATCGAAGGCCACCCCGAGATGCTCTCCTTGGTAAGGCAACTTGATGATTCGATGAATTAACATGTCATCGATCGAGATGGGATCTCCTAGCCATAGAAAATTATCATGCACTAGGGTGAGTAGCTAGTGCAAGAAAATATCATTTATGGTGCTGCACCCAAAGTGTGGAATGTTCAGAAGGTTCAGTAGCCCAGACTGATGCAATCCTAATGCCCATGTCTTAGGTTCAACCTTGACGAATCCTCCGTCATAGTGCACTTGCTCTAAGTATTTTGAGGGCGCAAGCTCAAGGAGCTTCGCGCAATCAGCCAGGTCCCAGTCTTCCACCTTTAGTAAAGGAAATTTTGCAAACATGTCCCCTTCAACATTCTCTGGGAGAAACAACGTGTTTATATGGGACTTGACCTTATCAACATCCCTTGTGACTTCAACAGTTGGTTTGTGCGACGCCATATACTTCGATAACCGTGACATTGGGTCTATCTCCTCGATAACGTCTTCCTCTATGATCACTTCAGGTTCCTTGGCCATTGGTCTCTTTTTTCGTTTTGCTGGGGTCGACTTAGTCTTCGAGGTATTCTTGCGCGGAGACTTTTGAATCTATGAGGTCTGTCCTTTCTTCGCTTTCTGAGGTTGAGGTTTCGGCGCAGGTGTTTCATTAGTAATCGTCGCAGAGGGGGTAGGCTATGTAGTAGTCATACTTGCAGGGATTAAATGACCCAATCCTCTTTGCCATAGCATCTCAAGGAAGGTTTCTGAGTGCTCAGACATAAACTCAAACACGCACCATAATAACAATGGGCACGAGTCTCTTAGAAAGCAAAGGGAACTAATGCGACCCTTCCTGCGATATTTATAACAATGGGGCGGGCTGAACGACCTAATATCTGTTGATGTAGCCTCATAAATTCTAAAATGACTCCAAATATGGCATAATATCCTCTATAAATGCAGGTTAGTCGCTCCTCCATATGGTAGTAAAGTTGTCTTATCCAATTTAACTATTCCAACGACTAGTTTTTGGCCCATCTGCGAATGTTTCAACCTTCTGGCGCAACCTCTATGCAATTTTCGTGGATACCTTCCCTTTCAAAATCTTCATCACACATGCATACTTCTCCAACACTTGACATACTTCTTTATGGTCTTGCATCCTCTCACAATTGTCTGGGGCACTAAAACACTTCTCCAAACATATAATCATTTGGCGTGTGCAGTGATGGGATCAACCCTGTATGGTCTCAATCGACTTCCATTCACAAACCTAGGAAGGAATTCGCCACTTAGGGTACCCAGATGTAACCCACCTCCTTCTCTGATTTCCTTGACAAAATAAGGTCCAAGCCAATGCATTTTAAAGTTTCTTAGGTGGCACACAAATTTGTTGTCATATAGAAAAACCAAATCATCCTCCTTGAAAATATTTTGCCTGATGTGTCTGTCATGCCAAGTTTTTTCATGCGCCTTTTGCACCTGTTGATGGAAACCAACAATGAATTTGTCCTCCTCCAGTGCAACTAGCTATGACAGTCGCTCTTCCATAATATATTTATCAGCCATATTAGTTACCGTTGCAATGCATAGGTTGGGGATAATATAATCCATCAGCATAAAAACCTCTTGTCCATACATCAACCTGAAAGGAGTTTGGCCTGTCAATTTCTTGCATGTAGTTCTATATGGCCACATAACCGCAGATATGCACACATACCAATTGTTCCGATTAGGGTTGTAGACCTTTGTGAGCACAGTCTCCAAAATATTGGTAAAGGATTCTACCGTACCATTTGCCTGTGGATGATACGATGTACTCTTCTGATGGTGAATCTTAAGCTCCATAGTTAAGGCTTGAATGGTCTCATTCACAAAATGTGTACCCTAGTCACTCATCAAAATATTAGGACACCCAAACCTTGTTAAGATGTTCTAAAAAATGAAGTGCACAACTGTGTCTACGCTGCAATCCTTCACAGGCTTAGCTTCTACCCATCTGGTCAAATAATCTATCACAGTGATGATATATCACGCTCCAGTATTCTTCCCGAGAGGGTTGATCGGTCCTACAAAGTCAATGGCACATTTATCAAAAGCTTGTAAAGTCACTTGTTTTTGTAGTGGCATTTCATCTACACGTGAGGGTTTCCACGTTCTCTGACACATATCACAAGCATGACAATATTATTTTGCATCACTGTGCACCCTAGGCCACAATAAACCATCCCTCAAAATCTTCTGCGCAGTTGGTTTACCTGCACAGTGACCGCCTACAACCCCTGCATGTGCTTCTATTAATATGCTCTGCCTTTTGAACTCTGTCACATACCACCTCAACACCTTATCAGCTCCCATATTATACAACTGACTAGCAATTAAAGTAAAGTCTGTTGCACACAAGACCAACTCTTTCTTCTGCTTAACTGTATACTCCGTAGGCGCGCTTCTAGTGGTTAGGAAGTGGATAATATCTCTGAAGTGGTCATCAACTATTTTAATTGCAAACAACTGTGCGTCTAGTAATCCTTCCTCCAAACTAGTTGGCTCATCTCCACTTTCAATGTGCGAAAAATGGTCTGGACCTGCATTCAATCTCCCTGGCTTTACAATTACCTCAAAATCATACTCTTGAAACAATAGGATCCATCTACAAATCCTCCCCCCAAACATAGGCTTATTGACCAAGTACTTCAAAGCAGAGTGATCAGTAAACATCTTAAAATGACCTCTAAGCCAAATATATTCTAGTAATCAAAATATAATTCTAAGAAATTATGTATGTACTCCTAAAACGTAGCTACCACCACATGCGAGAATATAACTAGCGCATTCTTCAAAATGAATGGCATGATGGTGTATTGGAATGATCTCCATTCTGTTGCAAAGGTTGTCTTACTTCTGTCTTTAGGTGCGATTCGTATCCGGTGGTATCCAGAAAATCCATCAGTGAATGAGTAGGGCTCCTTCCCACCCACAATTTCCAATACTTCATCAAAAAATGGAGTTGGAAAAGGGTCATGCACACATGCATCATTCAACTTGCAGAGATCCACTCAAATCCTGATTTCTCCTTTGGTATTCTTTTCTTGGACAACCATGGGGCTTACCCAATCAGATTCTTCTACTGGTTCAGTGATCCCTGCAACAACTATTTTCTCTATCTCCTCCTTGACCTTCTGCTTATACTTAGGATTCAACCTATAAGGGTGCTACTTGACAGGCATGACATCTGGTTTCAGAGTTATCTTAATCACACCATGATCCCCAACAATCCATTTTAACTCTAAGAACTTTGTGGGAAACAAGTCCTGACATTCAGCAAGAAGCTCTGCAACCTTAACCATTGTTTCTTTATCCCAATAATCCCTTACTTTGGAAATATTAGGTTGCTCTTTTGTTCCAATATTGACTTTCTTAATCTTCAAGGGTCCAGTCACATCTGGTAATTCAACCACAAGCTTAGAAACTGTGCACTGAACTTCAGAACTAGGGATATTGATGTTTCTTGGGTCCTCCTCATTATCTTCAATTGTCACATTCCAACATTCAACTATATGTTAGAAAATTATATATTACAGAGCAATGGAACACATATAATATGCGGAAACACAAACACAGAAAACATATAAAACAAGAGAGACACAGATATATGTGGTTCACCCAGCTTGGGCTACGTCCACGGAAACAGGCAGTCCTTCCTTTATATTATCCAACAAGATGAAGAGACACAACCTACATCAGATCCGTTGTAAAATCCTCTTTTCTCTCACACAATCCCCCTTGCTATTTCTCACTTAGAGTATACACTCCATACACAGATACAATACAATACCCTCATACAACAGAGGACTTTCCTTCTAGGGAAAAAAACCCTAAATTAAACATAACTTCTACCGTCATATCATCCGCCTAATAAACGACCCAGGTTGACTACGAAATTACAATATTTTCATAGGAAATTTTACATCTGTTTTTAGCTTCAGGGGCGCTGCCCCCGAAACCCCCCAACAAGGGGGGGGGGGGCTCCAAAAATTCGCCACTACCCCCATTGGACCCCCCTGACGGTGGTCAAACGACGAGCAACATTGCCGCCCTCTTAAGAATAAGGATCCAATGTGGCGATACATATAAATAAAGAATATAATCAGGCTCCATAGCCAACACTATATCTTTCATCTGCACATCCCATGTTGGTAAGGCTCACTCTTCTGATTCCTCTGGAATTTAAAAGACCACATCTTGAATCGATTGTAAGAAAATATTGATGCATGGGAATCCGCTCTCAAAACTGAAAGTTAAAACAAATCTTTCCCTTAGTGCAGCCCATTCCGTCATACCACAACATAGCTCAACCTCCAAATACTAGTTCATGGGTATCCTACTTAAAGTATGAATGAATGTATGCACCCATCCTAGTTGCGGCTCCTCTCCCCAAGCTATAGTCCACCTGGATAAATGCATGTGCGAATCTTCTTCACCCCCATAGGTTCCTTCCAACTAGGTATTGGGCTGTCCAAATCACAATTGCATCATGTGGGTACATTCTTCCTTATCCGCAAAATTGTCCTTGTGCATTTCCCACCAGCACGCTGGGGTTGAGCGAAAAACTAAATCAAGAACATGGAACTATTGTGAGTCTGGAACAAGCTTTTCAAATTCAAATAAAAATCAATTAACACTGCCTATACCATCATAGTAAGGTAATTCAGGAACCTCCGAGGATATACATCGTAGAGATCTTGTTACTCGGTTGTAGCGCAGTGTAGAGAATTCATGCAAATGGTTCTGCCAATTCTACAAGTACTCCTCATCTGAGTCGGAGTGGCACGAACTATCCTTATCCCAGCTAAGCCTACCATCTATTGTAGGTTTGATCCATTCTTCTTCCCTCATAGTCAACTTGTAGATATGATCAACGTCCTCCTCTGCGTGCACCATTTCTGTGTATCTCTCTCCTTCTTCAGGGTCCAGAGGGATGACGACCCTAGTTCCATTGTTTTCGAATACCATACTTCTGCGCTTGAGGTTGATGATAACATCCATGTAAATATCCCAATCCAGACCCAACATCACAGGGTACAAATATAAATCGTCAAAAATTTGAATAACCTCAAAGTCAGCTAATGCCTTAAGTCCTTCGATATCAAATATCATTCCATATAGTCTACCCATTGGGATAATCTGCTGATTTACGATGCGCAGCTGAATTGCAGACCATTCCAACTTAGGCTCTCCCATTTTTTGCCAAGTATGCTTTGGTAAGACATTTGCATCAGACCCCAGATCCATAATGACATGTTCCATTTCAAACTCACCTATCTGAGCAGTCAGGCGCATCTCTCGGCCAATTATTCTCTTGTTCTTGTAAGTTTTGCTAACAACCTTTGCTCCATCAGAGGCTGCTCTTGCTCGACGCAACTATTAATCAAAGCTTGAATATTCTCAACTTCCTTCTTATTACGCATAAGCTTCATACAGGCATGCAAAAAGGGTTTCATCTCTGCAGGCTCAGCCCCTTCGACGGTATCCATGGGAGGCTTGTGTAGTACTTTAGATGTGCCAGGATCTGCGAAGTCCTTCTTTGCTACAACAAAGGTTTCCTTATCCCTTTGTAAATTAAACCCTTCCATTTTCTCAAGAGCTCTCCAGACCCAAACATCGATGAGAGGTCTCTTACCTTCTACTTTATCTTCTCCAATTTCTACACTGCTTTTGGTCACAATATTTATGCTAGGGTATTCAGTGCATGGTTCCACTCTCATCATTTGAAAATTCTGTGTAGGTGTCTACAATTTCATTTATTGAATTTTTTCAAACAATACAGGGAAATATTCAAGAACTTGATCAAACTATCTACAATACCTGCAAGATTACTGTGCTAGGTTCGGGAAGTCACACACATAATGGCCAGCCTCTCCATGTTTATAACAAATGAGCTATCCCCTTCCTCAAGAAGCTCCTCCTCCTCTTCCTCATCCTCTGCCTAAGAATCCACTGCGCCCAGACGGTGATGTAGGTGAATTTGGTCCTCCACCTTTGGCCTGCAATCTATACGAAGCAACCTGATAAATCATTAGATCAAAGTTGCGAAATTTCTTCTTGTCATGTTCCAAAGATCGAAAAAATGTGCAGTAAGGTTGTTGGAGCTCTGGAATATATTTACCAATCACAGGGTAGAAATTTGTAGTGTGCAATCCATTCGCTTGAAAAATCGCATACCATAGTTTGGGAACTTTGTTAGGCCCTGCCCCATTTTTAATCGGACTTGGTACTCCAACTGATAGATAGTTATTATATACAAGACACTGATCCCTGTGATTCCCTTTAGCTTTACATCATGTGCACCATACTCTTGCGCACACATCCTTTTCTTTCCCTTTCCACAAATTTTGTATTTGTAAGTGTAATGCAACTAACTAGCTTTGGATTTGCTAAGCCCTAACCTGTGTAGCTGGTACAGGTGAGGCTTTCAACTTCATGGCGATCTCTACAGCTTCAGCCAGTGTCGCAATCTTCTGTTGGTTTAAGGACTGGCGCAGATGAAAAAACAACATAACAATGAACCATTCTTTGTGTTGCATGTCATCGATAGTAAATCCACCATCCCTGATGGTGCGCTTCAACTGTTGATCTGCCTCCCATACAGATTCATTCACTTCTTGGTGGATATACTGTAATTCAATCATGCATTTAGAATATGATTTTGGCTTTTTGAATTGCTCCTTTAATGCATTTTTATGCTCATCAATCGTTTCATTAGGGTTTGTTTCCATATACCTCATGTACCAGTCCAATGCAAGTTCCTGAAATGTAGTAGCAAGCTGCGCTTTCTTAAAATTATCGTTATTGATTTGCTGCACAATCCACACAGCATCTGTGACGAACAAAAAATTGTCAACATCTTCATTTCCAAAACCCCTAAAATTATACATCTTTATGGAAGTAGCCATATCTACTTCTAGTGGTGGAGGTGGAGGTGGAGTGGATGAATTTTTAGTGATATGAATTTTGACATGGAGTGGATGGGATCTGAACTATGGCCAATGACCTAAAAATACTTTTATCTTGCAATCCCTCTTCTTCTAAGTGCGCATATTCACTAGATCTACTTGTCTCAGACTCTTCATTGCTGTTAGATTTACCTTTGAGAGGGCTATAGATAAAATATTCTTCTAGGTCTACCCTGTAATATTTCCCGCTACCTCATCGGGCCTCGTCGGGACATTCACTCAAAGTGGCTGCACAGAGTACCCTTTTCACATAAAAGAATTTTAATCCAAGTTTCAATGAGCGCATCAACATACCTCTAGGGTCCTTAAAAAATATCCTTTTAGCTTCATATTATGACACAAAAGTATCAATAGAAAATTCAGTCACAAACCCACTCAGAACGTTATCAATCCAATAATCTACTACATGGGAAAGTTTATTTCTAGATTTTTCCAACTGCTGAACCAACTCAGGAGTCCACTTGGTGATCGCGTCGTCTTTTACACAGGTCTGAAACTCTAGAAGCCAAGATAACCACTCTAGTAAATCAGTTGAAAAGGAAGCAAAGAAAATTTTACGGACCTCTGCATAGATATACCTTTGATCCCAATCGTCACTATAAAATGTAGGGTTTTGGTTTTCTTGGATTGCAAATTCATGCACCTTCTTATCCAACCAATCTTGTAGTTCGTTCTTCCTCAGATGCCACAACATCAAATCTAACTCAAACAGGTCTCGATCCTAACAATAGAACCATTTGTTGGCTTGAGGGGTCCTGACCCAGGTTCAGAGTGTTCTGCGCAACCAAAAAAACCCTCCAACTACTGGCCCTTTGATAGTGATCTGCTTGCACAGATCAAAGTCTCACCCAAAGCAATTTGGGGGGGGGGTGCTAAAACCAGGTTTCCACACCCTGAGGGAGTGGTTGATGTGGGCTTTAACCTTACTTATCATATCTAGGGCTTATCAACCTGGGCGCAACTTCATAGAAATCAAATCTAACTACAGATAAAAAGCCTTAACATATATGCATAAACATATTATTATACTTCAGTAAGATCTAGCTTATCAACACTTGCGAAATAACATAGATATCTCTTTAGTAAAATACTTAATGCAAATGCAATCCTTGCACGAACATAGAGATATTTTCACATATAATTAACTCAAATAAATGTGCATTCAAACAGAATAGAAACTGATCTATTACTTGCAATAATCAACATATAATTAACACATTCATGCGTAAATAAAGAAATTGCAACATAGTTCACAAAAACTTCTTCTTTATCAATATATCTCAATTCAGTACAATCGTCTTTGTCTGTGTGCACAGTAGCAGAGTCCTTGCACAAAACTCAGGACTAGGTCTCCACGCACACAGGCAACAGAAGCCTTGCTACCCAGACCAAACACAAAGTAGCCCAAAAATTCAATCAAAACATCAACATAACATAAAAATCAACAAATATAAGATATCCTTACTCGACTCAACCCTTACATATTTATATGAATTTGGACGCGCACATACCATGGTATCAAACCATGGTTTCCCTTTTTACCCATTACAATTATAAAGGAGCTTTGGCCCACCCTAAATCCCCTTGACTTCTGCGTACAATGTGTTTCAACAAAATTTAACCAAAATCATACCAAAAACTTGACCTTAGGGGACCCCATCCAAACAATGCTTGAAATATGCTTGATAGGGCATCAAATTTATACCTCCTTGAAACAATTTTAGCTAACCTAAATCATCATAGACTCCATTCTCCCAAGGAAAAATGTAGTATTCCAACTTGTTGGTGTTCAATCTCATATTTTATCGATCTTTTCTTTCTCTTAAATTTAGTCCTTTCAAGTTTAGGGATAGAAACTAGGGCTTAGGGAAATTTTTTAGGGAAGGGGTATTTTGGTGATTGAATAGCGTAAACATCAAGGAGATATGGTTTGGCACAAAAAATACCAATTTGGTTGGAATCCACTTCAATTTCATCGATAAATTCTCTTTTTCTAGATTTTTTCCCTAAGAGGGAAACCCTAGTTTTTCTTCCCTCAACTTAAGGATTTTCTTGAAGATTGCATAAGCCTTGACTTAGCCAATATACATTGTAAGAAACATTTTCTTCTTGCCTTGAACTTGATTTACTCCAATACTCATCAATTCAATCAAACCCTAGGTCTTGTGCCTCTGTTTCTAGTTATCTTCATAGAAAGCAAATTGCTTCCTTGTGAGGCCTTGAACCAAAATTGTGTCTTTTTTGAAGACCTATAGCGAGATAATTGCATACGTTAGCCCTATAATACCAATTTCAAGTGATATCTATCCTATTGGGACTCCTCCCATTAGTGAAAGTCCATAAAGAGCAGGGGGTTTCAGTTGTGGTGACAATGGGCCACTACCCCTTTCTTATAGGTCTAGTTTATACCTTGTATGGTTTCCCTCTCCAAGGCCTACTAGATTTTGTGGCAACAATACCTTTTGATTATAATCTCACTTTGGTCCATGTTCCTTTATAAAATGGGTGAGAAGCATATGGATGATGTATGGGGCAGAGATAGAATGGCATGTCATCAAATAGTGGTGGTTGTTAGGGGTTGCATGGTTGGCTAAGTGGATGTGAAGAAAATGAGACAAAAAATTCTCTTATAGGATTACCCATTTTGGTGGGTAAAAATATCTATTGCGATGGTTAAGTGTTGATGAATATTGGTTAAGTGTTAAAGTAGAGTTTAGCTACTTTAAGTTCATGATTGGACATGTGCATATTGTTATATAAATTGGTTGTAATTAACTTAGATGTAAATATAACAAAATGTAGCTTAAGACATAGTTATGGAAAATACTTTAAGTGAAGAGGTGTAGTTTGTTTGTAGTAACCACACATTGGTTAAGCCCAAACAAAACAAGGCAATATCTCATTACCCATGTTGTTAAAGTGAAACATTTCGAGTAGGGCTGTAAGTCCAGGATATGTGATATTAAATATGATTTAAGCACTTTTCACCATTTCTTGGTAGACTTAAGAGTAAACAAGAAGTTTGAGACATGTTTGGAATTTTTTTGCAAAGGGTGACTTGAAGATTGGATGGAGTAGACTTGATGCCTTGTCACAAGGAGTTGAGCTAGATCCATTTGCGCAAAGCTAGTAAGTTATTTTTTTTGTTTTAGGGACATGGGGTAGGGTTAAAAATTGAGGCACTATCACTTAGACAAAGTGATGGAAATTGTGAAAATTTCAATGGTAGTCTCAAAAGAGACTACCTCGCATCATGAAGATAAGGATGGTGGTCCAAAATCTAAGACTAAAATGATGAGGACTAAATTGTCTAACTTGGAGAAGGTTGTTGAGTAGATGAAGGGCTCTCTTTGTAAGCATGGAAAGAGGATACAATATTTGGAAGAAGGGTTTATCCACACCCATCAAATTTGTGACACTAGTTTGAAAAAGTGTTGGGAGTTTGTGAAATTATGTTATGATATGATGGTATTGAGTGCCAACATTAATGAGAGGTTGAGTGGTGTAATACTTGTTGGATCCTATTGTAGTAGAGGTCAGAAACCAAGAGGACACCATTAGTTTATTGATGTGAAAGTGGGAACAATTCATCAGTTACTATAAGAATCAAGACAAAGGAATCCAAACTAGACAACAACACTTCTAATGCTAAATTACTTGGTAACTTTTTTTGGGGTGTTAAGAAGTACTTGGAATAGATGAATGGAATTTTGAATGAGGAAATGGTGAATGTTGCTACTGTATTTTAAGGATAACATGAATATTTGGTGGAGAAATAGAAACATGACTTGACATCTAGATGCAATGTTCATAAGATTGACAACTACAAAGAGATGAAGGTAAACTTGAAGGCTTAGTTTGAGTGGGGATTCACACTTTTTTGGATGCATTTTCATTGGTTTCAACTCATGGAGTTGACTGGGTTTGAATTTGACCAAAAACACCAGCCATTAATGTCAAATGGTTAATTAACGCTTCTCAGTAATTGTCAGATTACATCAAGATGGCAGTTATACTGTTGGACGGTTAAACACCCAAGTACTAGGGTTTGGGTTCCATGGACTGAGGATTCACCTCTACTTTGTTGAGGGTTTTTGGTAGGTCAAATCATTGAGTTTTGGCCACATATATATGTCATTATATTCTCCTAATTAAAGTTTCTTTTGATATATGGTACACCCCGAGAACCATCCTAGTTTGAGATATGTTCACAATTGAAGTTTATGAACCTAGTTTATGGGCTAAAGCCCCAAGGGGTAGTGACATGACACCTCCTCCTACAGTTGTCAATATATGACATTTTTTATCACCGTAATATCACCACATATAATTTACATAACTTTAAGAACCAAAGAATAGAGCGATGGCGAAAGAGGTGTTTAGGGTTTGCAGCGTGGCCTCTCTGGTTTGCGTCGACTCGGCCACTCAGAGGGTTGGCCGCCTCCTGCTCTTGAACCAGATCAGAGACTGGAATCTGCACGATTGCATGCTCCTGCACAGGGATATCCATGGAAGAGATGATGCCGCCGTCTGGGCGGCTACATTTCCTGAAAATGCTTCAGACGGCTTTGGATCCGCCGCCTTCACAGCTGCTCGCTATGCAACAAAGACTCACCCTAGAGATTCTACAGATCTCACCTCAGCAGAAAGGCAACAGCGGATCTGCCTCTCGAACCTGCCAAATCGACTTGCAGAGATGCCAACACTGGCCATTCTCATCGACTCGGTAGCAGACTTGAATCTGCAGGCTGCAAGCCCATGCATGCCCATACACAAGGCTACCCTTGGCACAGATGATGTCACCATCTGTGTGGCTGTTTTCCTGGCTAATTTTCTAGACGGTCCTATTGCCGTCGCTTTTAGAGTTGCTCACAATGTAAATAGGAGCAGCCCTGAAGATCCCACAGATCTCTTCTCTGCCGTACGTATGCAGTGGATCTGCTTCCCGAACCCGCTTGATGGGCCTGTAAAGGTACCAAGGAAGGCAGTACACATCGACTGCATATGTGCCCCTCATCCAGCTTTGGTCAATGCTCAAAGAATGGTGAATATGGACATGGATCTGTCTGCTGTTTTTTGGAAGCAGTTTCCTTTCTTGAACCAGCCAGATCTGCCTGAAGAAACACATGCATTTCAGATCCAAGTCAAACTCTCGGGCAAGATGATGATGCAATGGGTACGCGCAACAGATCTCCTGCAGGATCTTTTGCAAAAACTCAATCGCTGGCTAGGGATCCCCTCCTCTTACCTAAGATTGCTATATAAGGGTAAGCAACTTATGAATCTCCTTCCTCTCTACTTTTATAGTATTCATAAGGACGCTTCTATTGTGGCTACCTTTCGTTTAAGAGGTGGTTCCTTTGGGTAGACCTCCTCTGCCCCTTCTTTCTCTTATAAAGATGCAGTCCACAAAGACGCTGCCCACCCATAGTTCTCTTCTAAAGCAGCTCAACCAACTATGGCTCCAAAGCCATTTTTGGTAGAAAAATAAGAGGAAATTCCTTCCATCAATTTCTCTCATCCTGAGATTGACGATCGCTACCAGATATTTGCAGAATCCACACTCATATGTAGATTTAATGGGCTCTGGCATCGCACAACAGATCTATACCAATGGATCCATACCAATTAGACTAAAAAAAGCAAGATCTACTTATGTTCAAAAGGATTCTTCATTGTGGTTTTTGACTTAAATTAAGATTACCAGAAGGTCTTAATGGGAGGCCCTTGGTTCTGGGGTTCGGTTGGGCTTTTCCTCACCCCTTGGTTTCCAGACTTCGACCCTTCTACAACTGTCATCACCAAACTTCCCATTTGGGTCAGGCTCCCGAATCTTCCGGCACGTCTATGGCATATCTCTGTCTTCTTAGCCATTGGAGATACTTTAGGATGCTACTTGGCTACATATTCTTCAAGAAAGGAAAATGGACTCTACACCTACGATAGAATTTGTGCAGAAATAGATATCAGCAAAGGACTGCCGGATCAGATCAATCTCAAGATTGGAGATTTCCACTGGACACAAACATTGGATTACGAGAATACAGCCTTCCGTTGCTGCCATTGTCATCAAACGGGGCACCGCCAGAGTACATGTACCTAGTTCCTTTACAAAAAGAAGAATCTGAAACGCAAACCCAAATCCAAGAGCTGGAATCCCTGTGTGCCACCCCCTCCTATGGACGATATAGATTCCTCTAGTTCGGATGAGGAGGAAATTGAAGCAGATGGGAAGAATGATGAGACTCCGCTGGACGCTCCCTCGGTCAGTCCGACGGTACCCTCTGCCCCCCAGATCTCTCAGAAACGTTCTCATATATCTTCGTCCTTAGAATTTGATAAGGATATTCCGCCGCCAGAGCAGAATAGTCTACAACTTGTTATGGCTCAGCCAAAATCCACTGGATGGGTCAAAGTAAGCAAGAAAAAAGGAAAAAAATGTCGTGTGGCAGTAACTGCCCTCTCGGGGTAGATATCCCTGCTTAGTTCTAGCTTTTTGTATTCCCGTGTTTTCTATGGCCCTTTCCTTGATTGTCTCTAAGGAGTGAGGTAGATAGCCTATCACCTACGACTCCCATGCTTTTATGCTTCGCTTGCATGCAAGCTTGATTGTACTATACATTTATTATCTTAATAGTATTAGTCTTATTCAAAAAAAAAAAAAAAAATATCATTGACTTCATGCACCCATGTGTCACCTTTAAAACACACCAAAGAGGGTTAGTGTACAAGTTTCCTAGCATTCAAAAAAACTAGTAGATAATAACTACTAAATTAAAATTAATCCTATTAAGAATTAAAGAGTTCCTAAATATCCTAAAATTCCTACCAATTGAAGTTCCTAATTATCCTTACCACACACTATAAAAAGAGACTCCTCGTAACCTACAAAACATAACATCTCAAAAAATATTTCCATGCCTAAGCTTTGAAATCAATCGAATTTTTTGTAGTATATCAGTGAAGTTATTTTCTTGATGTGGTTTGAATTTAGATCCTCTTTTAGGGCAGCGAAGTTGCAGGAGGTAAGTAACCTTTTGTTTTGTCTTGATTGGGTATTGTTTGACATTTTTGTTTGTTTGTTTTTGTGGCATGTTCTTAATAATATAGGGCACACTACTTTTTCTAAAGAAACAAGGATTTATGGTATGGTTTTGGTGGTAGAAAAGAAAACAAATATGTCTTGTCTCCTCTCCTCATAAGAAACGAAATTATTGGCAATATCTTCATGAAATTTTCTGTGGCATTTTCTCCGTAAAACTCCAATGGCAACGAAATTTTCTAGGGCTTGTTTCTCCAAAATTTGACATTCTTCGTATTGTTCTGATTTAGGACCTCAGAACACTATTAGGGCTGGTTGCAAAAAAATTTCTTGTGTTTCTAGGTAGCTCTCTCTTCTACACTACTCAACCTCTATTCCTGGACTACATCTTTGTCCATCCTTTCCTTTTAGGGCACACTATTGTTATGAACATGGATTCAACCTTTTAGTTTTTTGTTGTTTATCAAGAAATCTAATGTAGCAAAGTGTCTTGATTAGGGAAATGTTCCCTTGCTTGCTCCTCAACCTTCTTCATAGACTAGTTAGGGCTGCAAGGCGCTTTTTTTTTTTGATATTGAGACAACATGTTACGGAATTTTGACTGGACTATTATGATGATACCTACAAAAATTATTCATTTTAACTACAAGAATCATTTGATTAACATATGACTCTCAAATTGATGATTGATTTTGATAGTCTTTCTGGATCATCTTGAGCATGCGAAACAATTAGATAATGACTTGACTCCTAGAACTAATGCCTTGACTTGAGATATTATGGTGACACCTACAACATTAATAATAACAATACTTCACTACTGTGATTTAACATTTGAATTGCAGTGACACTTAGACATGACATTATACTTGACATAGACCTTTTAATGTCTTAAATTTGGCCTAATGGTGACTAGATATTTAGATATGACTATAAACAAGTTAGTGACCTAGGTAATGATCTTGCAACTTGACATTATTGTATTCCTTGATGAGTGGTAACTTGATTATTCTATTTTGACTTACTACTTTTAGGGGTATGGTTTGAATAACCTTGAGCACTAATGCAACTGATTAACAAGTGACTCTTGTTGATGCTATGATGAGATGATGAATTGATAGAATGAATTGACAATGACTTAACATTTGATATAGAGACTTAACATAGATACCTGACTTATAAATTACACTGATATTGTATACTTGACATAGTGAATTGGTACATATACTTAACACACATAATCACTTTGTTGTACATATTATTGACATGAAATATGGATAACAATGTATGAATAGTGATCAAAAACAGTAATAAGACATATGCTTATAGCTCTTTGTGGGCAGTGTTTGTGATCATTGGAAGCATGTCATAGGAATGACCTGAGGCACCTTGGGTTTAGCTATCATTAACATTCAGTGCTTGGTATAGGAAGTTTAGTGCAGTGATGTGGTTGACTGCTTATGAGCTCCTGATGCTTATTCATGCATGTGCAGTGCAACATCAAGACAGTGATATGATCAATTTGAGTAGGGACAATGATCAGTATTGTGTAGTGGTCAGTTGGAACAATATTGTGCAATGATCCGTTGGACAATGGTTGTAAATTGATGATTATTCACTCATGAGATGTGAGATGCAGTGATAGCCAACAATTGTACAATGATTTGTAGTGACAGTGATAGTCAATGTGCAGTGAAAGTGATGTACATTTGAACAATGATAGTTTGATGTGAAGCATTGCACAATGATCAATTTGTGGGAATAATGATCAATGGGTGCTGATATTCAACATTTAATCTACATATTTCTTACAACTATTCAAAGTACAGGGGATCCAGTGTTAAATTGTGAAACATGATCTATTGACTCTTATGGGTGATTGAAGTCACCTTCAGGTTGTGGCTTGAGAACACTTAAGGGTGGAAGGGTGGTGTTAGGGAAATTTGTGGCTTTCACAAGGTGTTTTGGTGTCCATTCAGTTGTGGTTGATAAAATAACAAGGAAACGAAGCATTATTTCTGACAACACTTGGTAAAAAGAGTGTTGAGGCACTCATTAGGTTGTGTCCTGATCTATAGGGTGTTGGAGCATCCTTCTGGTTGTAGGAGGATATTATGGTTTAGTAGCATCCTATAGGTTGTGGCCTATGAATTAGGGGTTTGATGCATCCCTCAGTTGTAGCTGAAATATTGATGTAATTAATATTTCTTTTAAAGAGAGAAAAAGACAATTACTAGATAAGCGTTCAGTGGTTTTTGACCCAGAGGAGGTTTTCCACCTAAAAATATCTGTGTCTATTGTTTTATTTTCCTGCATTGTTGTAAGGTGTGCTATACCGTTGATTATTTTTTATAAATGTTTAAGAAGAAAATTAATAATCACTGAAGAATCACTAATGCTATGAAATTGATTAAGTGATAATTGCTAAGAAATATTGATTCACCCCCCTCTTAGTATTTCCAATAATTGTTATCAGAGCTTAGTTCCTTCAGTAACAACTTAACCGCTGGAAGAATTTTTTTAGATCATAGAGATGGGAAAGTCAAAGAAGCAGGTTGTGAGGATTTCAAAGGAAGGTATAAGTACAACAAAATCTGAAGAAAGTGAGTATTGTGTACCAACCCATAATTTTGATGCAGATAGTTACTGGATATGGGAATCTAGGATGGAAGTAAATATGTAGGTGCATGGAGTATGTGAATCAATTGTTTCTAGAGACACATCTACCGACGAAGATAAAAGGTATAATTCGAAGGCCATGAATGTAATTTTGAATGTTTTTCCAAATTCTATGTAAACAAAAGTTGGTCAATGTTCAACAGTTAAAGCTCTTTGGGAAAAAATCCATAATCAATATTCAACAAAGAAATTAGGTCAATATGTTATTGAAAATTTGTATCCTTCTAATTCTGATGAAGAAATTGGAGAAATGAGTAAGAAATGTGTTTCAAAATCAAGTGATCAAGGTGATAAAGGAACTCAAAAGTCAAAAGGAAAAGACAAGACATTTGGAATTATAATTGAAGACAACAAAATAACTCATCAAAGAAATTAGGTCAAGATGTTATTGAAAATTTGTATCCTTATAATTATGATGAAGAAATTGGAGAAATGAGAAAGAAAGGTGTTTCAAAATCAAGTGATCAAGGTGATAAAGGAACTCAAAAGTCAAAAGGAAAAGACAAGACTTTTGGAATTATAATTGAAGACAAAAAAATAAATCATCAAGGAAAATGAAAAGTATAAAAATATGATCAACATTCTTAGAACTAAATTGGAAGAAGTAAATAATATAGAGACACAAGACTTCAAGAGATAAGTCCAAAAGAAGCAACAAGAACTCGACACAACCTTTGTAGAGATTACCAGACTCAAACAACAGATGTAGGAAGCATAAATTGAAAGGAAGGAATATGATCAAAGATACATATCTACAGTTCACCAAAAGCAAAAGGAATTGGGAACCTCTTCAGCTAAACTAAGAAGGATTGAGATTGAGATTCAGAAGAAAAAGGAACAGATACAGGTACTCAACAAAGAAGTAGAAAATGCCTCTCTTATCAAGCTACAGGTTGAAGAAGCAGAATAAAGAAGGAAATTATTGGATAGATTTTAGGAAGACCTTGCTCAAAAGAAAGGAGAACTTGCTGCATACCGTGATGTGATTAAAAAAATCAAGGGCTATCAAAGGAAAATTTACAAGATAAGACATATTAAGAAGCAAAAATGAAGGTAATTGAAGTTGGAAAATCTCCAGTTGATGAAGGTACAAGCTCCACATCCTTGTACGATGATTATAAAAAGGAAGCTGATAAATGTGAAAATTCAAAGAAGAATGTTGCAACTCCAAAGAACAAGAAAAAATCAGTCAAGAACAAAAGACAACAACAAACTATAGAACATCCTCGAAAATGAAAGAAAAATATTCCAGGTATGTTTGTTTATTTAGTGGTTATTGTTTTTAGTGTGCTAACTATGAATATATGAGCATGGATTGTAAAGTTGTTGACATGTAAAAATATAAAGGACCATCACATCTGAATTAAACATTTAGGTACACAATGTGTGTGTAATGGTTATTTCTTTTTATGTGCTAACAATGGACATATTGATAGGGATTGTGAAGTTTTTGGTAGGTACAACTATTATCTGAAAAAACCTAGAAGCAAGTTTGCAGGTTCTCGAGAAATATACCAAATGACATCTTCTATGGATGTCATTGAATGCTTTAAATGTCATAATAATGGACACATAGCTCAGGAATGCAGGCTAATCCAGGATGTTTTACTTGTAGATGTATAAAGGATTACATGAAATGTTAACCATAAAAAAATCAAGTGCACATGAAAGAAGAGAAGAAGAATATGAAAGCATGAAAAGATGACAACAAGAGTTGATAATGAAGTTCGTCCAATTTGGACTACGTCTATCGGCCCTGCTCAATAGTGGGGAGGCCTTCATTCATTAAGTGGAAAGAAGAAGAAGTACAAGTAAAATTACATAAAGCACCCTTATACCTCCAATATGGAAAATGGTCGTAAAATGGAGAGCTCTGATGCAGAAACGAACATCATTGTTGAGTTCTTGTTGCCGAGAGGTGTAAAATCGACTTAAAATTTGTCCAAAACTAACACTGGCAAGTTCTGCACCCCAGGGAATCTTTCTGATGCCCTTCAATATTATGTGGGCATGGTTTTGCCCCTTTGGACCGCTCGTGGTTCTTTTTTTCTCTGCTGCTCTCCTGGGCGCATTGCAAAAATGAAGGTCTTATGTAATTTTTATGGCGGAGTTAACAAAGCACCTTCGCTGGCGCAATGGTTAAGTTTGAAAATTGGTTGAGGAGAGGTCGGGGGATCAAATCTTGCCGCTACCCTTTTGGTTATTGGTTGTAATATGGGCGGTGGGCGGTGGGCAGGTCTGCTCCACGTGGCCCGAACCAACCGCACTCCAATTTCCCATTATTTGTATGTAGCCGGTGGCGGTTCCGGGGGTGGCGGGGTTGACAATCCACCCCCCAACAAATTAATATATAAAATAACATGACATATTGTTGTGGGGTGGCAAGGTTGGTGGCCCGCCACCCATATATATATATATATATATATATATTCTTAAAACCATATCTAATTTTGAAAATTCTCGAAACCAAAGGTTATTAGGCAAATTAATTACCCAACAAATTCGCCTACTTCTCGGGTGTTGGGTTTCCTACAAGTTGATGGTGAAATTGTAGGACATTTAAACCTGGCCCACTGCCCAACTTTAACCGCAACTTTGAATTTCTCTAACTTCTCCATACATGATCAGATTGGGGTGTTGTTCGCAACATTGGAATAAGGGTGATGAACACTTCGATATGGACCTAGTTTGAGAGTAATCTGACCACTTTGATTTTTTGAGCCATTTCTAATGCCACTTGTACTTGTATCTGTGAGATCCTCTTGGATCACAGGCACCATCCAGATATGGAATGTCACAAGTGTCACAATTATGGATACATAGCTCATAAATGCAGGAAAAAAATGGAATCAATCATGAATATAGATGACAAGAATAAGAAGGTTTGGAAGAGGAAACATGTACAAGATAAAAAAATACAGGAAGAACATGTACATGGTCACCAAGAATTACTAAAAGACAATAAAGTCCCACCAGTCATGCTTTCAGGATTCATAACAGGTTGTGAGGAATCAAGTCAAGATGACTCGTTAGGTGAATAACTATTTTGAACAATCTGAATCGTTGACTCCTTGAAGTCTGTAGAGGGGGGAGTCTGTGTAGTAGTATATGGCACTAGTCTAGGATTGATAGACAAATAGTTTGAACATGATGGAAGTTTCATAATAGGTCTAAGGGGAGCAGAACAATTGAAGGATTATAGGTTCACAAAGGAAGTTGTCTGTTGAAATTAGAAACAAGAAACATTGAAAATGGCATCCAGAAATGGAATCCAGAAAATGGCACCCATAAATGGCACCATATGAGGCTTCTAATTTAATTTTCCCTTAATTAAATTGGAAGAAAAATTCTAATTTCATCTCATGACAACTTGTATTAGTTAAATGAGTCAGGAACACTTAGTTACTTAGGAAATTCGAGTTAGAGGTCAAAGAGGAGATATGTAGAGGATTTTCCTATAAGTTTAGTGTTCCAGTTATAGTTATTTATGAGTTTTAATTAGTTAACTCAATTAATTGAGTTAAAATAAGTTTGACTAGTTCTAACTGAGAGATAAGCTAGTGAGAGGTCCAGTGAATTAAATTTGATTTAATTCACAAGTAGTGATCAATAAGTTAACTGATAATTCACTATACATAGCTATTGCATGTCAATTCTAAGGAAGGCTCAGTTGAGACTGAGGTTATAAATATCTATTGGACCAAACTTGATTTGATTGCATGCCAGATTCGAGCAGGATCATAGTGAGATAGTCAACATAGTGCAAAGGTTTCTCAATGTGAGGAATATAATTGCCTTGTTTCATGATATTGAACATATTCAATATAAAAATAGTGGGATTTCGAGAAATTGATTTCCCCAGATACATGTTGTGTTGTGCGATTGATTATTTCTTTCTCTTACTTGTTATGTGATTGTGCGATCATGTTTTGTTTTTAACAAAATTGTAGAAGGATTCAATATCTTGTTTTAGAACGTTATAATATTAGGTTGAATCCCGTTGTTATATTTTATACATGTATCATACCACAAGGAATCACAATAAGAAGAGAAGAACAAATTTTGTTTTGATCAGGTTCGAATTTGCAGATTTATTCTTCGGTATCCAACAACAGATCAATATGTCTTTCAATGGATTGAGAATCGAATATGCACTCGAGGGAAATTCGAATTATATTACATGGAAGGATAGGATGGAGGAAATGCTTGAGGATAACGAACTGAATTCTTTCCTAGACAGTGATATTCCCGAGCCCGCAACATTAGATGCTCAACTTCTTGATGCATAGAAGAATAAGGTGGCAAAGGTGAGAAGGATCTTGTTAGAGAGATTTCAAGATCATATTGTCTCGAGTCTCCATGGAAAGGCGAATCCATATGATATGTGGAAGGCCTTGAAAAATATATTTCAGAATATCAGCAACCACAAGAAGTTGGTGTTGAAAGACAAGCTCAAAAAGATCAATATGGAGGAGGGCGAGATGATACAAAAATACTTGACGAAGTTCACTCAATGTCGAGATGAGCTTGGAAGTGTTGGTGTGAGAGTAGCACAAGATGATTTGGTGAGCCTAACTCTTCTAGGCCTTCTAAATAGTTGGCATAGTTACTAGGACTCTGTGAATGGGAGGGAGAAACTACTAGACTGGGAGCATTTAAGGTCCGACTTGGTAATAGAAGAGATAAGGTGGAGCACCAAAGACGGGACCTCTGACATAGACAAATAAGAAGATTTTTCATTGATCGAAAAAGGAAATAAATACAAGGGAAATAAGTCCCAAGGCAAATAGGGCAAGAGAGACTTGTCTAAGATCAAGTGTTTTCAATGTCACGAACATAGGCACAATGCCTCAAATTGTCCATAGAAGAAGGCAAGCAAGAAGAAGCCTGCAATTGTAGTGGGTGAAGCACTAGCTTCACAGTTTGAGCTTGATTTTACTCTCATTGCATGCATGACCAGCATTGTAATGGGATAGGTCTTAATCTAGACAACAGAGTTGCCGAAAAAAAATCAAAGGGGGCAACATTCCTTCGTTGATTGGAGGAGAAGGACCTCCAACAGAACATAGAGTTTGGAGATGGCGAGACATATAGTGCAACCAACATATGTAAAATTACCTTTCAGAGGGAGCCTGAGTCCCCTCTCAGACTAACATATGTTTTGTATGTTCTAGGACTAAGGAAGAATCTTGTCTCTGTAGCGGTATTGGAAGAGCATGGTTATGATGTCATATTTAGAAAAGGAAAGGTGTTCCTTAGACACATCTCCATGAGTTGAGTGAAACATATCGGTGTAAGAGTCAAGAACCTGTATTCTCTCAAGGTCGAAGATGCATGCAAAGATTTGAGGATCAAGGAAGAGGTTAATAAATTGGTGGTTGAGAGGGAGCCTAAATTAGCTCTCAAATTGCAGCCTCGGAAGCAGTCTCATAAGGTTATGGAGTAGCCACAATTGGATAAGCAGAGAGGAGACTGAGTGGAGGCATCCAATCAAGAAAATACCTCCAGGAGGGAGAATTTAGAGCCATATGGGAAGAGGGAGCACATGCAACCATACCTCTAGGTGAGAGGTGGGGCCATGTGCAGACATAATCCCAATAGAAGAAATTTGGGTAGGATCCATTGAGATGGATTGTCTCATGGATCGGACTTGGCTACGAGGAGCCCATAGTAAATAGTAGCAAGAATGATCAGTAGGATTGAAGTAGTTAGATGTCAGAAAGACAAAAATCAGAGTGACAGATGTCAGATATTGGAGTGCAGATCAGAGTTGGCAGCAATGCAGAGGGCACAGATGCAGAGTCAGCATCAGTGTAGAGTTTCTAGTAGACAGTGTAGTACCTAGCAATAGCCAGAGACTCAGATGATAGATGCATCATACTGATTCAGTTTTTTTTGGAGGATTTTCAGTTTCAGGAGTTGTAGGAGCAAACGACACTAGAGAAGTGTTGCATGCAGATCATTCCATAGGTACCATATTAGGATAGATTGAATTCATTTCTTGTTGGGATGGAGTTTTGAAATTGGCATCCAGAAATGGAATCCAGAAAATGGCACCATATGAGGCTTTTGATTTAATTTTCCCTTAATTAAATTGGAAGAAAAATTGTAATTTCATGTCATGACAACTTGTATTAGTTAATTGAGTTAGGAAATTCGAGTTAGAGGTCAAAGAGGAGGCATATAGAGGATTTTCCTATTTTTAGGGGGTCCAGTCACAATTAGTGACTTATAATTAGTTAACTCAATTAATTGAGTTAAAAACAATTTAACTAGTTCTAAATGAGAGATGAGCTAGTGAGAGGTCTAGTGAATTAAATATGATTTAATTCACAAGTAGTGATCAATCAGTGAAACGATAATTCATGATAAATAGTTGTTGCATGTCATTTCTAAGGAAGGCTCAATTGAGACTGAGATTAAAGGAAAGATAACTATTAGTTGTATACTTAGAAAATTGTACAGGTCATGCATGAGGTCATCGGGAAGCCTTAGATGAATTGCGCAATCATTAATTGGTATTTTCCTAATTAATAGGGGCTCAACTAGCCCAAGAATGCGTAAGGAAGGTAGTCTAGGTAGAGGAAATAAATAGGTTAAATATTAGACCAAACTTGCTTTGATTGCAAGCCAAATTCAAGCAAGATTAGAGTGAGACAACCATCAGAGTGTAGAGGTTTCTCAGTGTGAGGAATATCATTGTATTGTTTCATGATCTTGACAATATGAAATATACAAATAATAGGATTTTGAGCAATTTCTTTCCCCAGATACATCTTGTTTGTGCAATTTATTATTTATTTCTCTTACTTGTTATGTGATTGTGCAAACGTGTTTTGTTTCTACAAAATTATAGAACTTAGGATTCAATATATATATTTTAGTACATTATAAGATAAGATTGAATCCCACTATTATATTTTCTACATCTTCTCTGCAAGGGAAGAATATAGAGGACATAGGTCCACAAGGATTTTCATTGATAGAATATTACAAGAAGACTTCTCGTCAGGCGGAGCATAGGAAGATAACAGGTCCATATCATGAAAGCAAATTCTTAGGGGGAGTAACCCTTTGCCATTAATTCCAAAGGGGGAGAGAAAAAAAATAATAAGGAGATTGAAGTCTCGAGAAGGGGGCGAAGCATGATGTCAGGGGGAGTTCTACTCGCAATAGGAGTATATTTGTTTCCATCAATGACAAATGGGGAGATTGTTGGATGGTGTTGTCATTGATGTCAACCCATGGAGTTGTCTGGGTTTGAATTTGACCAAAAACACCAGTCATTGATGTCAAATCGTTAATGAATTCTTCTTAGTACTTGTTGGATTACATAAATATGGAAGCTATACCATTGGATGGTTGAAAACCTGAGTCCTAGGGTTTGGGTTCGCTAGACTAAGGATGTACCCCAAATTTGTTGAGGGTTTTTATTAGGCCAAATATTTTAGTTTGGGTTGAATATCTATGTCATTATATTCTCCTATAAATTATGTTTCTGTTGATATATGGTATGCCCCGAGAGTCCTCCTTGTTTGAGAGATATTCACAATTGAAGTTGGAGAACCCATTTTTTGGGCTGAAACCCCAAGGGGTAGTGAAATGACACCTCCTCCTACGATTGTCAATATAAATTTTTTTTTATCACTATAATATCACCACTTATAAGTTACATAACTTTAAGAACCAAATACAATAAATAAATCATTGACTTCATGCACCCATGTGTCACCTTCAAAACACACCAAATAGGGTTAGTGTACAAGTTTCTTAGCATTAAAAAAAACTAGTAGATAAAAAGTAATAAATTAAAATTAATCCTATTAAGAATTAAAGAGTTCCTAAATATCCTAAAAAATCCTACCAAATGAAGCCCCTAATTAGCCTTACCACACACAATATAAAGAGACTTCTCATAACCTCTAAAACATAACATCTCAACAAATATTTCCATGCCTAAGCTCTGAAATCACTCGAATTTTCTGTGGTAGATCAATAGAGTTATTTTCTTGAACTGGTTTGAATTTTGATCCTATTTTAGGGTATAAAATTTGTAGGAGGTAAGTAACCTTTTGTTTTGTCTTGATTAGGTATTTTTTGACATTTTTGTTTGTTTTTTTCCGTGGCATGTTCTTAACAATCTAGGGAACTCTAATTTTTCTAAAGCAACGATGATTTATGTTCTGGTTTTGGTGGAAAAAAAGACAAAATATTTAGCTTGTCTCCTCTCCTCACAAGAAAAAAAATTCATGGAAATCTCTTGATGAAATTTTCTGTGGCATTTTCTCCATAAAAATCCAACAACAGCGAAATTTTCTAGAGCTTATTTCTCCACAAATTCAACATTCTTTGTATTTTTCTCATTTAGGTCCTATTACCCACCACTTCATGGGTGATATCCCTAGGAGAAAGTTTTTCTCCATGATGGTCCTCAATTGACATCCAACAGCCTCTTGTAGCCATTAACTAGCTCATTGTACCATTTCTCTACCACATGAGCTAGCCATGTGGCCCCTCACCCATATGTATTGATCGTATGTTTGAAGGTGGGCCTCCCGAAACTAAATGTATGACTTTTCATTTGGTAATTGAATATTTAGTTTACTTATCATGGACACTTTTGTCATGGATTAATGAGGGGATTCAGCGAAAAGAGTGAGCTTATTTTTTGCCTCTGTCCCCTTGTTCTCTTTTGGATGTTACCCTTGAATTTAAGTCCCGTGGGATCTCCTTCACTGAATATTAGGTTTTAGGGTGGTACTACTTGGGAAAAATCGACTTTGGTTGCGTGGTCCCGCTCCCTTATCCACATATATCACTCCCTTGCTACTTACTGTAACCCCATTCATCATATCTCCCACTTGGGTCCACATTTCCTCATTTGGGTCCACATAAGGTTAGCCTCCCCTCTCCCTTGCCCCACCTTGGGTCAGGATTGAAACGATGTCTGGGAGGTTGAAGCAACTAAAAGAAAAAGTAAAATCATAAATGGATATATTCAATAGGAAAATGTACCACAAGATGAAAAATATGGCTAGGACAAAAATATTTAGCACGTGAGAAAAAGCCAATGCATGAGGTCTGTTGTCGCATAAAATGTCTAAGAACCACGACAAATACTCAAATCAGGGGCTATCACCCTGATCCCCAATCTCTCTATTTAAGTTGTATCCCTAAAACATACTAAGGGGGGTAGATCTTATGAAAATGGAATGAATAAGGACTAGCTGGGAACCAACCAATCCGGGAGACACAGTTGAGCGATAAAATATTTTTATTAGATCTAACAATATCTTAAACGATTGTTTAGATTTAGATTATTGATACTAGTGCCTTATGGAGTCAATTATCTTGATAAGAAATTTAGGACAAATTAATTGATGAGAAACTGCTGCTTGGATGAATAGCTATCTTATATGTAATGCAGATCCTAAGACTAATGTGAAATGCAAGAATCTTGGTTAATTTTAATTAAATGTCTATTCTAAGTTTAAACACTTCAATCATTTCAATATTGAGCTTGATTTCGTAGTAAGTGGTAGAGTGAAAATAAGGTGAAGCACACTAAGGTGTGATTAACGATGCCTCTCCTGAAAATCTAACGTACCCGGTGCCTACGATGCTACAGAGAGATGTGGCTCTGATGATTGCAAGGTCACCATTTTAAATACTATAAAAACCAGGCTTCTCAAGCAAAGATGGATGCGTACCTATCTTTTTATCGACCAAACTTATGTTTGGAAGTAAATTTTAATTATGCAAGACTAACTTAAAATGTGGAATGCAAGGAGAATTAGAAGATGTTTTTGTGAAACGAGATGTTAAAGACCCAAAGAATTAGATTACGATTTATTCTAATTTAAATGCTAAGCACTTAAGCAAAAATGCAAATTATGTAAATGCTCAAAAATACTCAATTGAAAGATACAATTTATCACAAGTCCACGATAAAGTATTTAATAAAGTGATAATCAAAATTACTTGAAAATTTCCAAAAATAGATGTTCGAGAAATACCCAATAGCTCAAGTAAATAAAGCGACACCTAGAATTAATTAAACAATCAGCGATTTCAATAGATATCAAACATTAAAATAAAATAAAATTTAAAGCCCATTGCCAATGATTATGAGACTTAGCCGCAAGAATATAAATGAAAGTCTAAGCATTTAAATTTCAATAATTAATAACCATGAAATACCATGAAATTTAGATGCTAATCACATAAATACTTTTTCAAATAATTCTGGAAATAAACGATTTTCTTAAATGACTCAAATCCAGAAATAAATATTTTTTAATCCTATAGTCAAACATAGGGATATTTAAAAAATTAAAATCTTATTGACTATAAGATTTATTTATTTATTTTCCACAAATCAAAATTTTTCTTAAGGTGAAAAATTGATTTTCAAAATTTTGTATATACAAAAAAATTAATTTTTTTGTTTGTTTGTTGATTTTCTAATGTGCTAATGTTTCTTTTAAACAAAAATTAAAAGTTAGTTATTTTTAAATTTTTTTTAAATGTTAAGTGTTAACTTAAAAAAAAAAATGTTTGGAATAATTTCTTTAATGAAGAGATCTCCGGATTATCCACAGTGTTATAAAACATTGGTCGACATTTCACATCCCATCGGAGATTCATCTTCAGGACAAGACGCTGAATGAATGATGAAAAAAGGACAAAGGTTAAGGATTAATAGTGATAAAGGAAAAAGAAGAGCCAAAAAGAACTAAATAATTAATATTTAATTTATTTTTAATAATTTTATTCTAAGTAATAATTTATTATAAATTTAAATTAATTATATTAATTGTTTAACTTTAAGAAATAATACCTAAATGTTACTTAATTTTTTTTTAGAACTCTTAATTAGATTTATTATTAACAAACTTAAAATTCTCTAATTAAATTAATAATAAACACTAATAAAATGTTAAAAAATATTATTAATACTAATTAATCAATGGAGTTAATTTTTATTTATTATTTAGTGAAGGATATTCTAATGTATTATCCTAGAATATGTGATAACCCTAGAAAATATTAATAATTAGAATTTTTCACAAGATTAATTATTAATAAAAATTAATAAAATTTAAAAAAGTAAAAATTACTAATTAATATTAACATTCATTTATTCAAAAGAATAAATCAATATTAACAAATATTAATAATTATTATTTTTATTTTTTATCATTTATTTTTTAAGAGGGCCAAAGGTCAAACTTTCACAAAAAATAAACTCGATTTTTTTTTGTCTTGGTTTTGAATTAGGTCAAAGGAAAAGGGAGTGGGAAGGAAAAGGGAGCTCGGGCAGTCGAAAGGTATGGAGAACAACAACAGAGGGTTGAGGGAGTTAGGCATGCGAAGCAGGAGAATGAGGGATGAGACATGAAGGGATGAGGACACATAGTAGAGGAGGGATGCAACAAGTGGATAAAGGGGGAGGAACTGCAAGGGAACAATTGAGTGAGGAGGAAGACAGAGGGAGGGCGAGTTAAGAGACAATGAGGAGGGAGAAAAGGATGAGTGAGGAGGGAACATGCAAAGGCATCGGGAGCAAGGGGAAACAAAGAGAAGAGGATCCATGGGAAAATGTGTGAATTTGGTAGGGAAACAAGGACGCAAACAGGAGAGACGCTCAGGGAGAAAATGTGCAGAGATGGGAGAGCTAACAATGATGAAGATGAAGGGAGAGATGAAGGCTAGAGATGCGGGTTAGAAATAGGATTGAAGAAGCGGTTGTGGGAAGAAAAAGAAATAACAGAAGAAAACACAGAATAATTGAAGGGTTTGCAGATCAAAACCCTAAAAAAAAATTCAAAAAATTCTTTGCCCAAAATTTTAATGATTTTAGAAAAATTTGATATGAAAAACCCAGATCTGAACTCACCCTTGCAAATAAATTATTTTCTGAGACAAGATATTTCCCTCCAGAGCCTAGATCTGTCTCGGTTCTTGAAAAATATCCTTAAAAAAAGCCTTCAGATCTATACCTACACAAACAATAGACAAAAACGCAAAAACCCCTTAAAAATATACAAAAATCTGAAAAGAAACCTGAATCCCTAGTTAACAATTGAAACAAAATATGTATACCATTTTCTATAATATATATTACAAATTTATACAAATATTCTACAAATATATCATATTTGAGGAGTATGAGTGCAACTATGCTCCTAGATCTGAAGATTTAAGGCTCCTGCTAGCTAGATCTTGTAGAACCCTTAGTTAAACTGAGAGGGGGGGGGGGTGAATCAGTTTAACACATTCATGGACTTTTAAAACTTTTTCATTAACACTTGTTTACACCTTCATTTCATGTTCAACTTAACATGTGAGTAATCTTAGAATGTGAGCAACAAGCATTAATATAATGTAACAATAGACTTAATATCAGAGCAGCAAATATTAAGAAGATAATATACACCAGATCAACACATAAACATCATGCACAGAGACACCAGATATAAGTGGAAAACCATAAAGGGAGAAAACCACCTCTTATTATTGTTGTGATTCAAAGGCAAGCTCCAAATCCCTCTCACCACTGATTTTCTGTAGGCACCAACCTACAGGAAGCTCGTACCTCAATCTTGCAAGCTACAACTTGCAACAAAGCTCCAACTCCCATCAATTTTCTGCAAGCACCAAGCTATAGGAGGCTCCTACCTTAGTTAGCTACAACTGACATTTTATCAAGCTACAGCTTGATGTGGAAGCAGCAACTCCCATCTATTTTCTTCCGGCTACAACCTACAGGAGGCTCCTACCTCAGCTACTTACAACTGACATTTATCAAGCTACAACTCGATAGGGAAGCTCCAACTTCCTTACTCTTCAAAAGAAAACACTGATGATTTACCTTGATATCGCCCGTTTCTGTACCTTCTCTTCTGCTATTCATCAGTCCTCATATCAGCCCTGCATCATCTCTGCTCAACCCCTCCTTCTTCTCTGCTCATCTCCTCCTTCTTCTTGTCTTTTCTGCTCAATTCTTCATACTCTGCATTCTCTATATTCACACTCTCTAACCTCTTGCAACTTTCTTATTTTCTTCAACTCTCTTCAATTCTGCTGCACACTCTCTTCTTCTCTCACTCTATTTTCGTCAACTTTCTCCCCTTGGATATTACCCTGTTTTATACAAAATAGCTTCATGGATATTTGTATTCTACTGGGAATTCGAAATGGAAAGCCATGTCTCTTTGCCTTCTGCCTTCTCATCTCTTTTATCCGCTCATTCAGAAAACATAACTGTAGGTACCAATTTATATTTGTTCTCTTCCCGAGACTTGCCAATGCATCACAAACAATAAAAATAAAAATCATTTAGATTCAATTACAATGAAAACTCCAGCTTAATCATTCAACCTCTTGGATCGCTGCGTATTTGTCTTTTCTTTGACTGTGTCTTTGTCCCTTTCGGCTCTGTTTATTTCCTTGTTCACTGTCGCAAGGTAACGACTATATTCCATACATATGTAACTGTGATTGTGTGTCTACTGTATATATATAACTGCTAATCTGGAAATCTAATTAAATACCCCAAATAAAATCAGAGTCTGGCGCATATAAAAATGTCTCTCCATTTTCTTTCCCTGCGCTGGAAATTTGAATAAGTGTATGCGGTAGCTTATCTTTTGTCATCTTTGATTTATAATCAATCCCCAGTTCACATTCTTCATATACGGAAACTTTACCTGTTTCAAATCTATGGTTAAACCATAGTCCAACCCACTTCATAAGCCATCAAATGAATATTTCAACTTTGGATTACAACTCAATATATCATAAGCCCAAAGCTTATCCTTTGCATATAACAATAATATGCTCAGCAAACAGTTTCATTTATACAAGGTTCGACTTGCGTTTAGAACTTGAAGTATAACTCGATTTTCCACATATTTTAACCTATGTCGAGACTTTATATTGCGCCAAATATCATATCTGGCCCACGACACTTTAATTTTATTTATCAATTTCGAATTTTATTTAACCAACGCTTTATCAATCGCAGACTTCAATATATATATAAGAAGTTGGACCCCACTTGCCGAACTCTTTCTATTCCCCGATGCGATGAGCCTCCTCCAATGAATTCCGATTGCGATTGATCGCAATCGCAAGCTTTATTAACTTGTTCCACTATGTCGGCTTGTTCCGATTGGGATTACTCCGATCTTGCTCCGATTGCGATTACTCCGATCCTGCTCCGATTGTGATTACTCTGATGTGATGCGATTACTCGGATTGTGATTAATCACAATCGCAACTTTTAGTTGCAAGTTCCACTGCCCTGCTTTCACTCTAATGTGATTGACCACTGTTCATTTAAATGTGCCGATGCGATTGGACCAGAACTTAAACCTATAAAATCATAATTTATATGCCCATCGGGTCCGGGCTTCAATCGCAATCGCAACTTTTAGTTTCATGTTCCGATATTCCTATACTTCGATGCTCCGATGTGATTAGGCCGGAATTCAAATACATATTAATCACAGTTTATATGCCCATCGGGTCCGGGCTTCAATCGCAATCGCAAATTTTAGTTGCATGTTCCAATATTCCTATACTCCGATGCTCCGATGCGATTAGGCCGGAATTCAAATATGTGTTAATCACAGTTTATACGCCCATCAGGTCCGGGCTTCAATCGCAATCGCAACTTTTAGTTGCATATGATCCGCTGCCAACCTTTTTCCAATGCGATTGACGAGGGTCCCACCATATAAGGCTTTTCTTTTGATACCTTTGGTTCTTTAGATCTCGCGCTACATATAAATGTATATGCTTTGGACCTATATATATATATATATATATATATATATATATATATATATATCTATATATATATATATATAGATATATATATATATATATATAAGGTGCATCATATGTATCTCACTGCATATATATAAGCTTCCACTTCCGTCTTTAGTATATCTTCCGGCTGGGGTAATGATTCTTGGAATTTTCTGTAGTGTATCTCTGCCTCTGCCTTCACTGTGCCTCTGCCTCTACTGCTCAACCTCTGCCTGTCTCTGCCTCTACTGCTCGACCTCTGCCTTCACTGTGCAATTACTCAACATAGTTTAATTAACAAACACCACTTCCACTATTTATTTATATGATTCCGCTTACCCCTGACTGTTCGACATTACAATTAACACACAACATATTCAATCTTGTTCGACATTTGATTTCTCTGCTCCTTGACTGATGCTGCTCCTTACTTAGCTTTTTGCTGCCTCTGCTACCTCTCTGCTGCCTCTGTTCCCTGTCTTCTACTTTTCCTTATTGCTGGTTCAGGTGCTGCTCCTTTGTGCTCCTTTGCCATCAATGACAACATTTCCAACAGTCTCCCCCTTTGGCATTGATGGAAACACATCCACCAATAATCCAATGCTTCCTCTGTCTATCTGATTTTCCTCCCCCTTTGACATCAATGGAAAAGGGTTGCACATCTTCTCAGTGTAAATTCTATCTTTTCATTTCCTCTCTCTGATTTGTCTTTAGACCACCTTCTTCTGACTTTGTACCCTGCTTCTCCAGACTAGTGTACAAGACTTGTTGAGAGAACACTTTGAGTATTATTGAACTTGAATATACATTATGTCTTTGTCTGATGTAGTGAGCTAATATATTTCTGTTGAGGAAGATTGTAGATGGAATATGTATTCTCATGCAATACTCATCTGCAGTACCACACCTGTTCAATTATGATAATGATGCCAATACATCTTTTATTTCTGTGGTTCACTTTTCTTTCCTGTTGATGATGATATGTGCTAGAATGCTGACGATGATATTACACTTAATGCCTGAAATATCCTTGTTGCTGAAGTGAATCAATGAATCAAACCAGAGTCTACAGTTTATTGTGAGATTAGGAAATTTCTTTCATTATGAAAGACCAAATAACTTTCCTGCTTGTTCAATGTATTTTCAAACCAAACCCTTGAGGCTAGATACATTCAGTGTATTGGTCAATCTTACTTATCAACCAAGCACTTTCCTTTATGAAATAAGGGGGTATGTATGTCAGTGATAAACCTCTTTTCAATGGTGAGATGTCAACAAATCCTTTCTACTGAAGTATGTTCTTGATGATTCAAAGACAGAGTTTTGAGCTTCAACTGACCCAATTAGTCCTTCATACTTTTGATAGTTTAACTGCTCTATCAGAATGAACTTCCACGAAAGCATATTCAAGATGTTTAATTGAAAACTCAGCAAAAAGACTTCACACACTTTTGTAACTGATCTTAAGAAAGAGGCCTTGAAGATATACATGTACCAACTTCAGGAAGGCATGACAGTGCTCAATATACTACTTCAAGTGTAAGCAAGATAATGTTATTTTTGCTCTGCTACTGACCTTTTCATGCTAAATGCAGATAATACTGGGAATATTACCTTGAGGTTATTTTTCCATAATCCTTTGATCTTGAGGACCTGTACCATACTGCTGCTCCACTGATAACACCTGATATTCAGTTGATAGGCATGCTGCTTGCACCAAGTACCAAATGATATTAACTTGATAAAATATGCAGATATTTCACTTTAGCTTGCACATTTACCCATAATTAAGACATCCTTCATAAATTCTACTATTGAGCTTTCCACTGTTCACACCAACAATCATCCATATCCTGAATTTGATCTTGGCATTATTAACCATTCTTCTTTTTCTGTCATTCTGTTCCAAGGAAAGCCATTGCATGTTCCTTTCTAGGACTACTCCAGAACCATTGCTGCTTTATATTCAATTCAATTGTTCTAACATAAAGATCTTTGGGAAGACATCTTCAATTTCTATACCGGGATTCTTCATGGGTAGATCACTCAGAGATTTATCACTCACTTGATTGCATTCCTCCAAGGGAAATTTTCATAGATGAAAGATGTAATGATATAATGATGATAGGCTCTTCTCTTATTCCTCCTTCTTAAAGTGGTTCACTTGTTCATTCTTGCTGTATGATGCACACTGTGATCATCACTTATGCGCTGGTGTCTTCTTAGCTTACATGCTCATGGCTGATGTTTCCTCTCTACCACCATGGTTGCTTGTTGCCTTCTCTTCTTTCATCAACCTGTCAGCTAAATAATCTTCTTCCTCTATAGTTCTTTGTTAGAGGAATTTTCTTTTCCCTTCAGGATCTTATAGCCGTTCTCATTCTAAGGTGCTCTTCTTAGAATACTTTCATGGGGTCTATATATGAACTACTCTCCCCCTGGGATGTTGCTTCATATTTATCACTGGTTGGATATTTTCTTTGTTTTCTAGAGCAACTCCCCTTGAGACTATGATGTTTTAATTATGTTATTGAGATAATAGGCTCCCCCTTTCTCTTTTCCTTCCATACTTTATTGGGTATCATCATAATGTCTGCACTTCTCTTAGATTCATAGTTTTGTTTGATTTGCTTTGCTTCCATCATCTGTCTAGAGTTCTTTAATATATATGGCAGTTTACAGTCCTTTGATTTGTGGCCAAGCTTGAGACATACATAACATCTTATTTTTTCAAAGTACATTTGAGCTGATGTGTAATACTTTGTTCCCCTTCTTGAATACATTTTACAATCAACAATTTTATGTCCAAAATTATTGCATGCATAACAGTAGCCATGGAAATGATTTGTGTACCTGGTGGAAGATTGTCCTTTCCATTTTCTTGCTTGAGGTAGTCTTCTCTTTTGCTGGTTGAAGTTGATAGGCCTTCTCTTACATTGTGCTGCATTATGTCCTGGTTTATGACAAGAGAAACATGTGCTTTTTTTCATAGGAGGGAAGAACCTCCTTTGACAACTTCCAAATTTATTCACTTCATCTTCAGGAGCATATGAGCCTTTAGCAGCTGATTGTTTCATCTTCTCATTCTTTGTCCTACCATGTTGCTGCTTGATTCTATTTGTTTCTTCACAAATCTTGTTCTTGCTGGCTTCTATTTTTGTAGTAATCTGCTGAGCTGCTTCACTGTCCTTTACAGCTTTTACAAAGATGATTTTCTTGTTATCTTCTGCCTTGGACTTACTGGTTTCTCCTTCATATCCTATCCCAGCCTTTATGAGAGGAGACCTTCGAGCATTTAGAATTTGGTCTAGTTGTTTAGAGATTTTCATTTGAGGAGTATTCAGTAATAATTCTCTTTGGGCTTTTTCTAATTTCTTTCTTAGGCTCGCTACTTCTTCTTCCAGTCTCTCACATTCCATATTTTTCTCTTTCATTTGTTGCAGCAGAGTGTCTTCTATTTTCCTTGCTTCTTCAAGGTGTGTCTTCAGGCCAACAGTCTCTTTCTTATCTTCATACTCTTTCTCATCACAAATTTGCACCACTGTCTTAAGGTCTTTGTTTTCATTCTTTAGTCTTTCTATTTCAGTCAAGGTAATGTCTAGTTTTGCCTTTTCTTCAGCTGCAATTTCTTCATGGTTCTTACTGCCATTCACACTAGCAGGTACCTCATGTGCTTAAACATTTTCCTTTTGACATGAATTTTTCTTCTTCTTAATTTTCTTCTCCTTCTTAACAATGCAATCCTCAATGTCTAATCCATGCATGAAATGAAATCTGTCCCAAATTTATTTTGCAGAGTTTATATCCATTATCAACTCGAAGTCCTTGTTATGAAGATTGTTATATATCACACATTTTGCCTTGGAATTCCGCTGTTGTTCTTGAAAAGAGGGAGAGTCTGTGCAGTAACCATCACACACAAGCTTCCATACTTCAAGGTCATAAGCCAATAATCCTGTTTTAACCTTATCTCTCCATTCAAGAAAGTTTGTTGTATTTAACACAGGTACATTTTGATAGTCCATGACTCAACCAGATCTCCTTCAAGCTATTAGTCTTACACCAAAGGAACCAACTCTGATACCAATTGTAGAACTCTTAGTTAAACTGAGAGGGGGGGGTGAATCAGTTTAACACATTCATGGACTTTTAAAACTTTTTCATTAACACTTGTTTACACCTTCATTTCATGTTCAACTTAACATGTGAGTAATCTTAGAATGTGAGCAGCAAGAATTAATATAATGTAACAGTAGACTTAATATGAGAGCAAGAAGTATTAAGCAGATGATATAAACCAGATCAACACATAAACATCATGCACAAAGACACCAGATATAAGTGGAAACCCATAAAGGGAGAAAACCACATCTTATTATTGTTGTGATGCAAAGGCAAGCTCCAACTCCCTATCACCACTGATTTTCTGTAGGCACCAACCGACAGGAGGCTCCAAACTCAATTCTGCAAGCTACAACTTGCAAGGAAGCTTCAACTCCCATCAATTTTCTGTAGGCACCAACCTACAGGAGGCTCCAACCTCAGTCAACTACAACTGACATTTTATCAAGCTACAACTTGATGTGGAAGCACCAACTCCCATCTATTTTCTGCAGGCACCAACCTACAGGAGGCTCCAACCTCAGTCAGCTACAACTTGATAGGGAAGATCCAACTTCCTTACTCTTTCAAAAGAAAAACACTTGCTGATTTACCTTGGATATCAGCTCTGTTCTGTACCTTCTCTTCTGCTATTCATCAGTCCTCATATTAGCCCTGCATCATCTCTGCTCAGCCCCTCCTTCTTCTCTGCTCAACTCCTCCTTCTTCTCTGCGTCACTGCTATATTTCTGCATTCTCTATAATACACTCTCTAACCTCTTGCAACTTTCTTATTTTCTTTAACTCTCTTCAGTGCTGCTGCACACTCTCTTCTTCTCTCACTATTTTTCGTCGACTTTCTCCCCTTGGATATTACCTGGCTGTATAAAATTAGCTTCTTGTTTGTTTGTGATATAAATTCGGGAAATGGACAGCCATGTCTCTTTGCCTTCTGCCTTCTCATCTCTTTTATCCGCTCATTCAGAAAACATAACTGTAGGTACCAATTTATCATTACAGTGGGATATTTGTTCTCTTTCGGAGACTTGCCATTGCATCACAAGCAATAAAAATAAAAATCATTTACATTCAATTACAATGAAAACTCCAGCTTACTCATTCAGCCTCTTGGCTCGCTGCGCATTTGTCTTTTCTTTGATTGTGTCTTTGTCCCTTTCGGCTCTGTTTGTTTCCTTGTTCACTGTCACAGGGTAACGGCCATATTCCATACATATGTAACTGTGATTGTGTGTCTGTTGTATATATATAACTGCTGATCTGGAAATCTAATTAAATACCCCAAATAAAATCAGAGTCTGGCGCATATAAAAATGTCTCTCCATTTGCTTTCCCTGCGCTGGCAATTTGAATAAGTGTATGCGGTAGCTTATCTTTTGACATCTTTGATTTACAATCAATCCCCAGTTCACATTCTTCATATACAGAAACTTTACCTGTTTCAAATCTATGGTTAAACCATAGTCCAACCCACTTCATAAGCCATCAAATGAATATTTCAACTTTGGATTACAACTCAATATATCATAAGCCCAAATCTTATCCTTTGCATATAACAATAATATGCTCAGCAAATAGTTTCATTTATACAAGGTTCGGCTTGCGTTTAGAACTTGAAGTATAACTCTATTTTCCGCATATGTTAACTTATGTCGAGACTTTATATTTCGCCAAATATCATATCTGACCCATGACACTTTAATTTTATTTATCAATTTTGACTTTGATTTAACCAACGCTTTATCAATCGAAAACTTCAATATATATATAAGAAGTTGGACCCCACTTGCCGAACTCTTTCTATTCCCCGATGCGATGAGCCTCCTCCAATGAATTCCAATTGCAATTGATCGCAATCGCAAGCTTTATTAACTTGTTCCGCTATGTCGGCTTGTTCCGATTGCGATTACTCCGATCCTGCTCCGATTGCGATTACTCTGATGCGATGCGATTACTCCGATTGCGATTAATCGCAATCGCAACTTTTAGTTGTAAGTTATACTGCCCTGCTTTCACTCCGATGCGATTGACCACTGTTCATTTAAATGTGCTGATGCGATTGGACCGGAACTTAAACCTATAAAATCATAATTTATACGCCCATCGGGTCCGGGCTTCAATTGCAATTGCAAATTTTAGTTGCATGTTCCGATATTCCTATACTCCAATGCTCCGATGCGATTAGGCCGGAATTCAAATAAATATTAATCACAGTTTATACGCCCATCGGGTCCGGGCTTCAATCGCAATTGCAACTTTTAGTTTCATGTTCCGATATTCCTATACTCCGATGCTCCGATGCGATTAGACCAGAATTCAAATACGTGTTAATCACAGTTTATACGCCCATCGGGTCCGGGCTTCAATCGCAATTGCAACTTTTAGTTTCATGTTCCGATATTCCTATACTCCGATGCTCCGATGCGATTAGACCAGAATTCAAATACGTGTTAATCACAGTTTATACGCCCATCGGGTCCGGGCTTCAATCGCAATTGCAACTTTTAGTTGCATATGATCCGCTGCCAACCTTTTTCCGATGCGATTGATGAGGGTCCCACCATATAAGTCTTTTCTTTTAATAGAACCTTTGGTTCTTTAGATCTCGTGCTACATATAAATGTATATGCTTTGGACCTATATATATATATATAAGGCGCATCATATGTATCTCATTGCATATATATAAGCTTCCGCTTCTGTCTTTAGTATATCTTCCGGCTGGGGTAATGATTCTCGGAATTTTCTGTAGTGTATCCTCCAGCTGGAGTAGCGATTCTCAAAATTTTCTGTAGAGTATCCTCTAGCTTGGGTTACGATTCTCGGAATTTTATGTAGGGGTTCGCACTACATATAATGCTCTCTATCAATATAATATTAAGTCTTTGGATCAGACTTAAGCCCAGCACTAATATATGTATTAAAATAACCTTTGTTAATATTGTGGCTTTATCTCTGTTCCACTGATTTCTGGTTCCGCCCTCGTTATATACAAACGATTTCTGCCTCTACCTCTGCTACTCGACCATTTAATCTCAACCATTTCATCTCTGCCTCTGCCTTCGTTGTGCCTCTGCCTCTACTGATCAACCTCTGCCTATCTCTGCCTCTACTACTCGACCTCTGCCTTCACTGTGCAATTCCTCAACATAGTATAATTAACAAACACCACTTCCACTGTTTCTTTATATGATTCCGCTTACCCTTGACTGTTCGACATTACAATTAACGCACAACATATTCAATCTTGTTCGACATTTGCTTCCTCTGCTCCTTGACTGATGTTGCTCCTTACTTAGCTTTTTGCTGCCTCTGCTACCTCTCTGCTGCCTCTGTTCTCTATCTTCTACTTTGCCTTATTGCTGGTTCAGGTGCTGCTCCTTTGTGCTCCTTTGCCATCAATGACAACATTTCCAACAGATCTAACTATTCAACACAATATTGAAGATGAATAAAATTTTTAATTTAGGCACTAGCCCAAACAATCCCTGCAAGATATATTTCGTTCGATAATCTTGGAGTTTTAAATCTGGAAGGATCTCAAGATATTAAGTTTCGGGAGTCAGCTAGTCCAACTGAGGACTTCCCCAAATACCCAAAATTTCCGAATAAAGATGATTATGCACACTTAGAATATAAGTTGTCAAATTAATAAAGATATAAAAAAATGATTAAATCTTCAAAGATTGGAGATACCTGCCAATCAAATAAAAATCTTAATGCTATCTTAAAACCCAACAATTTAAACAAAATATCTGTGCAATAAATTGATCTACACGAGCTATTAACCAGCAAAATATTAAACACAAGTTACTATAAAATACCAAAGAGGAACATTGCCATAAAGTAAAACCCCAAAGACTTTGCATTTTATTATTCCAGAAAAGTTTACAAGAGCTTCGAGAGCTAGTACAAGATCTAAAAAATTAGATCATTTCAAATGAAAACTGACCTCTAATTTATAGATTAATTCTCCAACAGCTAGTTGGCTTAATTCCCATCAAAGTAATCTGAACAGTTTAAAAATATTTAATTATCTTTTAATCTTCTCTGTCGAAATTATTTCACTTTATGATGAAATTCAAAATTTTCATTTAATTGAATTTTAACCAACTCAAAATTAATTATTTTGAGTTGGTTTTCTCAAAAATTCGAGTTTGACTTAACTATCAAGGCCCAAAGATCCAAAATCTCTTGAAATTTTCAGTATTCCCTTGGCTGGGGACCTCCAAAAATTAATTTTTCTAAAACCCACAGATTTTTTAATTTGGAGAAATAATTTTTCCTAAGACTTAAAATTAATTAAATTTCTCGCATGTAATTTTAATTTATTTTTGTCAGAAATTTTAATTAATTGACTCATGAGGGGATTAATAATTTTTTCCAACCCTATAATATTTTAGCACCATGGCTAAAATATTATTTACATAAGATAAATGCATTTAACCTATGAAATATGAGCACCCGTTTGTTATAGACCCTCAAATATCTACCCAATTATGTGACTCAAAATTTGATCTAGCAGACCAAGTAATTTGTAATAAAATAATCTAGCCAACTAGCAAGGATTATCCCTAAATTACTTTTACAAAGGATTGATAAAAAACTCTAGGAATCACTTAATATCTTGACAACAAAATTCACCCTAGACTTGGGGTGAGGTTTGAGGGAAAAAATATGTCGATCATTTGTGTCTAAAAACACAGATGAATCAGTGAGATGAAAAACCTGCTAGGATATAAATCATCACCAAAATAATAGGCTTACCTAGTTTGTTACATACATGATGGTATTACTAAGATCATTTACATTATAAACATGCAAATTGGTTTACATATTTAACAAAATGAAGACTGATGATGAATCCTGGATGGTATGAATGATGAAATCCCTTTTGCAAAAAAAAAAAAGGTGTACTGTTATAGGGTCATTGACATAGAGTGGTCAACATCTGGCTCTACTTGTGGACATGTTTCTTCACCGAAGGAATGTGAGAATCCAGAATCCCCATCCAAGAAACACACAAAGTTACATAAGTAGAATCCATCCAAATATCATCATATAACATTAAACACATGAAATGGAAGCTTTGTAACTAGTTACAATTCTACTGACATGCAAATTAAATCTAATCTAAAAACAGAAGTAAAATGCTGAAAAGAAAAGGTGCAGGGTTAGAAATGAAATACAGAGGATGCCCTATGGCATCATATATGTTCAATGAAGTCCTTCTTGAGCATCTGCCTGCACTTTGGAAGATCCATAGGTTGTTTCTTAGAAGTTCCATGTGCAATCTTAATCATTTTAGGATTCTGACTTATTCCAATGTTGTGTTGTATATGGACATCAAGGTTATCTGTTTCTTTCTTTTTCTCTTCTTCTTCATACTTTTATTTGTGGTGGGGTGTAATGCTGATGATGTAGAACATTCTGTTTGATCTTGAAAATTTTCAGATGAAGTATCCAAGGTATTCGTGACATGCCTTTCTTCATTTTGCATTTGTTTCGTCAATGTGATGGATTAACTTTAGATTTATTATCCTGATTTCCTTCAATTCCCTTTTTATCCAGGCTGCCTTCAATTAGCCACTTTTCAATGGAATAAATGACCTCCTCATAATAAGATGGAGATTTATTCAACAAACTGGGAGGCTTATGATCTGTTGATGACTCTTTATTATCTGACTTGGGTTGGAACTTCTGTATATGTGATTTTTCCATTTTGTCCAACTTATTCTAAAAAGCAGTTATTTGATTAGAATGCTTAGCTTTCAAAGCACTGATTTCCCTGGCATTATTTTCCTCAATAATATTTATCACTTTATCATTATTTTCTTTCATGGCCATGAAACAATTTTTCATCTAGTGCATTTCTTTCTCATGATTTGCTTCTATGGTGATTAAATGATTTTGCATGGTGGCCATTTGATTAGAGTGATTAAATTCCATGATTGTAATTTCTGCAATATGTTTTTGTTCTAAGGCCAATAACCTGTTCTGAAGAGTGATCTAATTAGTTTCCAATGAACATATTTATTTCTCATGATTTTCTTCCATGACGATCAAATGATTTTGCATGGTGGCCATCTGATTGGAGTGATTAAATTCCATGATCGTCATTTCCTCAATAAGTTTTTCTGCTAAGGCCAATAACCTGCTCTGCATAGAACCAACATCCCTGGCATGATCAACTATCAATTTTTCTTGACTAAATTGCATGTTTTTCATCAACTGTGTTTGAATGAATTTCATATCTATAATGATTTAGGCATGTACTTAGGCCCCTTTCCACATGCACAATGTGAATCAAGGGGATTTGAACACCAAACCTTCTCGCACATAATACTTCATTTTCACAACCATCGCTAGTTGAATGACTTCCAGGGGCTAAAATTAAATAATTATTATTTTTATTCTATTTCAGATTTAATTATTACAAAAAAATATTTTGTCACATAATTATGAGACAAAAATATTTAATGTCTTGTAAATAATGATGAAAGATATTTACTAGTGCAACCATATAATTTATTTGGCTAGTAAACTGAGATAAGATCAATCCATAATAGGCATCAAAATACTTACCTCATGATACATCTCACATTGCTAAGATTTTGAAAATCATAAAAATTATCTAAATTATAACTTTATTTTAAATTATTATTGATTATAAAAATAATTATTACATTTTAAAAACGTAGTAAAGTAACAATGAGTAATAAGAGTTCGATGCAATAAATAAAAACAAAATGGAAACATAATTGAGACAAGACATTTTTAAATTAAATTGCAAAAAAAAAAAAATAATTACCTTTGAGATAAATCTCAATTCACTACTATTAGAAGTATTAAGTGGAAGTTAAATCCTTACAGTAATTAAATTAAAATTTTAAATACCTTATATCAAAATAAACACACTTATCAAGATAATCATAAAATATAATTTATTTTCATTTTTCAAATTTGTAATTTATTATTTATTAATATAATTTCACAAATGGTCTATGGAGTCTTGGATAGAGTGTTAGATGTTAAGTCATCGGTTCAATTCCACGTGATTGAGTGTGCTCTTAAGGCACTGTTAGATGTTAAGTCACTAGTTCAATTCCCTGTGATTGGGTGCGCTCTTAAGGCACTGTTAGATGTTAAGTCACCGGTTCAATTTCCTTCCCTATTCAGGTGTTATTCTAGGGCATGACCATGATGTAATGTTAAGTCACTGGTTGAATTTAAGCGTTATTTTTGGACATGACCACACAAACAAATAAGAGTCTAACTTATATACAATTTCAAGCAAGATTGTGATATTTTGTTGTTTAAAATACATTTTTGAATGCATAAATGGATTCAACATTTTGAAAAGCCTTAGGGCACTCAAATTCTACATATTAAACAACTTAAATTCAAATATTTAAAAATCTCTGCAAGATTTTGGTTAAAATTACCTCAAAAAAGTAGTCTTTTTCATCGAGTTTAACCATACAATTTCAAGATTGTCATTTTTTTAATTTTCAATTCCATACCTTAAAAAACTCATTGAAATCTACAAATTATACTATTTAAACTCAAATTTTTAAAAGTCTCTAAAATATTTTAGTTAAAATTAATGAAAAATAAAAAGAATTTTTTTCTTTTTTTTTTTAAATTTATAAATTAAACTAAACCTTTCACACATTTTTACAATCTATTTAATAATATATAAAACTCGCTTTATAACAATTCCACTGCAAATCTTCATAAATGGTTTGCCATATTTGTAAAAGTTCATAAATAGTTTATAATAGGTATAAATGGTATCTTTATCATAAAACTAGATTTATGATGGCATCTCTTTTAAATTTATGACACATTTTTAACAAAATTTAAATGGATAAATAATAAAATAAAATAAGCTTGGTATCATTATCATAAACTATAGATTTATGATGGCATCTCTTTTAAATTTATGACACATTTTAACGAAATTTAAATGAATACCTAATAAAATAAAATAAGCTTAGTATATTTATCATAAACTATAGATTTATGATATCATCTCTTTTAAATTTATGACACATTTTAACAAAATTTAAATAGATACATAATAAAATAACATACACTAAATACCAAAAATTTAAATGGACACATAATAAAATAAAATAAAAGAAGTTAAATACCAAATATATTAATGGCAACCAATAATATTAACCTACTAAACTAGTAAGTGTCTCTTTATATACTCATAAAGGATGTATTTTAATTCAAAGATAAAAAATATACATGTAATAAATTCCATTATTAAACTGCACATTTATTTATTTTCATTCACCCCCACAAAAAAAATTTAAAAAATATGGAAAAATAACATGACACAAACCATTTGTAGCACTGATGAAGTTTGATACTTCACTTAAATGAATAATTTTGGAGAAAAAGAGCAGTCTTAATTCCTTTTACTTCAATATATTCCATCTTTATGCCAGACATTAACCCAACCCCTGGCTTAAAAAGGAAGTTTCAGTCCCTAAACACAAGATTGTGATTCAGTTTTATAACAGTGGTGGGTTGCCTGGTTTTAGTGTTGATGATCTTCAGCGAATTCATGTACACAACTGAACGGACTCAGAAATTGGGCTACACGACTTTGATGATGATGAGGAGGAGCAGCAGGTGGTGGTGGCGGCGGAGGAGGAGCCGCTGGTTGTGGTGGTGGGAAGGGAGGATGATTCCCCCTCATCCTGCTGCTGCTGTCGGCGGCGTTGCTTGCTAAATTCAAGAACTTGCTTGAGCAATTGAGTTACAGTGAGATTAAACTCCATTGTATTCATATCTATATTCTTGGCATGATCATGGCGGCCTTCCAGGAATTTAATGTAACAGTAATTGGTGAGGCAGAAAACAGCGTTGGTGCTGGTCTTCGTGGACACGCATTCCATGAGAGAAGCGAGGGGAAGTCCACGGGAGAGTGCCTCGTCTCTGTTTGTCATGGCCACCACAAAGGGAACCCCTGCAGCTCGAAGAAAGTCTGCCATTTTCTCCGCCATTATTCCCACATGCTGCTCTGTTGCAGCCTCAGCGCTATTCACACATAAAATTACACAGTCCGCCTTCCTTAGCTCCCGCTCTTCGAGAAAGTGATGGTCCATCAAATTCGAACCCGAGACCTCGACCAGATCTCGCACAGCAGGGACTCCGAGCATTTTCTGCCTTAACATGGCTCTGGCTCTGTGCTGGGACAATGTGGAAAAGGGGGGCGAATCAATGAGGGTAAAGAGCACGCGGGAACCCTGGGGGGATTCGAGCACATCATAGGGTTTGTATTTGACAGTCGTTTGCCTCGCGAGAGGAGGGCCGGTTTCACTTCTGAGAAGTAGTTCTTCCCCTGTTTCTCTGTACATTACACGGAATACGGAATTAATTAAACTGCTCTTACCATGATGCTGCAGTCCTATCACCATCACCTTCGCGGGACTCGATCCGCCGACCTCCTTTGCCTTCCTTCTGACTTCCGCGATCTCTTTTTGTATTCTCAGAGACTTCCAGCATTGTTTCAGTCTGAGGAAGGCGAAGGCGACTGTGCCAATGATGAGTAAGGGCTTGACGGAGAAATTTCCTAAATTTTGTATCTGCAAGCTGCTGGTAATTTTGGCCATCTCAATGTGACCGCATGTTTGGTGTTTTCCGATGAGTTGCAGTCGTTTGGGTTTCTCCCTGGTGGAGATGGAGGGATCCACTGAATTGAATTGCATTGGATTGGATTACTGGAATGGCCATATGAAACGCCAACTCTACCCTTCTTTATAAAGAAATTGAATTGATGAATTTTTCTTGGACATTCAAATATACTCATGATTTTGATGCAGAGAAAGCGAAGCCGGAGGGCCATTCAGGGCTCAAGCTCTTTCCCTTGTGTGACTGTTGGCAGTTGGGCGGTAAAGTAAAAAGCCAAATGCGATACTCGATGCATATATAAACGCATGGAGAGCAAGGAATGAAAACTTTTCATGTTACTTAATTTCTATTACAAAGAATTCTTTCCATAACGTAACATAACTTCTTTTTATAACGTAACATAAACGCGATAATAATAATAATAAAACTTTGACTTACTTTTGGTGGAACCATGAGTATGAGGAATTGTATTTGACCACTCCCATTTAAGGGAGGGATTTAAGGGGTTTTGAATATAGTTCAAATGTAAGGGGTTAGTGAAATTTTTCATGATTATTGTTTTATCTAATATATTTTTTAAATGCAAGTTGTATCTTCATGTTCATGGTTCTGTCAAAGTTAAGTTAAGGTTTTATATGCAATGTTCATGTTCATAGAATTTTAAAGTGAGTTTGTATATGTTTTAAATATGAGATATTAGTTTATTGTTTATGGTTTCGCCAAAAGTAAATCAAGGTTTCATGAGCATAAGCATTGCATAAGAAACCTTGACATATTTTTGGCGAAACAACCATGAGCATGAGGGTTTGTACCTCACAACTCAAATTCAAAATCGAATCTATATAATGGATAGGTGTTGCTATGAGTGACTCACACTCTTGACTAAAATGTCCCACCTTATCACATCCATGGTGTAAATTCAATGGCATTCCAAACCATTATGTTAAATTAGGGTTATGAATGATTTTTTAATGTTATTTATTTATTGATAGATAATGTTATAAAAAGAAAAATCTATATGATTTGATACATCATGTTATAAAAAAGAAAACTATGTTAACTCTTGAATTAGTAAAAATAAATTATGTTAACTTGAATTAGTTGTTGGTAATTTGTAATGAGAAAGTTTCACTCTTGCTAAATACTTTTAGGCTTTAGATCTTTAATCTCTTTTTTTAATGGAAAGAAATCAAAACCTTAATAAAATAAAAATAATTTTAAAACATAATCCAAAACTAAACATTTTAAACATCTATAAGCATATATTGGCCAACATTTTAAATATCATCTATGCACCATATCCACTCAAGCCAACATTTTAAATATCATCTATGTATCATATATTTTGGATTTTCTTTTTATCTCTCAGTGAATTAAAAAATGTAATATTTTTCTTCAAATACTTTACTTTCAATTTATGAATACTTTGCCTTGCCATCTTAACTATTTTATTTAAACTATTTAAAGCGTTTCTTATGAACCTTATTTTTTTAATGAATTTAATATGAAGTTTAGTATTTAATGTTTTTGTTATTCATTTTGTTGGAGATTTTAATAGTTAATTAAAGTTTTCGACTATAAGTTACTTATGGTGATTAGCTATAAGGCGAACAATAATATTAAATGATTAAAGAAAAACAAAAAAATATGATGTAAATATATAATAAAATAAATTATAAAAATGTAAAATTATGAAAAATAATAATATTTATATATTAGTCCAATGGAAATTTATAAAAATGTAATATCATTTAGTGAAAATAAGTAAGGAAAGCATAGTTCAACATTTTGTTGGGTTTTTTCCTTCTTGAAAGCTTTTTTTTTTTGTCTATGGTGAATGAAGAAATCTTAGTTTCTTGAGGAAGGAACACAAGTGAGAATGAGGGCAATGGATGGTAGAGATGAGAGAGTGAGATGATTGATCTCCAAGTTCATTTCTCCCGTATAAAGTTGTAATTATTCTCTTCTTTCAAATGTGAGTTCATAGCTTTAATTTATAGGCAAATTCTTAGCTCAGTGTGGAACTACTTCCAATGAAGATGCTCGTCATTCACAATGGGATGGCTAGTGTTTGATAAAGACCACTGGGAGTTCAAGGTACTCAACATTTATGAGTTAAGAGCTCTAATTCATCTTGTACATCACCTTAGAGCCAAATTGGTTAGACCTATTTGTATTTAATGTGTTGAATGAGTCAAACTCACCCATGTTAGTATACCAGCGTGGGTATTGAAGGATATCTCAAAGAAGTTTCTTGAGTTTTAGAATTATTAGGCCATCCAAAAGAATAAAAACCATATTTATAAGGATTTATTTACTCATAAAAGAGGCTGAAGTAGTGTTATTATGTTGCATTATTTCCAGCTACTGATGCATTTGTGTATTAGGATTTCTTGCATGTTGCTTATGAGTGAAATTGGGATGAAAATAATTGATCCAGGTGGATATTGGTGGCCACCCGCCTATTCCACTTAGGGCCCCATCATTGTCTCTTTCAATTTTTTTTCACAACTTACTATTTTTAGCAGTTTTTCGGGTCCTGAATTTCCGGAGCCGTTTTGAAGCCCCAAACTGAGATAGTATGCCGAAGTTACGTCCCTGGGAAGTTGAACCACCAATTTACCCAAACGGGGCCCATAGTTTTGGCGCTTCATCTCCTAGGGTTAGGTTTTTGGATGTTTAGAATTCTCCATTGTTTCTCCATAATAAATAGGCCCTCGAGCCTCATTGCAATACAATTCAGAGGTCTGCAGTCACCACATCTCTTCTCAGAGATTCGCTACCAGTACCCTAGCTATTTTATTTCCATCACGTTTGTAAGCATATTTATGTGATTTGATGTTAATGAAATGAAGCCTTATTTCCGCTGCATTTCTATGTTTATGGTTATTTCTGTATTTTGTTGCATTCCCGCATAAATCCGGATCAGTGGTATCAGAGCCGTCTGCTTTTTCTCGATCCTTCTTTTCATGTCCCCAACGAGGTCGGGGTATAAGGAGTTAGGGTTCGATCTGGTGGAACCTTTGCAAGATCAACCTCGCAAACCCCAATGGACGCCCATGGGGGACGAAAAGAATGATGAGGGAGCAGGAGATCCTATCAAAATATTGCTCGAGGAGGCCCTCGAAAAACAATGGAACGCGATGATGGATAACTTTGCCCAGATCCTTCAACGACTACCCATCGGCGGCGCATCTGCATCCAACAACCACTCTGGAGGCACGACTCCCTTTAAGGTACAAGTAAACTTTGACATTCCCATATTTGAGGGCCAAATAGATGCAGATGCCGTAGATAGATGGTTGAATCTATTAGAAGGATATTTCTCGGTTCATGATTTTTCTGACCAGGAGAAGATTATTTTTGCACTCCTTAAAGCTACCCCCCATGTCAAGGACTGGTGGGAAACCTACTGTGAGAAAACGGACGAGACAGAACCCTCTCTGTTCTTAGCCGTACCCACATGGAATTCTTTCCGAGATGCCATCAAGGAACAATACTATCCCGTGGGGAGCTATGAGGACAAGTACATACAATGGACCACGCTGCGGCAACAAAGGGATCAAGATGTGCATGAGCTAACGAATCTGTTCCATACCCTGTGCACAAAGTTGGGTATCAAAGATTCAGAGAAACATTTGGTGCTAAAGTATCGCGGTTGTATGCACAGATACATTCAAGATGAAATGGAGTTCCTCGACATCTCCTTACTTGGTACGACATACCGGTATGCTGCCAAGATTGAGCAGAAATTCAAACAGAAGAAGCGAGACTTTGGATCTGCAAATCAAAAGCAAGGGAAAGGTGCCCCCAAACCGTAGAACAAAGGACAAAGCCAAGGCATGGCGCCCAAGACAACCTGCCAAAGACACAAGCAAAGAACAACACCGCGAAGCCAAAGAAGGGCATGGGAAAGTGGTGTGAGTTCCATAAGAGCCCCACTCACAACACAAGCGAGTGTCGGGCCAAGCAGTTGCTGGTGGCCGAGATGAGGGCTTTTGAATCAGATGCATGCTCCGACTCTGAATCAGAGCCTGACAAGGTGAATGACAAAGGGAAGCGAATTATTGATGCAGAGCCCAACGCCACTATTTCCACTACGAAGATCCAGAAGGAGGAACCATAAGATCTAGAGGAGGCAGAGCGTCTCTTCCACTCCCAAATGTGGGTAAAGGGTTCCCTGCTACAGTTCATTTTCAACAATGGGAGCCAAAATAACCTCATTTCAGAAGATATCGTGAAGCGATTGGGCTTGCCGACCACAACGCACCCACAACCATACACCATCGGGTGCCTTCACCAAGGATAGGATCTCAGCGTCAGCCAACAGTGCGCCTTCCCTATAGCATCAAACCCTTCATGGATGAGGTATTGTGTGATATTGCTCCTATTGATGTTTCTGATGTATTATTAGGCCAACCATACTTGTGGAAGAGACATGCTATGTATGAGTCCTGGCCTCGTGCTGTTATTGTTACTTTGGGAAATAAATTGTACAAGATACCAGAGGTACCATCGCCTCCCACTATCTCTTTGGTTACTACAAAACAATGCAGTAAGCTCATTTCCCAAACCAGGAAATTTGTTTTCTTGATGATCCGCCCCCAGGAAAAGAAGAAGACTATGGCCGCGACCTCCAGACATGGCTGATCTGCACGACAACAACAAATGGACAAGGTTGTGGAGGAGTACGAGGACATCTTCACCTCACCCACAGGGGTGCCTCTACAATGTCAGGTCAAGCACCCCATTGAACTGACCCCAGGTGCGCTGCTACCCAATGGACCGATCTATAGGCGCTTTTTTCTAGAGAATGATGAAATCAAGAGTCAGATTCAGGAGTTGTTGCAGAAAGGTCACATCCGGCCAATTTCATCACCCTGTGGGAGCTCGATCGTGTTGGTACAGACATGGACTTGGAGACTTTTCAGATTGGACACGGCAATCAACAAGACTACCTTCTAGAATAAAGTTCGATCCCATGATGACCTTCGGACCGTCAACTCAAAGGGGAAAAGAGCCAAGAAGATCTACTTTAAACTGGGTATCACCAGGTACCGATTGAACCCTCCGATGTGTGGAAGACCGCCTTCAAAGCCAAGGAAGGCCTTTTCGAATGGCTGGTCATGCCTTTCGGGTTGACGAATGCTCCCGCCACCTTCATGAGGATGATGGATGACATCTTGCGGCCATTCACCAAATCATTTGTAGTGGTGTACTTGGATGATATTCTGATCTTCAGCCAGACTTGGGAAGAGCACCTTCACCACATCCGACAAGTCCTCCAAACACTGCGGCAACACAAGTTGTGTGCCAATTTTGAGAAGTGCACTTTTGGCATGACCCAGGTTCAATATCTGGGATACATTATTGATGAAAGGGGGGTGCATGTGGATCCAGCCAAGATCCAAGCTGTTTGTGATTAATAGCCTCAACCACCCTAACAGAAAGCCGTATCCTTTCGGTTCTACACCATCGTAGTTCGTGTTGGGATTCTCTCATATCACTTGGCCCTTGAGTCAAGTCACCAAAGGAGGAGCGAGAGCAAAAAATTTTTGGTCAGAACCTCAACAGAAGGCATTCACAGAATTGAAAAATCGCCTCTGTTCTGCCCCAGTGCTCACTTTACCAAACTTGCAACAGCCATTTGAGATCGCATTTACGTTCACTATGCTATCAAAGCCATCATCAGTATCCAAGGCATATCATAGTGAGACATTGTCCGACACAGTTCGAAAGTATCCCACTTATGACAAAGAAATGTATTCCATTGTGCAGGCTTGTCGACAATGGAAGAATTACATTTTGGGGAAGGAGACAATCCTCCACACAGACCACCGACCCCTGCAGTTCATACAGACATAAGGGAAGTTGCAGAACGATCGCCATCAGAACTGGTCCACATATCTACAACAATTTCATTTGAACATCAAGTACAAGAAGGGTAGCACCAATAATGTTGTAGATTGCCTTAGCCGACCACCGATCGTGGACATAACCACCGTTCTCAACTCTTGTGGGCATGAGACTTCTGATTGGCCGCTTCTCTACAAGAGCAATCCATAATTCAGCTACACATACAAGGCACTCTTGGGGGGTATGCAAGTTCCAAATTTTCACCTCCAAGATGCACTATTATGTCACTTGGGACACCTTTGTGTTCCTTCAAGTGAGCGTGCCAAGATGATATGTGAAGCGCACTACAGTCGAGTTGCTGGGAATTTTGGGGTCGAGAAAACAATGGCAGTACTGCAGAAGTATTTCTGTTGGCCGAACCTTCGACATGATGTTGGGAAGTACATCAGATCCTGCATTGCTTGCGCCATTGCCAAACTGAAAATCAAGAAGCAAGGGCTCTATACTCCGCTACCTACCCCTAGTCGACCTTGGGAATCCATCTCCATGGATTACATGTCAATCCTTCCTTCTACTAAGCATGGGAACGACTGTGTTTTTTTGGTCGTCGACAGATTCTCAAAGATGGCCATTATGGCAGCCTGCAAGAAGAATATCACATCAGAAGCCATTGCTAAACTCTTCTTTGAATGAGTGTGGGTGCACTTTGGGATCCCACAGTTTATCATATCAGATTGCGACAACAGGTTCCTCAGCACATTTTGGTCCAGCCTCTGGTCAATGTTGGACACCAAGCTCACCAAGTCCACAGCATTCCATCCCCAAACTGATGGCTAGATAGAGGTCGTCAACAAGATGATTATACACATTCTACGCATGTACAATTCAAAGCATCCACACACATGGGATGAGAGCCTTCCCTATGTACAACACAGTTATAACCGGGCTCTCCACAACTCAAATGGCCATAGCCCCTTTCAGGAGGGCTTGGGATTCTAGCCACTATGTCCCATTGACGTTGCCATGCCATTTGCAGCTACTCAGGTTGATTTGGCTCATGTCCAGTCTGAAGCTGACAAAGCAAATAACTTCATCGAGAGCATTCAACACATCCGCCAATAGGTTCATGACATATTGGATAGAGCCAATGCTAAGTACAAGCAACGACATGATCAACATCGGGTGCCACACAACTTCCAGGTGGGCAAAAAAGTGTGGCGACATTTGCAGAAGGAGCGCCTCACTAGACCCCATCGCAAGATTCACCCGCTCCGATATGGGCCGTACACCATCACCAAGGCTATAGGGAATAATGCCTTCGAGCTCAGTATTCCACCATTCCTTGGTCTGCACCCAGTATTCAATGTAGACCACCTTCGTCCCTACTTCCCACCTCTATTAGACACCTCTGACATTGCAGAAGAACTCACACCAAAAGAGTTAAACCCAGACTACATGGAACAGGCCACCAAAGACTGTATCACGGACATGCAAATCAAGAACACTCGCCGACAAAAGATCCAACTGTATCGGGTTGTCAAGGCTGGCCAACTCCTGCACCAAGACAAGTGGTTCACCAGGGACCAAGTTCAACAAAAGTTTCCTCGTCTCATGGAGGAACTCAATGCAATGGGGACCATTGCTTCCTAAGGGGAGAGGAATGATCTAGTTGGATATTGGTGGCACCCGCCTATTCCACTTGGGGCCCCACCATTGTCTCTTTCAGTTTTTTTTCACAACTTACTATTTTTAGCATTTTTTTGGGTCCTAAATTTTTGGAGCCATTTTGAAGCCCCAAACGGAGATAGTATGCCGAAGTTACGTCCCTAGGAAGTTGAACCACCAATTTACCCAAACGGGGCCCATAGTTTTGGCGCTTCATCCCCTAGGGTTAGGTTTTCGGATGTTTAGAATTCTCCATTGTTTCTCCATAATAAATAGGCCCTCGAGCCTCATTGTAATATAGTTCAGAGGTCTGTAGTCGCCACATCTCTTCTCATAGATTCACTAACAGCACCCTAGCTATTTTATTTCCATCATGTTTGTAAGCATATTTCTATGATTTGATATTAATGAAATGAAGCCTTATTTCCACTGTATTTCTATGTTTATGGTTATTTCTGTATTCTGTTGCGTTCCTGCATAAACCGGATCAATAATTTTCCATTTTTATGTAAGGATATCTAAACACTTGTATAACAAAAAATATCATTATTTCTTCCCCATGTGCTTATGCATTCATTCTCTGAGAGAGAGAGAGAGAGCATAGCCAAAAAGGAAGGACTATCGATGGAAGTGATGAAGTGAGATTGCAAAATAATCAAACATATACCAAATTTTATTTCTTTATATGAACAAGGAAAAAATTTCCATGCTCATGAAAGCTATAAAAATACATTACAATAAAAGAAATGGGCTCTTAAGCTCATATTAAAACACAATGATTAATCCATGATGGATCATTACATAATTTTTTATTTATCTTGATACTTTTTGGGTGGAAAAATTGAAGGAAACAACTTGTACAACCCATTGTAATGGTAGGTCCCAATTTGGGAATTTGGGGTTTGGAATATTCCCAAGCCATTTTGAGGCATCAAATGGTTTTTTTTGGAGTCAAAAAATTGTAAGCATAGCTCTAACTTATTAATGTTGTTCTACACACTAAGTTATTTCCAACAATGCAAAAATCACCTCAATTGGAGCTCATATGGAGGTTATGCCTAGCGTAAGTTGACTTACTAGTGGACCAACATGGTACTAGTGGATACAATCTCATCCTTCATTATTCACACATGTGGGTCTAACTACATGTGGAATTTTAAGAAGATTCTAGAAGGTCCAAAACCTTATCACTAATTAAGGGTTGAAAATGTGAAAATCCTAACCCTAGGTGGCTATCAGGCTATATTAAACATTGAGCTTCTAGGAACCAAAGAGGGTTCCATTCTTTAGCATTGTAGTTGTTCCATAGTTGAGTAGAGAATTTAAGAGTGGGATTTGAGAGTATAAAAAATGAGGAACACAATTATATAGTAGCCATTCAGGCCATAATGTCATATGGAACTCCATAGTGAGTGCTCCTTTGTATTTCCATATCATAAATGGCAAAAAGAGTATATATTAGATGTCTCACCTTCTAGATGTGTTTTCTCTTATTTTGAGTTTCTTAAGATAAATCATGCATTTATTTTTGTGGATTATGTGATCTTTTACTCATTTCCTTAATTTTTGAATTCATTTATTTCATAATTTCAAGTAACAATTTAATAATAATTAATTTGGTATCTAAGGAAATAAATTGCATAATCTATTATTTTAAAATTATACGATTTATTGTAACAAATTGTTCGAGTGGAATATCCATGGTAGTTATAGATGAATGATTTGTTTGTATGAAGATAGCTTCAATTGTCAATTAAGTCTGTTGTTAAATAGAGATCCTAGTATGCAAATCATACCGCCTCGGGTGGAAAAATATCAACAAAAAAATACTCATTGGAAGGCCGCTTAGAAATTATAAGAAGTCACCTTCAAGGATGTTCCTAATTGAGGTCTTGAGTAGCCAAACAATACTAGGGTATTTTTTTAAATTGGGACACTAGAACCACCATGATGTATAATATCCCCTGATGTGATAATGAGTTGATATTGAACATGTAGAAATTATACAAACAATATGTATACCAATGGATTCAATCTGATCATGCAATATACTAGAGCAAGATACTGAATCCTTATATAATTAATTTGTGGAAAACAAAGATGATCAGACAATCACACCAAGTAAGAGAAAGAAGAAAATCAATCGCACAACATAGATATTTTTCCCGGGGAAAGCTTGCTGCTCAAAACCCCTTTATCTTTATTGTATAATGAACCAAGGAATCATGAAACAGTACAATTCACTCTTCTCACAAGAGTCTGCTGCACTATCTTGACTGTCTCACACTGATATGGATGAAATTGGGCCAGTACTTAGCCAATTATCAGCCTCTGCTCAGCCTACCTTTCTTACGCAATCCCTAGGCAATTAATCCCTATTAAATAGGATAATTAGCCTTCCTTGACTGCGCAATACATCATGGGAATCCTATCATGTATATAATTGTGCCCGGGAAATTTTCTTTAAATACAACTGATCTAGATAACTTCCCTTTAACCTTTGTCTCAACTGGGACTTCATTAGAACTGACATGCATGCAGCTATTAATAGTAAATCATCAGTCACTTCACATATAACTGCATGTGAATTAAATCTGATTTAATTCACTTGACCTCTCACTAGTGCAACAATCATTTACAACTAGTTAGACTGACTTTAAATCACTTAATTGAGTTAAGTAATTTCTCATGCATTAAAATAATACACTAACTACAACTTGGACTCTAAAACAAATAGAATCACTCTACATGCCTCACCAACCACACTCAACTCAAATTTGATGACCTAACTCAGTATATCACACTCAATTAACTATTACAAGTGATTATGAGATAAGATTACAATTTATTGTCCAATTTATTTAAGGGACAAATAATTTTGACCCGCATTTCTTCTAATTTAATTAAGAAATAATTAAATCAAAAGCCTCCATGGTAGCCATTTCTAGATGCCATTTTATGGATGTTTTTTCTAGATGCCAATTTCACTATTTCTTGTTGCAAATTTCAACACTCCCTCTCAACAAGAAAGGAATTAATCTATCCCGATCTGGTACCTTTGAAATGCTCTTGCATGCATCGCACATGCAACTCTCCTGAAACTGAATAACCTCCAAAAAACTAAATCAGTATAATGCATCTGTCATCAGAGTCTTCTAACTGTTGGTACCTACTACACATGTCTACTGGACTCTCTGTGATGTTGACATTTGCATCCATGTACTCTACACTACTGCCAACTCTGATCTGCGCTCTAGTATCCAACATCTATCACTCTGATTTATGTCCTCTTGACATCTGACTGCATCAATCTAACTGATCCTTCCTACTACTGCTATACTGTGGGATCCTCGCAGCCAGGTTTGATCCATGAGACACACCATCTCAATGAGTCTTGCCCAAATTTCTTCTTGGAATTAATTATGCACATCACCCCACCACTCACCTGGAGGTATAGCTGCATGTACTCCCTCTGCCCATCTAGATCGAAATTTTCCCCTCCTAGAGGCCTCTGCTTGAGTGGAATATTCCACTCGGTCTCTTCTCGGCTTCTCCAATTGTGGCTTCTCCACAACCTTCTGAGACTGCTTCTGAGGCTGCATGTTGAGAGATAATGTCTCCCTCTCAACCACCAAGTCATTAACCACTGATTTTCTCCTCAAAGCCTTGCATGCATCCTCAACCTCGAGAGCATACATGTTCTTAACTCTTGCACCGATATGTTTCACATGTCCCATGACTACATGTTTAAGGAAAACTTTTCCTTTTCTAAACATCATTTCATAACCATGATCTTCCAATACCGCTACAGAGACAAGATTCTTCCTTAGGCTTGGAACATAAAAAACATTTGCTAGTCTGAAATGAGAGCCATTATCCCTCTGAAAGGTAACTGTACCTATAAAAGTAGTGCTATACCTCTCGTCATCTCCAAAATATATGCTCTACTAGAGGTCCTTCTCCTCCAAGTCATTGAAGAGATCTCTACTTCCTCTCATATGGAACGAGGCACCGCTATCTAAATACCACATGTATCCCATTACAGTACTGGCCATGCATGCAATGAGAGTAAAATCAAGCTCAAACTGTGAAGCCAATGCTTCACCCGTTGCAACTATAGGCTCCTTCTTGCTTGCCATCTTCTGTGGACAATTTGTAGCATAGTTCCCATGTTCGTGACAGTGAAAACATCTAATTCTGGACAAGTCTTTCTTGCCCGGTTCACCTTGAGATTTATTTCCCTTGGCCTTCTTTGCCTTATTGGCCAAGGCACAATATTCCTCGTCATTAGTCTTGGATGAGGATCCATCCTTGGTATTCCGCATGAATTATTCTTGTACCAAATCCGACCAAAGTCGCTCCCAATGTGGTAACTTCTCCCTCCCATTCACTGAGTCCTAGTGACTATGCAAGCTATTGAGAAGTCCTAGAAGTGTTAGGATCACCAAGTCATCATCTGCGATGGTCAAAAAACCACTTCCAATCTCATCTCGACATTGAGTGAACTTCGCCAAGTATGTTGGTACTGTCTCACCCTCCTTCTTGATTTTCCGGAGCTTGTCCTTCAACGCCAACTTCCTTTGGTCGTTGTTGTTATGAAATAGATATGTTAAGGCCTTCCACATTGCATATGGATTTTCTTAGCCACGAAGACTTGAGATAATATGATATCGAACACCCTCTAATAAGATCTTCCTCGCCCTTGCTACCTTTTTTTGCTAAGCATCAAGAAGAGCAACGTCTACTGCTGTGGGGTTGGGAATATCATTATCAATGAATTATTTCAACCCATGGTCCTCCAGAACTAGCTCCATTCCGTCTTTCCATGTGATATAATTAGAACTGCCCTCAAGTGCATATTCCAATCTTAATCCATTGAAATCCATCTTGCTCCGCTTGTCACTCCAAAGAAAGCATCTGCAAGTTTGAATACTGTTCAACACAAACTCAATTTCTTCTCCACTATTGGGACTCTTGGTACTCTGATACCATGTAGAAATTATACAAACAATATGTATACCAATTGATTCAATCTTATCATGCAATATACTAGAGCAAGATAATGAATCCTTCTACAATTAATTTGCGGAAAATAAACATGATCGCACAATCACACCAAGTAAGAGAAAGAAGAAAATCAATCGCACAACACATATATTTTTCCTAGGGAAAGATTGCTGCTCAAAACCCCTCTATCTCTATTGTATAATTAACTAAGGAATCATGAAACAATACAATGCACTCTTCTCACAAGAGTCTGCTGCACTATCCTGACTGTATCACACTGATATGGATAAAATTGGGCTAATACTTAGCCAATTCTCAGCCTCTGCTTAGCGTGCCTTGCTTACGCAATCCCTAGGAAATTAATCCCTATTAAATAGGATAATCAGCCTTCCTTGACTATGCAATAAATCATGGGCATCCTATGGTGTATCTAATTGCGCCCAGGCAATTTGATATAGATACAACTAATAGATAACTTCCCTTTAACCTCTGTCTCAACTGGGTCTTCATCATAAATGACATGCATGCAAATATTAATAGTAAATCATCAGTCACTTGACATATCACTGCAAGTGAATTAAATCCGATTTAATTTGCTTGACCTCTCACTAGTGAAACAATCAGTTACAACTAGTTAGACCGAATTTAACTCACTTAATTGACTTAACTAATTTCTCATGCATTAAAATAATACACTAACTGCAACTTGGACTCTAAAACAAACAAAATCACTCTACATGCCTCACCAACCACTCTCAACTCGAATTTGACTAGCTAACTCAGTCTATCACACTCAATTAACTATTACAAGTGATTATGAGATAAGATTACAATTTATTTTCCAATTTATTTAAAGGATAAATAAATTTGACACACATTTCTTCTAATTTAATTAAGAAATAATTAAATCAAAAGCCTCCATGGTAGCCATTTCTGGATGGCATTTTCTAGATGTTGTTTCTGGATACCAATTTCACTGTTTCTTGTTGCAAATTTCAACAGAACATAGGGAATTCTACTAAATAAAAGAGAAATTATGAATCTCTCTACTTAGTTTAGGTTTAACCATTGATAATGTTGGAAACTAGATCACTACTGATATGGGGGGGTGGTGAATTATTAGTGAAGGAACTTGTATATTTTTATCCAAATTATTATTCTTTTAAACATACATAAACTAAAATAAAAAATAAAGAAAAAAAGAAAAGAAAAAAAGAATAAAACAAATAAAAAGAAAGCATAGATTAGAGCAGCAAACATAGACATGAAATCATGAAAGAAATCAACATAATAAACAAAAATAATTCTGGTGGAAAACCCTCTCTAGGGAAAAATACCACCCTTTGCTACTACACTGCTCAAATATTCTATTAGTCAAGAAAATTATTTACATAGAGATATACATGTATACCATCAAATAGAGATTGTTTCTCATGCATATATACAAATTACCATGTGCTGAAGCCCACCACGATCAACGATCCTCGCCTGGTTACTCCTGAACTATTAATTGACTCTACAAATTATGATCTGTTGTAATCCAACATGAGCAACGAGCCTTGCCCAGTTTCTTCCGAACTATCAAACCACCATTGGATTGAGAAACATGCTCACCTATATTGATCTCACCGGAGTCCTCCAACCCCACTCCTCTATGTGGTTCTCGTTTCATACATTTATATAATGGAATTGAGAGCTTCTAAACATTCACCGAAAAATAATCTCTAAATACTCTTGCATTCAAACTCTAATCATCTCCTCACTAACTACACAAAATACTAGCTGAAACATACTTCAGCTAACTATTTTAACACTAGTAAACTGCTTCAGAAAATCTGCATCAATAATTTTCACACAACTTGCACACTCTTCTCCACTCTCATACACACCCAACACACAAGAGAATCAACCCTACTATGATTGATATTTCTCCAATCTATGGACGAACTAAGGTGCTCAACTCAATAATTTCCAAGAACTACTGAGCTCCACAAAATCTTTTTATATTCTTTATTTGATCTGTGTTCAACTCATTGACTTGATCAAGCCATTAAATCCACTTGAATTATTATATTTTCAACTTTAATTAGCTTCTAGAGGCCCCACTACCTTTTCCAATCATATATCGAAAATTTCTGATCAAGAACATCGCCACAAGACCAAAATTAGCCGTGATGCATGATGAATCCAAATAAATTTTCATGTTTTCCTCCAGTCACACACAAAATCCTGTGAAAATTCGATTGTTCACATGCATAGCCCTGTCTCCCAATGACTGGAGCCTTTCAGTCACATTGATGACCCATCATCCATGCGACTGGGGTAGAGGATGAAGGGAAACTTAATCAAATCATCTCAAGACTCTTCCAAATTTCAGGGACACCTTCATCATATTTTAACACACCTCCGAGCCTATGTAACAAATCTACGACTGATGACATAGGCCAAGAACATATGCAATAAGTCAATGATATGTAGTCTATATCATGGAAAACTCCTCATCAAGATCAACACCTCTAGGTTCTCAACCAACAAAAATGATATGTCCAAACAACTCCAACACCTGTAGCAACATATCTAACTCCTACAACAGTAGCATCAACTCATCCAACTACCTCCAACATTGATAGAGGCACCTTCAACACATGTAGTAACATCTCAACACATGTATCAACAACTCCAATTATTCCAACACATGTTGAAGCATATGCAACACCTGTAGCAATAATCCAACCGCCTATAACAACAACATATTCAACTAACAAAACATGTCCTATATCCATCTCCACTCATCCTCCAAATCTCCTCCACTAGTCATGTCATAAGTATCTTGACACCAAAGAAAACCAACAATACCATCAATCCAAACACTGCAACAATCAAACACTCATCACACACCATCATCATCAGATAGATATAAGCATATGACAAGCAACACCATGACCTTGTTGACATCAATGCCAACACTACAATGCCAAGAATCTCCCCCTTTCGCATTGATGTCAGACTCAATCCAAAATTCGAGGCTGATCTCTATACACTCTCCAAAATTGAAGCTGCAACTCTAAAGTTGATTTATATCCATGCCAAATTCTCTCCCCCTTTGAAATCAATGGAAAAGGGCCATACCAACACTGAAGACAATGCCAATAAGGTGTCAGATGATATAAGTGCTACTCTTGTCATACTAATCAACGCCATATTGATGCAACCCAAGGAAGTATCTACTTCAATATAAGCACATGAAACAAGAAACTCTGTTGCCAATACTTCTAGCTAATGCCATACAATATCTGAAACTGAACATGCTCCCCTAAGCATGTAATGAAGCTACAAATACAATCCTTTTTTTTCTGAAGCAATACATCCTCTTTATTGCAATAAGCCTTCTTTCCTAGTGCAAGAGACTACTCCTCATGAACCATGAATCCAACTGACTTTGGAAAAAATATATAATGAATTAGAATGAAATACAATGTTTCAAGGAGAAAATACATGGTTGTGACAAACACATAGGACTAACATATGAATTTTCTATTAGCATACCTATAACCAACCATTATTCTATGGACCTAAGTTTACATCATGCACCCAATGAATTGGGGCTACATCAAAGATATACAAACTTATACATGACGTGGAATTTCATTGACCCATACATAGCTAATGACAAGACATACTAGACACCATGGGACTCTCCATAAGCAATATTCCAGGTAGATACAATAATAGAGGTACCTGTATTTTACATATGCACATAAGTTTTCTCTCATATAAGCATGCCCAATACAATAATATGAAATGAAATACACAGCCTCCATGAAAAGATGTATGATCCATACAATAACACCAGAAAAAAAATGCAACATATGGCATGTGAAATAGATACAAGTTATCAATGTGTAGCATCAACAATAAAAGAAATAGCAACATCATATGCTAGTACATGGCCACTCAACCCCTTGGCCAACACCATCCCAACAATGAATATCCTGCGGGAAAATCATGATAACCACTAGAAATAACCACCATGCTCCATGCTAGGTGTGTGTTATATTATTTCCATGACTATTTGAATGTGCATATATTAGGTGGACGTACCTACCTATGGTTTTGTGCATGGGTTTTGCACATGGTTTTGGGCATGATGGTTTTCTGTCCATGGTATTTTGTAGATCCGATCAAGAGAACTACAATTATGTTCTAATCCAAGGTTAATGGATTGGGGTTTATGAATGCTTCAACATGTATATATATGTATTGTAACATTGAAAGGAAAATAATGAAAAATCAATTTAGTAGTCTTAGTTTTTGGATCCAGGGGAAAATATCGGTGTATACATATTTTATGTTTTATGTTCTCACCATTGTTTATTTTCTATTTTTAAGAATTTGTTTGTAGATAATTTATGTATAGGGGTAAAGCCTACACATGTGCATAAAAAAAAAATCAATTGAAAGAAACAACAAATATATATCCTCATCATCAAGAGGCTCATCAACATAATATATGATCAAATCAAATCATGAAAAACAAATCAATAAGCAGTAATAGCATCAATAGCAGCATGTGAACCAATACATGTAATCTCCCCAACAATATCAATGTGTGGCCAATATGCAAATATCAAAGAAGCACTAAGAAACAACAATAACGTCAGAAGATTTGGCACTATAACACCATCACCAACATAGATTCATTATCTCTTCAATCTCAAGCCATCATCACATTATCTCTCCATATAAGCAACAATATAAAACAAAATTACTCAAGCATATGAATGTCCAACACATCATAAACAACATCATACTCTCTCTCCATGAAATCACAAAATATGATTCAACCAACAAATACATATCAGCAATATGCATGATTCATCTAGAAATGAAAAGATAAGAAATAAGAAGTATACTCTAGATGAGCCATGTCTAACACATCATTTGATCTTACATAGAAGCTACACATGCATGACAACACATGACATAAATATCATCTACCAGTATGATCATCATCAATATACCAACTATGTCATTAAAAATATATAATTTTGTAGCTATATGGAAACAATAACAAAAATCCTTTCTTGAAACACACTTATGACAAGTAAACACAATAAAACTCCTCCATAGTGAGAACGATGTCAATAATATGTAGGTCCATTTAGAAGCATAAATTCCCCCTGAATGTATAATCACCTCATCACATTTCAACATGTATCTACTCCAACAACCATTAGCAACACATGTACATGGACGATCCAACTAAAATAAATATTGAAAAGAAATAGATTATAAATGAAAATTCACTTCAAACCTCATGAACTCCCTAGAACACATGCATCTCTAAAAATGCAGTTTTGTCTTGATTCATAATTTTTGATATGGCTTCAAATCCAAGAATCCACATGAAACTCATGATGTAACCATATGATCCGCTTGAGACCATGCATGTCTCAATTTTTGGTGGGATTTCCTTTCTGCTCTTTTCTCCTCCAAACATTTATTTGTTGACCCCTCTTCTTCATGTGTAGTTGACCTTGCATATTCTTATCTCTCTGGTTCGATCTCCTATAACATATGGGAAGATTGCAATCCTTGGCCTTATGGCCAATATTGTCACAAAAAAAACATCTTATGTGACCAAGGAATTGAGGAATATCTTGATATATTCTATTGATATGATTTTTATTCCTTGCATGTGCCCTCCAGTCAATAGCACTATGGCCAAAATCATTTCCTGAGAAACAATAACCATAATATGGACTATTATACCTGAATGATGGAGATATTATTTGCATGCATGCTTGATATTCCATCTCCTTTGGTTGGTTCTTTTGCCGAGATGGTTTTATCTCTCCATTACTGCACATTGCTGGTATGTGTTCACGTACTCCACAGTTATAACATTTTCCAATTCTATTCCTCTTATTTTACCTCCTCTTATTCTTCTGCTTCTTGCATGGATGGTGATTTTGTAGATGATTCTCCATTTTCTTGCTACCACTAGCTACTCCAACATTTTGAGATTTTCTTGTTGATTCTTGAGCACTATATCTAAGCTACTCTAATTCTTTTCTTGTAGAAATTACTTCAGCCTTCAAGTTTTGGAATTCATCCTTCAATTCATTTCATTTCTTCCTCATTGAAATTTCAAGCTTCAACCCTTCTTCCAGCTGATTTTTCAAATATGAAATTTCATTTTTGTAAGCATATTCTTTTTCATCAAACATTTGCAGCATCATCTGTCGATATTTATTTTCAGCCATGAGCCTTTGAATCCATGCTTCTAATGTCATTATCTTTGATTGATCTTCATATTTTCTAATGATTTCTTCTTATTGTCCCTCTAGACCATCGCTTGAGTCATCATTGCTATCACTAGGAATTTTGTCTTCATTTTTTGAATTGACTTGATTTATCACTGCAATATGTGTTGAATCCTTTCAGTTTTTATCTATTTTTGAAATCTGCAATTTTCCTCCAAGATACAAGATTTGCAATCTATTCAATATCTCTTTTTCAGTCTGAAAGTGTCTCACATACATGATATCATATTTTGAAATTATATTCAGAATAATATTTTTAGCCAAATCATTAGATTCATCTTTAATTCTTTCTTCACCCTGTGGTAAGTTTTTAAGAATCTTGAGTGTCCTCCTAAATGAGAAGTGTGTAATTTCAAAAGAATATTTTGTGTTAGTTGGGAATTCTTACAAATATATAAGTGATATCTGTACCATAAGGAATCATTTTTCCAAATAAATGTATTAGATGTACTAGGATCTTGTTGCAACTTTTGAATGAGTGTCCAACTTCTTCGTCCTTCTTCCATTCATCCCTTGCTTCGGTTATCCAATATGGTTGGATAATAGAAATGGCACAAAGAAATGGTTCCACCTCTTCATCCTTTATTGAGAGTGCATCTGCGAGAACATTTAGCTTCCCTTTTTTTGTAGATGATTTCAAAGCCATAACCCAAAATCTTTGTGACCCATTTTTGCTGCTCTTCTGAAGATAGTCTTTGTTCCAAAAAGTGTTTAAGACTATCATGATAATTTTTTACCTTGAAGTGTCTTCCCATTAGGTAAGGTCACCATTTCTTTAGTGCATGTAGTATTTCCAACATTTCCTTCTCATAAAAAGCTTTTTGTAAATACTTTCCTTTGATTGGACGACTTTCAAAAGAAACGAGTCTTCCTTCTTGCATTAAAACAACACCAATTCCATTTCCTGAGGCATCACATTCCACAATAAAGGTTTTTGTGAAGTCTGGCGTAGCGAAGACCAGTGATAGGCACATTGCCTCTTTAATATTTTCAAAGGCCTTAGTTGCTTCAGGAGGCCATGAAAATGCCTCTTTCTTCAATAATTTTGTTACAAGTGCATACCCATTAATCCCTCAAAAAGCTATAGTATGACGCATGAAGAGGAAGAGTTGCAGTATGAGATATCAAAATTACGGTACCAAGTGCAACAAGTTTCAATTGCTCTTTTGGACATAAGGATATCTGTAAGGCCTGATGTTTGGAGGAACACTTCCTGGAATCAAATGAATAGCACGATCATGATCACGAATAGGTGGGAGTCCTTTGGGAGTTTCAAACACCTTAGAATGATTGTCCAAGACTTTTTTGAGATTTGGAGAAATTGATGATTTTGATGTTGGAACTTCTAGTGAGCATAATTGTGCAATTATGCCTCGTTTTTATTTCTTCAGAAGCTTTATCATGACATTAGAGCTTATTATATTTTCCGGCTTCCCTATGATACCCCCTAATTTACCTTCTTTTGATTTCGATTTTTTTTTCAAGAAAAGTTCTTGAAAATTAAAAGATACCGTCCCCAAAGATTGTAACCATTGTACTCCTAGTACAACATCAACACCTCCCATTGGAATGGAAAGAATTGGACTATTCAATACATGTTTCCCCATGGTTAGCTTGATATTATGACATTTTCTAGAGAAATTTATAGTTCCTCCATTTGCAACCATCACTTGACATTCTGGTCCTGGTTATAGGAAACAATTCAATTCCTTGGCTACCTTACAATGAATAAAATTATGGGTACTACCCGAATCAATCAACACTATTAAATTTTTCTTCTTGACATGTCCTTCTATCTTGAGAGTTTTAGGAGTGGTAATACCTGCCAATGCATTGAACGATATGGTTAAACTCGTTTCTTCTTCTTCTAGGGTTGGTTCCTTGTGTATATCCTCTTATTTTTAAGTTTCTTGTTCATTTTCTTCGTCCTCTTCACAATCTATGTAAAATAATTTCTTCTCAACACACTTATGACCTTTAGTGTATTTTCTATCACAATTGTAGCAAAGCCCTTTTGCTCTTTTTTCTTCCAATTGTTGTGGTGTCAACCTTGTAGGTTGTGGAAGTCTAGGAGTAGCAATACTTCCACACACACACACACACACACACACATATATATATATATATATATATATATATATATATATATATATATATGTGAGTGGTAGGCTTCCTTGTCACCATAATTTTACATTCAATTTTTCTTTCCAATCAATGTCTTCCCAATGAATTAGGTCTTCAAACGAGAACTTGTTGATGTTATCCTTTAAAGTCCCTGGAAGACATCAATCCGTGTTCCTCTAGAATACTGCCATTCTTATATTCAATTTTCTTGGGACCTCCCTGTGCTCCACCATTGAACCCTTTTGTTTGAGATTTATCAATTGGCTAAAGAAGGTGTTTCTCTTTGTATCATTATAATGTGCTATCATTTCCTCTTTAAAAATTGTCCAAGTGACAATTTTTTTATGGGAGGAAAGCCATCGATACCATACAAATGTATTTTTTTCTAAATGTAAAGTTGCAATGCGTACCTTTTGGTGTTTTGCATATTATTAAGAAAAAAATATTGCTCCATCTGTAGTATCCATGTTACGGGATCCTTGCCATCAAACGTCCTCATATCCATCTTTGGAATATGGTGGGTCTTCCATCCAACATTATAGTTTATGAAATCATGATTAAAATTTATTTTTTTCTCAACATGATTTTCCTCTACTATATTTTCGCCATTAGGAAACATTTCTTGTATCAACTTTGTCAAACCTTCCATGTCTGCTTTTAGATCATTCTTCATGTTTTATATTTTTTCTTCCATGTCATCCATCTTATGTTCCATGCTAGCTTCCATGCCATCCATCTTAGCTTCCATTTCATTCTTCAAACAATCCATGCCTTTCTTCAAACCATCCATCTTAGCTTCCATGCCTTTCTTCAAAACTTCCATTTCATTTTTTGTTGCTCTTCGTGAGAGCGAAATTTGGTGCACTTGCTCTTTTAATTTTAATATGTTATGTTGCGCTTCTTCATCCTAATGAGTCATAGTAGAGCCTTCTGAAGGCTTAATGGGTGTTGAATGACCTAGGTTTGGAGGTTAAGGTTTTCCAACAAACCCCTATACTATTGGCCCTTTCGGCAGTGACTTGCTTGCACAGGCCAAAGTCTCACTCGAAGCAGTATGGGAGGGTGTTGGAACTAGGTTTCCACACCTTCGGAGAGGGTAGGTAAGTCAAGCAGAGCTGCGTTCGACTTCAAAATTACTAGATTGTATATCACAAAACCTAGATCTATATATCCCTTCGCATCCACGTGCGCAATACCAATTATAATCACAGTAATCAACAGATCATAAATTCACAGAACAATAACACAACTATCACATATATTCTTGCATAAAGTATAACAGATAGATCCAGATTAGATGTCAACGCAGCATAAGAAAATAACATGGATACTTTCGTAGCTTAACACATAACCATGCATAACATAGCAGATATCATAGATTCACATTAAAAGATCCAGATATTCCAACAACCTTCTGCTTTCATTAATCCTTCAGATCCTTTTACAATACCCAAAACCCAACCTATGCACACAGCAGCAGGGTCCGCACAAAGTAGGACTGAGGATCTCCACACACACAGTCAGCAGGAGTCCTTTCCCCCAATAACCCAAACAAATCTACTAATTTTTAATTCGTACCAATCTTGATTCATGCCTTCCTATTGACTTAAAATGTCCTTCTATTTATAACGATCTAGCCTAATCTTTCATGTGGTCCACAAACCATGGTTTGCAGACTCTAGGTCTACCCTTTGACCCATTACAATGATTTTGGGGCTTTGACCCACCTCAAAACCCCTACGCTAGACTAAAATATGCCAAAAATATACAAAATACTCAAAACTGTCCCAATTCGCAGCCTTTGGAGGACCCTGTTCCAACAGTCCCCCAACAAAATCTTGTGACTTGTCCCGAGTCACTGTGGTGGTGGGGTCTCCACCTGCACACGTAGCTCATTGACGGATGCGACCAGCGGGGGAAGCACTTCTTGAATTTGAGCACCAGCGCTCTACGCAATATCCATGAGCTTCTGTGATGTTGTTCCTTCTATTGTAGTGGTGACACTCTCCAGTGTCTGATTTAGTTGCTTAACAACAACATCAACATCATGTGAGAGCTGGAGGGCTGTGGTAGCCCATGGCTTCAAGCGTTCTCCGTTGATGTGCTTCTTGTGCCAGAGCTGCTCAATCTCATCTTGGAGGGTGATGCTGGTCCTTAATCATGCCAAATGTTGTGCAGGAACCAAGGTGGGTAATGTAGCCTCGATCTGCTCGAAATCTTCCTCCTTCTGCCGCAATTCCTGATTTATTTCCCACAGGATCGGATCGCGCTGGACCTTGGTTCATAACTGCATGGTTATCTCTAGTAAATGGGCGCCCTAAGCAATCTGCCTTGTAATGGTGTTTGTAGCCACAATCACCAGCGCAACATGTTGGGCTCGTACCTCCGGAGGTGTTTTGGGTTGTAATTTGGCCTTTAAATTAGTGATTTCTATTCCAGATGCATCTTAATGACTTGCATTTCCAACGGTAGGGTAAACCTCAATTGGAACTTACCATTAGGTAAACGGTAAAAAATCCCCAAAATTTTCCCCATTAAATGCCAGCGGGCTGCTCCTTTCAACGGTAACTTTTTCTTTTTACCATATGTTATTGTGCCAACAGTTAGTTTTCACACCTCCTGTGTGCTTGGCATACCTGCTACACTTGGGTTAAACACCTATGCCTCCTGCGCATCCTCCCTCAACACAGGCTTGATCCCTGGGTACTTCAAAACCAAAGACATGTTTTCTTGACATATGTCATCCCAACAGAACTGGGCCTCCTTCGCAAGCAAGTCTTTCTGAGGTGCTGTGATTAGTGCATACCACTGAAAGAACTTTCTGTATAACCTACATGGCCGATAATTGAACCCAGTTGTTCCCTTGTTGTAGGAGTTACCGGATATATGATAACTCTGCCTCCTGTATCCGCACCCCCAATCTTAGCTAACGTGGGGTGCATCTCAATGTTACCCGTTCGCAGCCAGCACAGTCTGGTAACTGTGCGCATCCCATCCAATTCCGAGTCAGAAAAAACTTGTGGATCATTCTTACCTTCTTTTGGGGCTAGGATGCGGTAGTTTACCATGCTTGGTACCCGCGTTTCCCATGTGGGCACTTTAGGTGCGACATAAAGGTGCGGTTCACCCCATGCTACAGTGTCAATGTCCTGTACAGCTGCGTCAAGCACCTCTATCCCACCTACTAACCCAAATGTTCCCAGGAATTCATCCTTCAAAGTCTCCCAGTGGTGGGTGCGTTGATGTAGCTTTGCATTTAAGTACCATGTCGTGGGAAGTGGTCCCAGGGCATGAATAAACAGATGAACCCACTCTTTGGTAGTCTTGTCGCACCACTCTTCTATCCAAGTGAAAATATATTTGTGTGGGTATTCTGGCCCAAGTAATGTCTTGACCTGCACCTCTGCTGGAGTCTCAAATTGTAGGAGCATCATGTCCTGACAATCCTCCCACTCCTGGAATGCTCCCTTATGCGTATCTCACCATTGTACAGGGGTTGCACGCATAGCTAGGTTAAGGGCCCATATCCTTTGTTCTCTGGGAACCTCGACTTCAAATGCCCGCAAAAAGTCCCTAATATTACCAGAACCATCAAAATAGGGTAGATCTCTTACCTCTGAGGAAATGCAGCGGAAGTTATTTATGATCCGAAGAAATTGCAGTGTAGAAACATCATGTAACCAGTTCTGCCAGTTCTATATCTCCCCATCAGAGTCAGAGAAGCATTCACTATCCTTTTCCCAGTAGAGTAATCCATTTGCAAATCAACTTATAGATGTGATCCACATCCTCCTTGTCGCGCACCGGCTCTATGTATCGTTCGCCTTCCGCAGGATCTAATGGTACTATCACCCTTGTACCGTTATTTTCAAATAACATTCTTCTCTTCTTTAGGTTGATGATGCCTCCAATATCGATGGCCCAGCCAAGCCTAGGAGCGCAGGGTAGGGGTCTGCATCTTCTACAATCTGAATTACTTCAAAATCAGCCTGGACCTTGACCCTTGCAATATCTACCATAATCTTCGGCAGTCTCCCCAAGGGTATACTCTTCTGTTTATTAGCCATACGCAGCTAGATAGTGGACCATTACAGCTTAGGTTCCCTCATTCGTTGCCAAGTCTGTTTAGGTAATACATTCGCATCTAACCCTATGTCCAAAATAGCTTGATCCATCTCGTAAACACCGATCTGCACAGTCAACCACATCTCCCTACCAATGCGTTTCTTATATATATATAGTTTATGTACATCCTTGATTTCCGGAGGGGGGCTAGGTCATGCTACACAGCTATCTATTAATGCCTGAAGAATTTCCACAGCCTTTGGGTTACACAACAACTTCATAGATGCCTATAAAAAGGGTTTGAACTCCTCATCTTCCTTGAGGTCTCCTGGTGCTTGCGAAGTAGATGCCTCTGCCTCAGCAAAGTCTTTGCGAGCTGCGACACATGTTTCTTTTTCCTTAAAAAACGTTTCTTTTTCCTTTTTAGATCCAAACCTTCCTGCTTGATAACTGCTTGTTGGATCAGAGGTTCGATTGTAGTCTTCTCCCTAGGCCCCTCAGTGGCCATCCCACTGCGTGTTATGACATTCACGCTTGGATCTTTGTCTCACAGTTCAACCTTAACCCTCTGCACATACTGTGTAGGTGTCGGCTACTTCTCCTGCATCTTTTCTATCAATATTGGACAATATTCAATCGCATGGTCCAACTGTATGAAATACTGGCAGGACTGCCTTGTAGGGTTTGGACAATCCCTAGCAAAGTGTCCTACTTCTCCACAATTATAACAGATTAGTTGCCCTCTTCCCTGATCTGCACTTCCACCTCTTCCGGTCCTGTGCTCGAGAGGGATTTTGGTGAGGATGGATCCGACTGTACCCTATATAGGTTCCCTCGATCGATCATCAAATCATACGTCCAACATTTCTGTTCATCATGTCCTACCGACCTGCAGAACCTACACCATTTGTGCTTTACTTCTGGGATATATGCAACAAGGCGGGGACAATGGTTTGTGTCATGCAGCCCCGCAACGAGACAATCATCGCACCATAGCACCGACCCACTTGATCCTACAACTTCCCTAGCGTGCAACGGACTAGGTTCCCCGGCCTGCATATAGTCTGCTAACATAGGGTAGTTATCCTTGGTGTGACCATCCGTCCTACATCGTATGCAACATCTTTCAGGGCTAGCCTCTACTCCTTGCTCCTTTCGCAAATTCTAGATCTCCATGTGCATCGCCTCCAGTTGTCCTTGGATCTACTGGATGCCTAGCTGGGTATCATCTCTGGGCACAACTTCTAACTTCATAGCAACCTCCAAGGCTTTTTCCTGTGATTTGAAAGTTTGGTGACCCATAGGTACTCGCAGGTGAGGCAGCAACATAGCAATGAACCATTCTGTGTGCAGTATGTCATCATACTGAAATCATCCTTCTTTGATCACCTTCTTCACTCGCTGATCAGCTTCCCACACAGACTCAGAAGGCCCTTGCTTGAAATCCTTTAGATCAACCACTATTTGAGAGTGGGACTTAGGCTTCTTTAACTGTTGCTTCAAGGCATTCTTAATCTCTTCAATGGTTGCGTTCGCATACTGGCCGATGTATCCCATGTACCAGTCCAAATCTCTTCCTTCGAAGGTAAGGGAGATTTTTGCCCTCTTCATCGCATCACTAGCTACATTCTACGCAATCCATACCGATTCTGTGACAAACCAGAACTGATCCATGTCTTCATATCCCACTCCCTTAAAGGTAGGCAACATCATGTGTGCAGTCATGTCATCTTCTAGTGGTGGCGGAGGTGTAGGTGAATTCTTACCGCTATGCTGGTTTGAAAGTGGTGTGGCTAGAGGACTCTGCGCAATTGTTTCTCTTACAGAACTGTAGATAGATCTATCTCTTTCTTGGTTGGTCCGATAGTATTTTCCACTTCGTGTCATACTCTCATCTAGATCAGAGGTCATTAATTTAGCATGCCTACACAGAATACTCTTTTCACACAGTAATATCTTACTCAGAAATGGTAAGGTCTTTAGAAACTTACCCTGGAAACCCTTGAAGAATCTCCGCTCCGCTTCAGAGTAGGAGACAAACTGATCGATGGAAAATTCTGTCACGAACCCTCCTAGAACACTGTCCACCTAGTGGTCCACCGTGCGAGTGATGGTGTTATCAGTCTTCTCTAACTGTTGGATCAGTTCTAGGGTCCACTGTGTGACCCACTCGTCCTTCCAACACTTCTGAAATTCGATCAACCTTGTGAGCCACTCCTGGAGCTCGATCGTAATTGTTACAAAGAAGATCTCGTATATCTCCTTGAAAATATACTTATTCTTCCACTCTTCGGTGGTCAACCTGATACTGCGGTTTTCTTTTACTGTGAATTCCTAAACTTTCTGTTCAAACCATTCATCAATTTATTTTCTTTCAGGTTTCCAATATGGCCTTGGAATTACCTGATCCCTCTCTCAAAATTCTCCCAATCCCGGCAATGGAACCATCTGTTGGCTCAAGGGGTCCTGACCTAGGTTTGGAGGTCAAGGTTTGCCAACAAACCCCTATACTACTATCCCTTTCGACAGTGACCTGCTTGCGTAGGCCAAAGTCTCACTCGAAGCAGTATGGGAGGGTTCTGGAACCAGATTTCCGCACCCCGGGAGAGGGTAGGTAAGTCAAGCAGAGTTATGTTCGAATTCATAATTACCAGATCGTATATCACAGAACCTATATCTATATATCCCTTCAAATCCATGTGCGCAATACCAATTATAATAAAAGTAATCAACATATCATAAATTCACAGAACAATAACACAACTATCACAGATATTCTTACATAAATTATAATAGGCAGAATCAGATCAAATGTCAACACAACATAAGAAAATAACACAGTTACTTTTGTAGCTTAACATAGAACCATGCATAACATAGAAGATATAATATATTCACATTAACAGATTCAGATATTCCAACAACCTTCCACTTTCATTAATCCTTTAGATCCTTTTACAATACCCAAAACCCAACCTGCGCACACAGCAGTAGGGTCCGCACACAGCAGGACTGAGTATCTCCGCGCACACAGCGAGCAGGAGTCCTTTCCCCCAGTTACCAAAACAGATCTACTAATTCATAATTTGCACCAATATTGATTCATGTATTCCTATTGACTCAAAATGTCGTTCTATTTATAACGATCTAGCCTTATCTTTCCCGTGGTCCGCAAACCGTGGTTTGCGGACTCTGGGTCTACCCTTTGAGCCACTACAATGCTTTCGGGGCTTTAACCCACCCCAAAACCCCTGCGCTAGTCTAAAATATGCCAAAAATATACAAAAATACTCAAAAATGTCCCAATTCGTAGCCTTTGGAGGACCCTGTTCCAACAAGTCTGGATGGACATTTCTTGCATTGCTTTAACTAGTTTGCCTGCTTCATCACTAGGCTGTGCTACTGCTGTAGATGACCCTGTAGCTGATGAAATAGGAAGTGTTGTAGCTAATGGAATTGATGGGTCCAATGAATCTGCTAGAGTAGAAGGAACTACTGTAGTGACTGTAGGAATAACAGTGACAGGGATTGCTTCTTAGATGGACTTTTTCTCCTGCACTAACTTATCCATCTCATTTTCCATTTCTTTCAATTGGGCAGTTAACTGAAGAATGAGGTTCTTCATCTCATATTTTTGGCTTGAATCCTGTAATACTTCTTTGGCCTGTGGATGTTCAGTGGGAGGTAATTTGAGCTGCTTCTTTAATGCAACAATGTCATCATTCATTTCTTTAAGAGTTCTTCTGCAACTTTGAAATTATTTGGATCATATCTACTTCAATAACCAAATCTTCTAGTGATTTAATTATGTTATCTTTAGCCTGTGAGGATTATTTTTCTAGCTTTAGTTGACCTATGATGTTCTCTAAAGTATTTTGTAGCTTCTTTACACTCATGGCTTTGTTTGTCTTGGTAGAATACAACATTTTACTAGCTTGCTTGTGAAATTCTATTTGGTCTATAGGATGAAGATCTTTGGCTTGAACTTCATATGAAGTCTTTTTGTAATCTATTGATGACTTAGGATGCTTCACTGTGGGCTATAGGAAGGTCATCTACATATTCCTGGTCTTTTAGTAAAATGCTGAATGTAACCTGCTTTGGTCACTTGGTGTTTGTTTCCAGTATTGGGCATAAGTATCTGCCTTTAATGCCTCATTTCTAAGCTTTATTTCCTTCTACTTTTGCATAATATCTTGCTCTTTTTCTATTGGTTTACTGGATGAAGAAGCTTCAACTCTATGCTGCTTCTGAATCATCTGAGTGTTAGATATTGAAGGCTAGTGAGTTTCCTCTGATACTGTTGGAGGAGCATTATCTTTTACCACTGTGCCTGTATCTATGATCTCAATGGTTTCCACTTGTTCAGTTACATGATTTAATTTGGGCTTCTTCCTGTACATCAATTTGAATTTTGTTTCAGTGGTAGTTTTAGCTGAGTATGATCCTTATTCTTTGACTATTTTAGAGTTCCTATCTTGTGGCGCTGGAGTCTGCAAGATGGAACTAGTATCACCTTGCTTCTCTACATCTTTCAAAGTGTTCTCCAAAAATTCAAACTGATTGGAGTATTTCTCAATGTCTGGCTTAGATTCATGTACATAAGGAGTTAATTTAAATTTGAATCTTAACTTTCTTATAAGTCCTAAAGGATCATAATACCATTTGAAAGTTTGACTGAACTTAAATTCCTGCAAATATTTTTCTACTTGTTGAACTGCACTTCTACTGTTGCAAATAAAATGACCAATATGATTTTTTATCTTAAACTGTGTCTTCTTTTTGGCTGACAAGAAATTCACTTAATCAGAGTTAAGAATCTGCCTAATATATTCAAGCAAAAATAACCTCATTAGGAGGTATTTGGGAAGCTTATATGGAAAGAGATTAGATCCATATACCCTAATCTCTGTGTGGTTCTGATAAAGGTACCAATCTCCTGTCCTACTGTGTTCTGATAACCATAGGACCTTTTTTATATCATCACTGATTCTTGGTTCACTACTGTTGTTCAACATGTTGACAATTGGATGGATGAATGAGTCAATGAAGTATTTTTATGTGGACTATGTGGAGTATTTTCTGATTAATGGAGTCCAAAATATTGCTGACTGAGGGTTACCTTCAACATCTAGATTTTGAAGGTTGATAGCAAATATTTCAGATTGGATGTATAAAAACATGTGGAATAAAACAGATGAATACTTGAAGACACCTTCTTTAGGAATTTTAACAAGCTTTACATGAATTGTATCAGAGAGGTACTCGGAAAAATTGAATATGGTAGCAGGAGGCTGACTAGGGGTGAAAGTAGACAAGAAACCTAATACTAAAGCATCAACATGCTCATCAGTAAAATAACCCAAAATACAAGACAACATTGAGATGATATGCCTGGTTCTTTCAGAAAATATAGCTATTGTATAAGGAGGGTCGCTCTTGGGAGTCTCTACTAATGAGGGAATGAATGTTTGGAATATCTGAAACCTCTTGGGGAAGTCCAGATTCAGATATAATTGAGTAAGGGTATCAATAGACATAGGGGTTTCATCAGGTCTAGGTTTAATTCACAGCATCTGGTTTATTTATTCAGCTGTGATAGTGAATAAAATCTCTTTACCAGGTCTTATTAGGCCTCTTTGGTCAGGAAAATCACTGTTTTGACAAAGTCTGATGACCTCTGGACACTTGAAGGTCTGTGGGACAATATACCTCGGAAAATTAGACTCCCAAAGGAAAACATCATCAACTTGGTCAATTGATTTATCATGGCTCCAACAATGGAGCTCAAGGAGATTAAACTTAGTGACAAGGTCACTAATTTTAAAGTCTTTGTTCGCTAAGGGAGTGTGTTCTACATCCACAACTAGAGGTTGCAGGGGATTAACTATTACAATGCCTTGAGAAGCCATTTGTTTTGTTAATTTTAATCAATTGATTACTCTCTAATTCAGGAAATAGACTCAGGACCTTTAGGAATGCTGTGAAATATTATTACAATCTGCAGAAGGGTTTGGGATGAAACAATGGCTTTTCCTCTGGTCTACAATGCTTTAATTGATCAAATAATTACCCTATGTGATCAAGAAATAAACTTAGAACCTCAGGGATACTTGTGAATAGATGAATTGGGTATGTGAAAAGGGTTTGGAGGCAATAATAGCTTTTCTATGGTTTGCAAAGTTCCTAACTAGTTCAATTAACCTATTACTCTCTTTAGCTTAAGTACAAGCCTTGGTATTTAGGAATACCTGGAGAAAATGAAGCATTTGGTTTTTAGAATGAGTTTTGGAAGCAACAAAGGCTTTCTGGAAATGAAATATGCTTCAAACTAGTCTTTATAGTGCTTTATACTAATTCTGCAATGACTGTGGGAGTGAAAGGCTTCAATTCTGGTTGAATTAGCTTAATAACAGGTCAGAAATAGCTCTGTTTGTGCAAATCTTGAACAGAAAAGGTGAAAATAATGAAAGAGTGGTCTTATGTGTTTTTAACCAATCAATCGTTAAACATTAATGCACGAGGTTAATTTCAAATGAGAGGTGGCATTATCGTACAAGCAGAAAACAACTGATTTTTTTTCGCAATGCAAAAAGCGGGTGGGCGGTATTATTTTGGAGGATGCGATGCAATCAAATACTACCATGTACCAGGGAGTGGGGTTGCGAAAACAACTCATTTCGCAAGGTCTCGGTAGTGTTAATGATCGGCCATTTGGGCGTGTGATAGGATCTATTGGTCGTCGGATCTGAGGAATAACGATCAGACGGATGGGGGAATGGGAGGAATTCATTGGGGATTTGATAGGCGAGGCCTAGGTTTTTTAAGTCATGCGATAGGGTTGTGATATATGTGAAAAGGTTAGGAATATACAGGGTCGAGACTTAACAATAGGCGGGTTTATAATAAGTGGGTTCAGAAATATATATATGCGGGGTGATAAAACTATATATTAAATTAATCATAAGGGGTTGGGAAATACATATAAAGGGGAATTAATATAGTATGGGATAAATGTGTATTATATGCGGGAACTAATATAATAAAGTTAAACAAGGGATTTAGTATAACTAGGGGGGTTAAATGAATATGATGCGGGAATGAGTTATGTGAGGGATGTAAAATACACTAAGAATGAATAACATTGGGGTGGAATTTTCATAGTGGGGTCTGACATTATTTTAAACAAATACTTAGGATAAGTGTATTTTAGGGGGTATTTTGAATTTAAAGGGATTTTTACTTTCCGAATGTAAATATTCTTTTTAACTAATGAAAAGGGGTTTTAGGTAGGGAAAATGAGTGAAGTTAGGGGAAAGATTAATATGAAGGGGGAGGTGTATTATTACAAGGGAAATGAATTTAGAAGGAAGTTAGTAATATGAAATGACCATTTTTTGCTATCCATGCCTTGTGAAAACTGCTTGTGCCTACCCATCATCTACCGTAACATTTTTTCTTCATTTATTGGGCTACATTTAAGCTCACAAACCCTTTTTATTTTTCTTTTATAAGAAAACTATCTAATTCTAACCTTATGACTTCCAATGGCTCAAATTAAACTGTTGAGCTTGTTATCACCATAATTTTTTTTTCTAAACTTGGACAATTTAAATTGTTCTTAGCCATGGTCTTAGATAGGTTTTGGGTCATTTCATGCTTTAATGGGTAGGTGATAGGGTAAGAGTCTCAAAAGTCTTATTTTCACATCCAAATAAAGTTAAACCATTAGGGGAATTTTGAGGTCTAAAATGGGCCTCATAAGAAAAATGTACAACAAAAATAAACTTTATAACAACCAATAGGATTCAAGATGATGATGTCATCCATAATGGATGATTCACCAAATTTGAAGTAAAAAAGTAAAAATATTAAAAAATAATAAAATAATAAAACTACTTTTTCAACTCGTATTTTAAACTTATCTCCCAAATTTTTTACTCAAATTTTCGGAAGTTTTTTAGGTCATAGATGCGAATTTACCCTCATCCAAGGAGTACCACAACTACTTTCTAATAATCCTCTAGTTAATTTAAAACAATGAGAAATACACAAAAATGGACAGAACGTTTTTTTTAATGTATTTCTCATTTTTCGTGTAGTAGGACCCATCGAAAGTATGCAACATGGGTACTCCTTGGATGGGGAATTAAATTCTGCATCCAACGAGTACTCCCGCTCAAATTTTGAGTAAAAACTTTGGGAGATAAGTTGAAAATATGAATTGAAAAAGTAGTTTTTTCATTTTTCCCTCTAAAATTTGATGATGTCATCAAATCTTATTAGATTTTTTCCACTATTATTTTATAATTTCCTTAGGAGGCCCATTTTAGACCTCAAAATTCCCCTAATGAACCTTATTCCATGTCTTAAAGGTCTCACATCCTCTTTAGAAATGATATTTTAAACCATTTGATAAAAGTTTTGGAATTAGCCATGAAACCACGTTTTCATAGCACAGACAGTGTAAAAAGCCTGTTTTGCGCTACGAAAACGCTCCTATTTTCGTAGCACAAATTCCTGAAAATGAACTAAGTGCGCTACAAAAGCGCAGATTCATAGGCAGTCTTGTCAAATCATCATTTCAATCAAATTCCGTTAATTTTTCATCATTAGGTGTCAGCTAGGAGTCATTTCTAAGGCATGCAACCATTCAAATCCATCATTTCTAATATAGGGGTCATCATGATAGGTAATTTGAAATTCGAAAGGATTGGTGGGTTTCTTGTTGCAGTTTTCATGCAAACACTCAAACACAGTGTTTTTGAATGCTAAGCTTATGGTAATCTCTTACCAAAGCTTCTCTCATCTATTTTTCAAGCGAGGCTGATCACCATTAACAAGCGAGGTTGACAAACATAAATTCAAGCGAGGCTGATTTTTTATAGTAATTCAGAGGAAAAGATGACAGAAGAAAGGAAAAATCACATGTATGGCCATTGTTTAAGAACAGATCCTGAAAGCACCGAGGCCCTAGCCAAAGATAAATCAGTGATGGAGGCTTTCAAGAAAATAGGGTGTTGGAGATTTTGTGAAAAATTGCAGGGAGGACACAGTCAAGTGTCAAAGGAGTTTGCTCTAAATTTCACTGGCTCAAATACAAAAATTGGAATCTTAAACTTGTTAGTAACCCCTGAGATCATAGCTTTGGTGACAGAGATTCCTATGGGGCAAGATAGATGGTTCAAAAACTTCAAATTTTATATGGAACCATGTAAAGTGTTTTTGAAACCAGAGTTTGTAGAAACAAACTTAACCAAGGAAACTCCAAGGAGTTACATCAAATACATCTATGCCAACTTGCTCTTCAACATTCAAAGGTATTTTACCTGTGAGGGAAGATATCATAAAGTATATTCATATCATTTTGCATTTTAATGGCATGATTTCTTTAGATTTTCCTTTCTTCTTGTATGAAAGTATAGCTAAGATGGTAGATAAAGCGCAAATGAAAAATCAAGGATGTGAAACTTCCCTCTTTCATCATGGTCTAATTAAACTGATAATTTTACATGAACTTCAAAGGATCAACATAGAATGGTCTTCATTTTTGTTTTTATGTGGTTTTGGAGTGGAAAACCAAGGTACAGGCATTAGTCCTAAGGCTAAAGAAACCCCACCAGCAGAAACTAGTAAGCCTGAAATGACCAAGTCAAAAAGATTTGTCAAGTTGAAACCTAGAAAGCAATTGAAAGAGCAAGTGAGTAAAGCATCAATGGTTATTCTTGAGACTCCTCAACCTACAAAAGAAAAGATAGTTGAGGTTAGAGAAATGACACAAGAACAGTTAGCTAATAAACCAGTTCAAAGGAGATTGACTAGAAGTCAAATTGCAATAGAAAAGGGTAAATCAGTGATTTCAGCAGAGAGTCCAGGCTTAAAGGGTAACTTAAATGATATTTTACAAGCCATTGATATTGAAGAATCCCCTTTGGTACAGGTAGATTTCATAAAATTTGATGTAGGAAAACCTAAGAAGATGAAATCTTCTAAGAAACTGGAATTCGAGGATAAGGTTGCAGCATTTGTGTTCAAGCCTAGAAAGCCTTTAACCAGGAAATCTAAAAAGATGCAAGAGTTAAATATTGAGTTAGGAGAAACAAAGGAACCTTCCACTGTTTAGGAAGAGTTTGTAGATCTTTCATCACCAATACTTGAAGGTGACAAAAACAGAGTATTTTCCACTCAAACAGAAAAAACCAGCTATGAAGAATTGGAACAAAGGTTGAAATCAAATAATTATGAAATTCCTAGACTAAGGAAGAGAGCAAGAAGGCATGCTACTGAAAAGATAAATTTCAAGAGGATAAAGGCTCTATGGGAACTTGAAAAGGTTTCCAAACCAAAAACAATAAACAGTGAAGCTCAGTACTTTACTTGGAATATCCCTACAATTAAAGAGGCTAGGTATGTCAGAATGATGAATGTTCAGTTAAGAGCTACCGACAGGAAACTGAGGAGGAAGATTGAAGACCTAGAAATACAGTTGCAGCAACAATGAAACAGGGCAAAAAATGATAAATCCTTGAAACAGTTTTGTCATGAAGAAAAGGATAGTTTTTTAAGGAGAACATATTTTAAGGCTATTTGATGTTGATATCAGTCCTTGAAAAATCTTAAATATCCTCAAAACTGTAAATTTTGGAAAATTTGTGTTAAAGGGAGCATACACAGCAATTTCGTAGCGCGCTACGAAACTGCTGAAGGTGGATTTTTGGCATTTTTTGTATGTATTTGGGAGGTAAGGACTGCTGGTTTTCAAATTTTGGTATTGCTAGTGGAAAGATCAAGACCAAAAATGAAGTTTTAGATTGAAAAACAGGAGAAAGAATGGTCAAAGGAAGTGTTTTTACAGTGGTATAAAAACTGCGCTACGAAAACAGGCTATTTTCGTAGTGCAGTCATATCTCATCTCCTTTTTCATTTTTTTTCGAGGATTTATTTTTGCCCAAGTGGAAGGTTCAAGTGTTAATAAAAATGTTAGCACATTTCACATATCCAAAACAGTCATCAAGGCCAACAAAGTTGTTCGAAGATAAGCATGGAGATTAAGGGCTAAAAATCAGGAAACTCTGTCTCCTAGTTTTTAGGACAGTTAGGTCATGAATCAACAGGGTTTACCACAAAGCTAGAAGCATCATAAAGGTTGAAGACATGGATTAGAAACTGTCAAAGAAAGTATTTAAGTTTTAGATAAGGTTGTTTGAGACATGTTTAGGAGTTTCACTCCTATTTGTATTAGAACTCCTAGAAGACAGTTAGCTATCAGTTTGTAATTAAGAGTTTGTTTTATGAGTAGATAGGTGTCAATTTTAGAAATTTGAATTCTCCTAATGATGGATCATGGAATCCAAGAAATGTAAAGACTCTATATGAAGCACGAGGTCAAATTCCTCAAGGTTGGCATTTTCATTAGCAGAGCAGTTGTATTATTGTATGTTACTGTGATTTTTCAACTTAAAACAGAGATTTGTTTGACTACTCAAGATTCACAAGGAGTTTAAGTGTATAATATTTCTATGGCCTTTTTCAATTACCTATTTGTAGTGGTATGAGCATGTGTTACTTAGAATTCATTGGATAATGCTCTAACTTCCTTCATATGCTTGTAGATTGTGTTTATTCACTATGTTACTGTTTCACTTATAAACCTAAACTCCAAGTGCCTTGATTTCCATGTTTGACAGATTATGATGTTTTGTTGAAAACTATCTTGACTCGATGGCCCAATGAGTGTTTGCTAATATTTTATTCAACCAGTTATACATTTTTATCCTTTTTATTCCTAGATTTAGCCATCTAATCATTAATAAAAAATCTTAAACCTATTGAGAGAGCCCTCTCGGGTTGAGGAGGCTAAGCCTCAGCCAAAAGATTGGTTTGAAAGATTTACTCAGAGTCTACTTGATGAGCAGCTTATCAAGGTCAGATTTTGTGATAACAGAGCTCATGTATTATTCTCTACCTAACTACTGATCTACCATGGTTAAACAGTTTGGCTAGATCTTTATTCTCTATCTATCAACATGAAAATTTAAAACATGAATAATCAAGATTAAGTTTTTTGACTATCATGGATTGTGGCATTTTTGACAAGATGCACACAATATTATTTTTCAAAGTAAAGTAAAAAGTAGTGGCATTTGAATTTGCATCACTTTCAAGATCTATTTTATCTCTTTTTTGGTGGGGTTCATTTTTTATATTCTTTTTTGATCTTTTTCTTTTAGTCCTTTGATTTTTCTTTTATGACTTACCCTATTTACATTTTTTAATATGGGAAACCAATTTGTGGAAAGAAAAGTATGTACATATTACAAGACTAATCATAGTGAATTCAAAATTATGAATCCTATTATTATAGGACCTTTACAGGATCTAGAAACAGAAATTTCTAAACTCAAAAATGAAGTTGAAGATCAACAGATTTTATTTAATGAAAGAGAATGTATCTGCAAAGATGTGATTACTAGATTGAATAATCAATTACAAAAAAGAAACTCAATTGAGCAGTTGAACAAAGAACAGATGGACCAGTGTCAAAAGCCGCAGGATGAAGTAACCAATCATAGTGAAGGACTTGAAGCAGAAATCATATCTCTCAAATCAGATTTGGAAAAATAAAATAAGAAGAATGAATAACTTCTACAAACTTTTAAAGAACAAGAAAATGGGCTAAAAGAAGATATTCTAAAATTGAATGAGCAAGTAGAAGAAGGAAGAAGGAAGAAGGGTCGAAGAAGGTAGGAAGAAGCAGTGCCAAAGATTGGAGGTTGAAGTAAACATTTTAAAAGGTAAATTAGAAGACAAGGATAAACACTTGAAGTTTCAAGATAGTACTATTATGTATAATATTCTTAGCAGTCAAATGTCTCCTTATATTAAATTTGGTCTTGGTTTTCACGAAACTGTTAAAGGAGAATCTAGTTCGTAAGGTAGTGCTAAATATTCAAAGGATATGAATGCAAAACCTGAAGTGTTTAAAGAGACAAAAGGTCAACCGATGATCATAAATCCTCAAAGGAAATAATTCACAAATAACTACAAGAGTATAAATTGATTCTCTCCTCTGATAAATAATGTTGAATGCTTTATATGTCATAATTATGGACATGTTGTAGCCAATTCCAGAAGCAGATTATTTAAGTCGCCGATAAATAGACAATACATAGAAATATCATCAAATCCCAGGTACTCAGGTTTCTTTAAGGGCTATTGTTTTTCATGCAACAAATTTTGACATAAACCTATTGATTGCAATAGAAGGAACATGAGGAAAAATTATTATAATTCCTTTGCTCCCTTTTATGGTCACATAAGATGTTATGCTTGTAACAAGTTTAAGCATGTAGAAAATGAATGCAGGAACGAATCAATGAATCACCAAAGACCTTAGACAACATGGAAGACAAACAGGTGAATCATAATACCAAAGAAATATGGATCCACCAAAAATCATGTTAACAAGTAGAAAGATGAAGAGATAAGATGTGGTATTTCTCTTTGTGCATTTAAAAATGAGGATGAATTTTACATAAATAGTGGATGTTTTCATCACATGACTGGTGATAAGACTAAGATGGAATATCTCAAGAAAAATCAAGATGGTAAGGTTATTCTTTCAAATGATGCTCTAATTTTATTTTGGGGAAATTTAGGTAGAGCCATAATTAACAAAAATAGAAAGGAATTTGATACCTTATTAGTTCAACGCCTAAAAGAAAACATATTAAGTGTAGGCCAAATGGTAGATAAAGGAAATGTAATTGTGTTAAAATCAACCAAATGTAAGGTCACGGATGAAGAAACTGGAAAGGTCATAGCAAGATGATATAGAAATGTTGATATATTATATCTATTTAAAGATATTACATCTCACAAATATATGGACGATTCAGACTCCGACTAAAAGAAGAAAATGCCCATTGCAGTCCATCATTCTTGAAAGAATGTTATTATCAGTAACTACAATAAATGAAGGTTGGTTTGGTAATTCAGGTTGTTTATATTTCTAACAATGCATCTAATGTGTCAACAAAAGGCAGGTACAGAATGTACAAGTTATTTTCAGTATTTCACTTTATGTACGCGGTTTGCATGAACTAAAGCTGTGTATATATGTGAGTTCCTTTGAAGACAATCACGTATGTTTTTCTCTGATAAGAAAAACAAGGGGACAGACTCAAGAACATATTATGACATGCTGCTGAAAGTTATGATTTAACTTTCTTGGTTTAATGTTGATGGCTACAGTCTGCTGATGTGGTATTGAGTTATGGTTATGATATTGATGATTATATGATTTATGAAGATGCTTTAATGAATGAGTTTATGTGGTCAGAGTTGATAGTGAACATGTAGCACAGGTTCAGGGGGAGCATTAGCCTTACTACTAATGATGCATTGTTGGAATTATATTTGCTTATTCTTTAATACTTGTGACACTCATGTAGTAATTCGAATGAATTTTTCATGATACATGGATTGCTTATGATGAGATTATGGATGAGCCCTGATCATATTTTTTAGAGGATCATATCTATCTACACACATGGAGATGATGCATGACTAATATGAGGAAAGAACATGCAAATCTTGTTGTTGATGACTATTGTCATTGATGATGCCTATTGGTTCTTGATTCCCACACATGTTACATCATGATTATGAAAATGGAATAAATATAAAAAATGAAGATCTTAGTAATAAGAGATCACAGTGATGATTGGTTGATACATATTGATTATTGATGAAGTGGTTCTAGTATGATAATTCTTCTTGTATATTGGGGCAAGAATATGGTCATGCTACAATTGTTGGATGATTTGGATACATGGCTACATTATCTTATATTACTGATTGGTTCTCACATATTTTGTTGATGCATGTCTATGGTGTTTACTCATGCTATATGTATGATGCTTCACTACTCTATATTAGTTCATGATGATATACTTGGTTCCCACATATTTTTCTACAAAAGGAAAAAAGGGAAGTTGTCTTTGATGAAGTCAAGAGATTAAGTTGATATATTATCTCTACGAAAAGATATTATGATGTTGATATTGTCACAGGTTGATGACATTTAAATCTACCCATGTTGTTGCTGATAGATACTTATGGTGCATATCCTTTTCGGTATATGATGGTTGCGGATCATGGTCTTGATATATCACTCTTGAGGTCTTTTGGTCTTAGTTTTAGAATTCATATCTGTAAATTGATGTAAAGGTCATGTTGAGACCTATGATGTAATAATTGTCATATTCAGTCATGTATGGACTTTGAAGTCATCCCACTTGGTTGGTTGGTTGTGTCAAAAATGTAACCCCACTTGGTTGGGTGACTGATGTAATTATGAATCATTGGTGATAGGAAACATCATACTTATTTGAGTTATAGAGTGATGTACTTCATTGAAAATATATTTGAATATTCAAAATTTTCTAAGGGGGAACATGGTCAGTATAGTGCAAATAAGATCTACAGAGCTCTTGTATCAATAAGGAAAGAGAAACCTTGTTTCAGCATTGGTCTGCACTTTTCCCTTGATGTCAAAGGGGGAGAGTAACTTGGTGTTTGAATAATGCTTATGTTGATGTGTCTAACAGGTATCTACACATTGTGGTGATCTAACACCAACATGGTTTCCATCAAGTCCAAAGGGGGATATTGTTGGATATATGATGTAATGTGTTGTCCTTGATGGAAACCTACTCGATGAGTTTCCTTTTGATAGAAAATTACTTGTTGAATATGTAAACTTGATGTGTCTACAGGCCAATTCAGATGTGAAAGAGAAAGGAATACCAGTCAGTGACAGAGGAATGATCAAGGTAAATTTTCAGGAGTATACACACGTTTAATGAAGGGAAGCCGCATATATGTAAGTGTATACACAGGTTCAATTCATGCATATACATAGGTTTGATGAAGGGAAGTAGCATATACACAGGTGTATATGTAGGTTCAATGAAACCAAGTCATGTGTATATGCAGAAGTAGTGTATACACAGGTTTAGTGAAGAAAAGTCGTGTATGCACGCAGGTACAAACAAGAAAAGTTGTGTCTGTGTTGGTGCACTAATTTGAAAAATAAAAAGGGTATTTACCATGGTATTAGACCGCAATATTGATTGCAGTAATTGCTATTTGATCTCATTGAAGAATACCATTGAAACTTGTGTGGTTTTGGCTCATGGTAATGGATAAGGCTAAAACTATATAAGGAGGTGACTATCAAAGTGCTAAGTGTGCATGAGTGAGGTTAATGAATGAATACTTAAATATGAAGTTCATTTGCATGGTATGGGCTATAATTGATTGATAGATATAATATAATGATGCACTCACGAATACAATGATGGATCAGGATCTTTAGACCTAAAATGACTATGGACTTTCATGATCTATTTATGATATGTTTAGATCTGTGGTTTGGCGCCCCTTTTTTGCAGTGAAGGGTGTGATTTGAGTAAGTTAGAAATTATGAAGTATTGCGCAGTCTTGAAATATTTATAGATCTATACGCAGGTTTGATACAAGGAAGGTGCGTATACATGCGGGTTTTGTTATGCAGAGTCATGTATATATTCAGTAATATGTCAAGATATGTACGTGAGTTGGTTTTGGGATAATCATGTACATACGCTAATAAGTTTTATGGAAGGCGCGTATGCAAGCCAAGGTTTTGCTGAAAAATGCTAACGAAAATGTCTGATCAATTTTACTATGTTTCTGTTGTCTTTCAATGATGTCTTAGGTTTAGTGACAATGTCTGAAGTAGGTCTGTTCAAATGATGAAGTTGAAATTGGTTGCATGTTGATTGGTTGAAAATATACTTGATGCTGCTAACTGTATGAGGGTTCAGAGATCTGTAACCTATCAGAATATTTCAGAATATCTCTATCCAATTATATGATTAATTTCGATTAATAATTTTTAGAACTTAGTATATTGATTGTTGTAAGCAGGTTGTTCTACATAGAAGCACGTATATATGCAAGCTTCCTTAATTGAAGTAGCGTATACATTTTTTTTTCTGAATGATCAGGGTTATAGTTGATTCAATGTGTTGATGTAGCAGTCTGGGTCTAGTTCTAGTATTCTGGTTACAATGATCTCATTGTTTTGTATGAATTGAGTTGGGGATCGGTTAAGTGACTGTTTTCTTCAGTGATTGGTTAAATATTTGAGTGATTGGTGATTTTTTGGTTCAGTGGCTGTTTTCATGAATTAGATGAATATTTTGGGTACATTAATCAGTTTCAGTTTTGATATTTGTCTTATCTGATGTTAAAGGATTCAACATGTATTATGTGATGAAAAGATACCTACAAGTTGTGATGTATTGAAGTCAGTGGATCCAGTGTGAAAATTTATGAAACATGGTCCACAATGGTGCTAAGGGTTGGATCCTTCAGTGAGGAAGTCGAAGCTTCCTGCCAGTAGGAGTCAGTGGTTAGAACAGGGGGGTGTTACTCCCTTCCAATAGTAGCTGGAGAACGAGTGAAGGTAGTAGCCTTTTGCATTTAGGTTCCTGCATGCTGTTATGAGTTTAACCCAATACAATATTGTAAGAAATTTTCTATATAATAAATATTGAAGATAGAGATGACAAGATTAGTGGTTTTCTCCCACATTGGGTTTCCACCTTAAATCCTAGTGTTCATGTGTGTTGCTTATGTTTTATGATTTATTATTTTCTTATTGCACATTTTTACTACTTACTAAATGTTTGATGAATCAATGATGCACTGGTCTAAGTAAAGTTACTGAAGATTTATCTGAATTATAAGTTCATTCTAGGCATACGCTAGTTTTTTTGAATGAGAGTCGTGTACATACGCTAGTTGGATTAATTAAAGTTACATATAGCATTCAATAAAGAAAAGTAGAATTTTGTGTGAGTTTTAAATACCGATTCACCCCGCCCCCCTTCTCAATATTTTTCCCATCAAGGATTAGATTATAACGGATGTTAGAAAAGAGAAGAGCCATAAAAGAGAAAAAACAAAAATCCCCAAGAATGTATCCCTTATAGTTTATGGTGATAAGTTTGGTTCTATTGAAGAACATATGATAACCAATAAGAGGAAGAAACTAAAAGTTTCTGATTCTGAAAAAATCATGGAAAAAAATGAAGATCCTAGTGAAGAATCAAAAGGAAGCAGGGAAATCATTACACTGGGAGCTGATTTAGAGGACGACGTTATTAAAAAAAAACAAAATTCCATTTGACATCACTTGATTAAGAAAAATTTAGTTAAGGGTGGTGAGACGTTTCAACTTAATGTTAGTCAAATATACAAGCCAAATGAAGGAAACTTAAAATATAAAATTAGAAAGCCACACCACTTGCATGTTCACAAATTTAAAACATTGATGAGGTAAAATCCATACACACATGTGGTTGATTATGTACTTCTTGTTGATCCAATTCAGATTCCCAACAAAGAAATATTTGAAAAGTCAAAATGTTTTGAACATAAATATTATGTACTTGGGGGGAACCATTCTGTAGAAGCTCAAAGGAAATTGATGAAGGAATATCCCAATAACCCGCGTTTTTAAACAATGAAATGTATCGTTTATGTTGGTTTAACAGATGAAAAAATAAATTTATTGGCATGGGTTCATAGTAAAATTAATTAGTATAGGATATATATGACTTTCATCCAAAGGGTTATATTTATTCATAATGAATATGAAGAAAAATGTGGTGGGGATAAGACAAAGGTTTATCTAGCATTTCAAAAGTAATGTTGTTTGGAAATAGTTTATCAAATTGAGAAAAAAATCAATTCAAAAGGTGTAAAAGTAAATTTAGAAATAGTCATAGGTATGAGTAACATTTTCCAATTGGAATTTAGAACTAGAGAGATATGGGAATTGATTAATGAGATTTTTGAGTTGTGGGAAACCATTGGCATAAAAATCCAGAAGGTCAAAAAGTATAAACCGTTGATATGTACCAGCAGTAAATCAGGTCCTGAAATGAAGCTCCTTCCATAAGATATGACTATCACACCTTGGAGAGAAACGCAAGGAGTGAAGCATGAAAAACTTGTCAAAACAATATTATCTCATGTAAGTTCAGGAGAATAATCATTGGACGAAATGCCTAAGGAATTTCTAAAGTAAGTTTGTTATTTTTACTTATTATGGATTAAATGTTTCTGTCAAATATAATATATTTGTTTTGATAGTATTTGTTATACATATCACTATATTAACATATTTTAATTTATTTATTCAGTCACAAGATTTATGTGAGAATACAAGAACAAATGGTTAAATTGTTGAATGACGATAGTTGGGATGATGTTCTTCACAACTACCTAGATTCAAGTTCTACATCAGTATTAAAATATTTTCATCTTGCATTTAAAAAGGTATGTTGATTTATACATTCATTTATATTCATTTGTACATTATTTTTATTTTATAACTTGTACATATATTTTTTAATTTCGTCAAAGATGAAGAAGGGTGCAAATGGAGCACCAGATAGTTTTAGAAGATTTACTGAAAAAATGAAAATGGAAAGGATGAGAAAAAAACATATTAGTAATGTTGAGGTTGATCCTAGTATTATAAATTTCATTTGGAATGGGGCTCCACACTATCCAATGTCAAATAATACCAAGTGATTGTGAAGACATTGCAAAACTCATACCTAAAAGGGACTATTCCCTAGTTATTTCAAATATTCCTCATGGTTTCAATATCCCAAACATTGAATATGATAGTGAACCTTACACTTATCAAGATTTGAATAAAGTGGTTGTGGGATTTCTAGAAGTCACAACATCACCAATTTAGATATTTGTGACATTTCATTGAGACACAAAATTTAGCAATTTTATTAACAAGTTTCAAGGGAAAAGCAATGTCAAGGATGCAACTTACATGGTAAGACGTTGAAATTGTATATTTGATTAATGTTAAAAAAATAATATATGTACAATTTAATTGAGATTTTACTATTTCATGTTACAGGAAAAAGTCAAATATTATTGGTTGTGGAGATCAACCAATTATAAGTGGTTATGAGTTCATTCATGTTGAAAGTTGGAAAATAGATGATAGCTATAAGCCTATGCTTTTCAATCAAGTAGATGAAAAGAGTCATAGCCAAGTAATGGTGCATGATGTTGTTGTAAAAAAACTAACATATGAAGATAAAGAGGCAAAAGGAGAGATAGTTAACATATATGAAAAAACATAGTCATTGATTAACTATATTTTAGATTTATGCTCAAATGAATGAGATGGGTTTTGGATTTGTTTTTAGGTTCAGGTAAGTTTTATTATATAAAATTGAATTTCAATATTTTTTTCTTTTAATTTTTATGTGTTTATACTAATTTATTTAATTATTTATTTTGTACTTGATGATTAGGTACAACCGTAGCATGTTGCTTACAAAAATGAATAAATTGCATTTCCATTGAGAAAGACCCAATACAATGCAAATTTATTTAGCAATGAATTACTGCTCTTCAATTTATTCTAGATGCAATGCAAGAAGTTGGTTTGAGGAAAGGGGATTTTAATAAATCACCTGTGGCAAAAAAAGCAAGAGAACCTCAACCACCATTAGATGGAATGATTGGAAAGGCATACTTTGGGTGATTCACAGACATAAAAGATCCATTAGAAGAGGAAATTTACCAAATTGAAGCAGAAAATATTATGGAAGAAGACAATAAATACACTCTTGAAGATGAAGAGTTTGGGTTATGTGATATTATTGATTAAATTTCAGTTATGCTTGCAAATGAAGCTCATTTTTTTGTAACCATTAATTAGTTTTGCTTATAATGTTTTGACTTTGACATTTTATGAGAATAATAAGTATTCAATTATTGTTATTATATGTTTAATATTTTTATTATGCGATTTTCACTTCATTTTTTAAGTGAATCATTTGTTTAAAAGTTGTGATTGTTATTAATTTTTGACATAAAATTCATAAAAATAATTTTTTTGTACTTTTTTTTGTTAATTTTTTCCTAAAAAAATGGTTTATTTTTCATGTCACTTTTAGCAAAAAATTCTCAAAATGTGTATTTTTTCTATTATATCTATATTCAACATGTGTATTTTATGCCAATTGTTAAAAAATATTTCCTTTTTAGTGACAATTATTTCATGTGCAATGAAATATTATTTAAGAATATATAATTATATAGAAGATCGAAACTTTAAAATTTTGACCTTTTTTTTTTAACACTGAAAATCAAAGATCTCACTTAGGAATTTACAGGGTAAGTTCCGTAGATCAAGAACCAAAGGTCACCGCTCACAAACAGATCACAAATCAGTACACCAGTATAATCACGTGGTTAAAACCCTCAAAGAGGGAAACAGTCCACGGCCTGAGCCAATGCGGCCAGTTCAGGAAATTTATTAATATAAAAAGAAAAATTACTAATGTTTCTCTCATAAACGGTTACTAGACAAATGACCCTCCATGATATTTAAATAGAGATCATGGACCAATCAGGTGTTAAGCCACGGATCAAGTGTCGTTAATACCTAGGTGAGGGATAACCGTCGGATCACTACAAATCATGACCATCAGATTATAAGTTACAAATGTACATGGTAAAGAAACACACTTTACCTAACTCTACACTAGACTAAGTTATTCTTAACTATTTCCTATGTGTTGGAATATCCTAACTTCCCCCCTTAAGAACAACTTGGGATAGGATTGAAGGATTTACAAAGGTGACACAAAAGGAACCTATTTCCTATGTGTTGAAATATCCTAACATTCCCCCTTAAGAACAAATTGGGATAGGATTGAAGGATTTACAAAAGTGACACAATAGGAGAAGGAAGGAGGCATTAGAGCCTATCCCCCTTAATGAAAACTTTCTTGAACTCCAAGCATGGATCAAAGTTTGGTAAACTTCGCTTTTGTGAGAGCCCTTGTAAAAATATCGACTACTTGATCATTGTTTGGACAATACTGCACTTCAAGAACACTATCATGAATGAGCTTTCTGATGAAGTGTATGTGGAGTTCAATGTGTTTCATACGCTGATGCTGAATTGGATCTTTACATCGCTGAATGGCACTCTGATTATCACACCAAAGTGTAGTTGGATGCTGTTGATGAAGACCAAATTCAGACAGAATCTGACGAAGCCACATGGCTTCCTTGCTGGCTTCAATTGCACCACGATACTCTGCTTCTTCTGAAGAAAGAGAGATGGCACTTTGTTTCTTACAAGACCAAGTAATAGGTCTTGAAACAAGAGTGAATACATATCCTGCAGTAGGCTTTTGATCATCAGGGTCACCAACCCAATCAGAATAAGTGAAACCAATAAAAAATGGAGATGCTTCTGTACTGTAATGAATCTTGAATTGAACTATACCTCGAATATGTCGAAGTATTCTTTTAGCTGCTTTCTAGTGACTTTCATGAGATTGGTACATAAACCGAGCGACAAGACCAATGCCAAAGGAAAGGTCAGGACGGGTATGGGTTAGATACAAAAGTTTACCAACAAGTTGATGATATAAGGTAGCATCAACTTCAGGGGTAGTATAAGTGACTGAAATATTGACTCCAGAATGAAAGGGAGAAGGGGCTGGCTTATAGTCTTCCATGTGAAAGTGGTGTGGAAGATCACAGGAATACTTGGACTAGGAGAGGGTAATGCCTTCCTTGGATTGCAAGACTTGAAGACCAAGGAAATAATGCAAGTGTCTTAAGTATGTCATTTCAAACTTCTTTTTTAGGCTAGACTTCACATGGTTTATATGGTTTGGATCACTACCAGTAAGGATGAGATCATCAACATAAAGAACAAGGATGGTTAAGGACTTACCCACTTTCTTGGTGTAGACAATGTTGTCAGAATGACACCTAGAAAAGCCATTATCTAATAGAAATCTATCCATTTTGGCATACTAGGCCCGAGGAAATTTTTTGAGACCATAGAGAGACTTCCTAAGGCAAAAAACAAGGCTGGAGTCTTTTTGGATAAATCCAGGGGGTTGTTCCATGTAGATTTCTTCATGCAAATCTCCATGTAAGAAGGTGGATTTAACATCCATTTGATGGACTTCCCATTTAAAGGAGGAAACAAGGGAAAGAACAAGGCAGATAGAATTCATTTTGGCAACAGGGGAGAAAGTTTCAGTATAGTCAATGCCTTCAGCTTGTGAAAATCCTTTAGCAACAAGACGAGCTTTATGTCTATCCGCTTTTCCATCTGGTCCAAACTTGGTTTTGTAAACCCATCTGCATCTGACAAGTTTTCTTCCTTTTGGAAGAGGAACAAGATCCCAAGTATCGTTTGCCAATAAGGAATGATACTCTTCATTCATAGCTTCATCCCAATCTAGATGACCGGAGGCTTCTTCAAAGGTTTCTGGATCAAGTTTTTCTGGAACTTGAGCCAATAAGGAAGAGGCTCTTTCGAACTGAGAACGTGTACGTCATCGATCGACAGGGTCACCTGCAAGAGAACTTGCTGCATCCCGAGCAGAGCGAACCCATCATGGAGGTGGTGGAGTATAAGGAACAATTTAAAGAGGTGGAGGAGGATTGTATTCCTTGTTGTCATCATCTGAACTAGAAGGAATGCAATTAAAAATAGAAGAGAGAGCACATATGTCGAATCAGGCTTGCAGGCTAAAGGTGGCACACTTGCCGAACTAGGCTCGCAGGCCGATATATTTTCATCAAATTTTACATCTCTTCTAATGATAATATTTTTGGATTTTGGTTGAAGAAGTCTATATCCTTTGATATCTTCAGAATATCCAACAAAAATGCATTTTTCACTCTTAGGTTCTAAGGCTTTATGTTTCACATCTAGAATATGGGCCCAAGCATCACTTCCAAAAACACGAAAGTGAATTAAATCTGGTTTGATTTTGGAATCATCAGCAATGCCAGTAGCTAAAATATGTTTAGGATCTTTGAGGTCCTTGATTACAACATCATGAGGTGAGAATTCTACTATTTTCCCTTCAACTGAATGAGTTATTTGATAAACAGATAGAAGGTTTCATGACAAGGTAGGAACACATAGTACATCATTAAACTGACCATTATCTAGATGAATGGTTCCAGATCCTACAACACTAAGATATCTATCATCACCAACATAAATATGTTTGGTGTTAAAATCATTTAAAGAAGAAAACATGGATTTATTTTTAGCCATGTGGTAAGAAGCTCCAGAATCAATGAGCCATTCATGAGAAGGAGAAGAAGAGGATACATTTAATGCATAACTAGATCTTGATGCTTGACCACCACAAGCAGAAAGTGCCATGCCTGAAGATGAAGGTGAAGAGTGCTCCAAATTGATGTTGTGCTTCTTCATTTCTGCTTCTAAGGCTTCCATCTTCTTAAAATTTTTGGACTCTATATGGTCATCCTGATTGCAAAAGTTGCAATGTCTATCTGTCTTCTTCCCTTTATTTTGATTTGCCTTATTATTTTGGTGATTTGATTTTTCAATTTGCGGCTGAAATTGCTTAGGGCCCTTGTTTAGTTTAGGACCATATTTTTTAGGATACTACTTCTTGGGATTCTTTTGATATGGTTGTTGTTGGGTTGGTAAGGATTTCTTAGAAGCATTTCCGGTAGTGATAAGACCAAGGTGTAAAATTTTTTCTTGTTCTCTTATCAAAGAATCACAAAAGGCATCAAAAGAGGGATTTTTGTAGGTGGTTCCTGAAGAAATGATGGCTTCTCTAGTGGAATGGAAGGCGGAAACATATACAGAGTATGCAGGGCCAAGATTAGCAAGAATGAAATAGATGAGGCTACCATCGTCCTTTTTGATCTTACAACCTTCTAAAAGAATTATGATAGTCTTAATTTTGGATAAAAAATCTTCAATGGAGGAGAAATTATTAGGGTCCAAATTAAGCAACTCATTTTCAAGCTGGTGGGCCCTGATTTGATTTTGAATGCCAAAAACAGTTTTTAGCTTTTCCAGGGCTTCATCAGGGGTGTCAATGTCAAGGATATGAAATCGAAGATCTTGAGCAATGGACATTCCTATCAACCCTCGTGCTTGATCTTGTTTATTTTCCCATTTAGCAACTTTATCATTATTGTCCCATGGCTATTCTATAAAGCCCTTTACTTCTAAGTATATCTACCATGTGAGGTAGCCATTGGAAATAATTGGTGCTATTAAGAATAACCAGGCATGCAATTTCCATTTAAAAAAAAAAAACTGAAGCTGATAAAAGCTAAAACTAACAACTCCAATGGAAATATCTCGAAAAATTAGGCCATTTAAAAAAAAAAACGGCTCGAAAAACAGCTTCCGGATGAAGGATTTATGCCTTTTGAAAAATATGAGTTGTAGATGCCGAATAGTTACAGGAACGAGATGAAGTGCGACTTTTTAAAAAAAAATTCCACCCCTTTTAACAAATTTTTTATACAAAAGCAGCTTGAGAAGGAGACTTGAACCCAAGACCTCTATTCTCATAAACTAACCCCTCACTAAGTGAGATAGTAAAAGGATCACATTATTGTATGAAAGGAGGAAGGGGGTGGTTTGTTATTTATTTATTTATTTATTTTTAGTCTTCAGTGTGTGTGCCTTTTCTTGCACAAAAAACAAAAAAAAAACGAGCAAAAGAAATAAAATGCAAAGCCTTACGACAGAATGTTATATTTTCGGTTAGCTTTACCGACAACTATCACTTTTTTCACTATTTCTTATTTCCCAAGATCGCACAAAGACGCGGGGAAAGAGCATACATAGCAAAAAAAAATCTCTTTTTCCTGCTTTTGATTTGCCGAGATTGCACGCAACGCACAAAAAAGAGCATACACAGAGAAGAGGGTATATATCTGGCAAATAAATAAAACCTAAAAAACAAAAATAAAAAGAGGGAATCGAAATAAGCAGAACTATTAACACATATAACTGCAAAATGGATGCTTTATACCTCCAGATCTAAACTGTCATAACTTGGGTAGCCGGAAACATTTTCGCATGAAACGAAAGGTGTTCCTAACTGTAACAGACGCTCCGGACACAACCGAGCAGTTATCCAAGCCCAAAAATGTTTAGAAATAGTAGATATAAAAAATGACATTCGCATGTAGTTAAACCAACTTTGGATTTTGATCAACAATGGACGTGGCCCTCAAAATAGCTCCAATACCATGTAGGAATTTACAGGGTAAGTTCCGTAGATCAAGAACCAAAGGTCACCGCTCACAAACATATCACAAATCAGTACACTAGCATAATCACGTGGTTAAAACCCATAAAGAGGGAAACAGTCCACAGCTTGAGCCAACGCAGCCACTTCAGGCAATTTATTAATACAAAAAACAAACTTACATATGTTTCTCTCATAAACGGTTACCAGAAAAATGACCCTCCATTCTATTTAAATGGAGATCATGGACCAATCGGGTGTTAAGCCACGGATCAAGTGTCGTTAATACCGAGGTGAGAGATAACCGTTAGATCACTAAAAATCGTGACCGTCGGATTATAAGTTACAAATGTACATGGTAAAGAAACACACTTTACCTAACTCTATGCTAGACTAAGTTATTCTTAACTATTTCCTATGTGTCAAAATATCCTAACAATAAAAAAATAAATGAAAAGAAAAATAAAAAAAACACAAACTTGAAAAACACTTTAAAAAAATGTTAGGGGAGAAGAAGAAGACAAGTACGTGAAAAATTGTTAATTTTAGAAAATAATTATTAGCATTTAATATATTATAAAATTTAAAGTAAAAAAACAAGTCTTCTAAAAAAGGGGATGATGCTAGCATCAACACTTTTCAAAATCAACATAAAAATCACTAACATTTTAAAAATAATGTTTATAATTGGTGAATAAGAAAATTTAAAGTGTCAAAAATATGCTAAAAAAATTAAGAGTATTTTGAGTCATCACTTTTCAAAAGCAGATGATTTTTTGCTACCTCACAAAAGCAGGTGCTCATTTCCATTCCCATTTCAAAGTTTACATTGTTTAGGTCTAGATGGGATCCACTAATTATAGATGAAACTATTGTGAATGGTGATATTATAGGATGCTAGTTTGAAAAAATATAATTAAAGAGATGGTAGTGGTAGCGGGTGGAAAAATTGGCTTTCTATTGAGTAAACTATACAATAAAATGGATTAGATAAAACAAAAACACTTTTTAAAATAAATATAATAGTAAAAACAATGTAAAAAACAAGTTTATGAGCTCACATGGTGGAGAAATTGCGATGAAACATGCCCCCCTAATGAAATCGTGAATGATTGTAAATGGAAAATAGAAAATGGAAGAGGATAAGAGAAGAATTCAAATGGTGCTATCTAATTGAAAATTAAAACTCTTGAGAGTCTTAGGTGAACCCCCAAAATTTTGGGGTAAAACCCTATAAATAGGGTGGGATCAACAAATTAAAATTCATTTATACTTTCATAACATATGAAATTTTTTTACACCCTAATTATTTTGGAGATTTTTGTACATAAATTGGCTATTAGAATTCAATTTTGTGACTTCCAAGTAAGATATCTATCCTTGTGGATTAATTTTGATGGTATAATTTCTTATTTTCGAGCTTTCAGAACCCATATGACACCCTCTTAGGATTTTATCAAGTTTCACAATTGGTGTTCTATTTGGCACAAAATTTTCTATGGCTATTAGGTGAGTATATGTGCAACATACAAAAATTTATAACCTTATTAATGCAACACATTTGTGTGATTATTTGGTGGCTAACCACAAAAATTAGAGCTACTTTTATTTCAATTGAAAAACTTGTTCACATGGCTATTTGATGTGTAGTCATGAAAGTTCATGCTTGTCTTTCCGTTGGTTGCATAATATGGTGACACAACTCTTTAAAGGGCACCCATGAAATATCCTGGTAATTTGCTTGGCTAGTCATACAAAAGTCTCACATTGGTAATTGATGGGATTTCTAAAATTTTGGTGGGGAACTCCTAGCATGGCCATGAAGAAAGGTTGAAAAACGTGTGGGTAATGTGTAGAAGTGACTATTGAATATTGTTGTCATTGATGTCAAAGTCAACCTTTGGTGATCAACATAAGCAAAACATCCTCTTTGGAAGAAGTAAAGTAAAGAAGGAAGGTATTAATATGAACACTTTAACTTGAATGCTTATAATATACATAAATGGATTACAATAATTGGAAGTACCAATGGAAATAAGCCCCAATGATGTGATCAGGATTCCTCACACATGTTGAGGTAAATAATTAGGAATAAAAATGAATTTTCAAGAAATACCATCATAGGATAATGGTAGTCATCATTTCATTTCCAATGGCAGGTTGAACATCACACGGTTCCTGATAGTTGAGGAGATTTTCCCTCCTATAGTTGAAGCTCCAAAGGCATGTTCAAGGTGCCCCAAATGAATGATGTTTTAGTCCTAGTTGTTACAAATCATTGTCCAACTCAAATCTCCAAAATTGGAATTTACTTTATGAAATTGAATTCAATATGTGTTAAATTCGACTCCATAAATTATTTGATTATCAATTTATTTCTCGCATAAATATCAAGTCATCTCCACAACTTAGGCATGTTTTAAGGAGGTCTAACTTGCCTTAATAAACGTGAGTTTATGAGGCTAAGAGGGAATATTATAGCGATCTAGATTTATGAAGGAACAAAATGAAATACAGAGATAAAAAAAACACAAAGATACAATGAAAACATACATTCAATTCATTAATAGGAAAGTACTGAAAATTGTTTACATGCCAAATGGAAATAAACTAGCTCAGGTGATGGTAGCTTATCTATGAGAAGATATGTGGTGATTGGATCCTTTCTAAACTATAGAAATTTGCTGAATAATGATTAATTATCCACCGAGACTATCCTGATCACATACAATTCGAATTTATATGCAACACATAATCTCTTCCACTCAGATCATCACACATGCGGAATTAAAACAAGCGATAACACATCAATTCATCATACACATTAACACAGTATGTATGGGGAAAGCTTATAGCTGAAAACCCCGCAGCTATTATGTATATTATAATGGAGAAATCATGTAAAAAAATCAGTATAATACTCCTCACAAGTACTCAGTACTATCTCATGAAGTTACACACAACTAGCTTGGTTTTGAACAAGTCACTAGTTCAAAACTCACCACCAATTGCCTTGCCTATATTGCGCAATCATGGCCTGTATAAATAGAGATCCAAGGTTCGAATCTCCTTGGCTTGACAGCGCAATCATCATGGGAAATTCCTCCAAGTGTGGTGCAAATCTCATGCACAACTGATGTCGCCACTGATAGCTAACTCAACCCTTTCATCTACCTCTTTCACTGGTCTCCACTGAACTGATCATGCACTGTAGTGAATTGATGTGTTCTTGAGTTGAATAATGAGTTACTAATTAATGAATTAAATAATATTTAATTCACTCCACTCATAACTAGTTGATTAGCTAGTTAAACTAATCTCAACCAATTCAACTAAATTAAACCGAACACAACTCCACTAGCTGTCTCATTAACTCCACCAAACTTCTGCCACTGAAGTCCTAACTGAAGTCAACCATGCATGTGCTCACCAAACCATTGGGAATAGCGTAATTCCTCTGTCAGATGCATGAGCCACTTCCAAGGCTCGAACTGAAGTGCTCCAAGAGAGTAAACTGAAGTTTATAGTCCAAATATTATTAAGGGTAAATAATATTTGACTTCCCTATTTTTAGGATAGGCAATCTAAAAATAGACTTCGACCTATAGGTCCAAAAATATAGGTCCATCTATTTTTACCAACATGACCAATACTCTAATAATAACATACTGCAATCCCCGGACCATGCTCCATATGTCTAAAAATAGACATAGTCTAAAAATAGACTTTGCGCCAGAATTTGCCTGCGGGCCCACTTAGTGAAGGCGACTTCATTTCACTAAGCTCCATCATCTTGCTGCATTTTCAACACTCCCTCTCAGCAAGATATGGATTATTTGCAACCCCTATCCTGCCTCTGTGGAATTCGAACTTGCTCCTGGTGAGCGCCTTCGTCAGGATGTCGGCATCCTGATCCTCCGTGGGAACATATGAAAGCATCATGATTCTCCGCCGAACACAATCTCTGATATGATGGTACCTGATGTCGATGTGTTTGGACCTATCATGAAATACTGGATTAGCCGAGAGTTTAATGCAACTCTGGTTATCACAGTAGATCACCGTAGGCTCCAAATGCAACCTGAACAATCCTGCGAGGATCTTCCTCATCCAAATAGCCTCGCATGCAGCCAAGCTAGCTGCCATGTACTCGGCCTCTGCTGAACTGAGTGCCACGGATCTCTGCTTCCTGCTGTACCAGGAAACTGCTGTCGACGCAATGCTGAAAACTCCTCCAGAAGTGCTCTTCCGGTCCGTTGGGCTCCCTGCCCAATCTGCATCAGTGAAACCAGAAAGTTTCACTCCATCCTCCTGTCTGTACCATAGACCATATCCCGATGTGCCTCTCATATAGCGCAATACATGCTTGCCCGCCTTCCAAAAGAGCTTGGTAGGCTTAACCATAGCTTGCGAAAGCTGGTTAACTGCATAGCATATATCGGGTCGAGTATTGACCAGATACATCAACGACCCCACCAACTGTCGATAGACACTGGCATCCACTACCTCCTCCGAAGTAGCATCTCCCTTCCTCCAACCTCCAGGAAGAGGGGTATCAATAGGATTGCAGCCTTGCATGTTGAACCTCTCCAGAATCTCCCGGGCATACTTGCCCTGAGAAACAAACAGTCCTCCACTGCGCTGCCAAATCTCCAATCCCAGGAAATAATGAAGGATGCCCAGGTCCTTCATCTCAAACTCTCGTGCAAGATCCTCCTTGCATGAAAGTATCAACTGCTCATCGCCAGTCAAAATCAGATCATCTACATAAAGTACGATGATCAACAGCTTCCCCTCCACCACAATCTGGTACAGGTTTGGATCCGCCTCACTCTTGGAGAATCCAAGCCCGGTGAAGTAGCTGTCTATCCGAGTGTACCAAGCACGAGGTGCTTGCTTCAGCCCGTATAGTGCTCTCTTGAGTTGGCACACATGCGACTCACTGCTGAAGATCTCGAAACCTTCAGGCTGCTCTATGTACACCTCCTCCTCAATGACTCCGTTGAGGAACGCAGTCTTCACATCCATCTGATGAATGTGCCACCCCATCTGCGCCGAGAGAGCAAGGATCGTCCGTATGGAAGAGTACCTTGCGACAGGTGCAAAAGTCTCCTCATAGTCAATCCCCTCGATCTGTGAGAAGCCACGGGCGACAAATCTCGCCTTGTACTTCTCCACACTCCCGTCAGCCGCCTGCTTCACTTTGTAGATCCATCACGAACCCACCACTGATTTCCCCACCGGTCTTGGGACAATCTCCCATGCACTGTTCCTGACGATCGAATCATATTCTTCGATCATGGCATCAACCCATGCGGGTTCCTCCACAACTTCCTCAAAAGAGGATGGATCCGTCACAACACATTGACTCACAAGAGCCATGTATCTAGTGTACCGATCCGGTGACTGCCTCTGTCTGCGCTGTGCTGTAGGTGGTCCTACAACCTTCTCTGCATCCCGAGCCAGTCGCTCAGCTTCTGTAGTGCGCATGCGCCCTTTGATGGTTGGCGCTGCCTGGGTGGTTTCTTCCACCTCTTGAACCTCCTCTTGTGGCTGATCCACATCCGGAAGCTCCTCCTTAGGAACTAACAGCTCCTCATCTGCATGCAAGTGTAGCTCCCTCTCAAGCGAACACTGCATGGCTTTCTCCTCCCGAAATTTTATATCCCGTCGCACAACAGTCTTGCGACTGTCTGGCACATACACCCGATAGTTGTGAGGTGTATCAGTGTACCCCACAAATATTCCAACTTCAGCAGTTGGATCCAGCTTTCTTCTCGCATCCTTCGTCACATGCATGTAGACAGGAGAACCAAAAATCCGCAAATGGGAAATATCAGGCCTCTTGCCAGAATAAGCCTCCTCTGGTGTACTCATTCCAAGAACCTTGTGAGGACAACGGTTCTGCACATACACTGCTGTATTGCATGCCTCAGCCCACAAGTGAAGGGGTAGGCCCTGATCATGCAACATCGCCAGTGCAGCACCCACGATCGTTCTGTTCTTCCGCTCAGCCACCCCGTTCTGCTGTGGGTTATGGGGTGCGATGAGCTCTCTCCGAATCCCTTCTGCGCTGCAGAACTCCTTGAATTCATCCAAGATGAATTCACCACCATTATCACTCCTTAGAGCAATCACCTTCTTCCCCGACTCCTTCTCGACCAGTGCTTTAAACTCACAGAACTTCGCGAATGTATCGCTCTTCTTCGACATGAAGAAGATCCAGCACTTTCGAGAGAAATCATCAACAAAGATCACATAATACTTGTGCTTTGCTGTCGAAGCAACCGAGAAAGGACCACACACGTCTGTGTGAACTCTCTCAAGGATCGTCGTGGCGCGACTATCCTTCTCGTGAAAGGTGGCTTTCACATACTTCCCTAAAGTACACCCCTTGCACTGATCTGACCGCGCAAGAGTGCCCTTAGGAAGCCCAGTAGAAATCTGCTGCAGGATCTTCAAAGCTCCATGGTGAAGGTGGCCCAATCTCCTGTGCCACAGTTCACCCTCATCATCCCGGCTCACCACTTCTCCCGCCTTGCATGCCATAGCTGCGCAGCCATCTACCTGCAACTGATAAAGGTTCTTGGTCTGAACCCCTATCTTCCGAGTCTCTCCAGTAGTCTTACTGCGCAGGAAGGCTTTTCCTTCGCTGAAGACCACATCATACCCCTTATCCTCCAACATCGCCACAGAGATCAAGTTCTTCTTCAATCCAGGTACATGCATGAAATCCCTCAATACAAAGGGTTTACCAGACTCCCTCTGAAAGGATATGGTACCGATACCAGTCGCACTGTATCTACCATCATCGCCCATCTTGATGTGCACACCCAAATATTTGTCCTCCAGATCTGAGAACAACTCCCGATCTCCCGTCATATGAAATGACGCACCGCTGTCCAAGAACCACACCGATCCCATCACACTTGAAACCAAGCATGCAATCAGTGAAAAGTCAAGCTCGAACCGTGAAGCCAAAGCTTCTCCATCTGCAGATCTTCCCGCTTGCTTGTTCTTCTTCTTCTTTGGACAATTGGTAGCATAATGTCCGTGATCATGGTAGTGAAAACACTTCACTTTCGCCATATCCTACTTCTTGCCCTTTGCACCAGAATGAGAGGTTTTCTTACCCTTCCCCTTGTTTGCTTTGGCAACCAAAGCACAGTTTTCTTCATCAGCTCCCTTTGATGAAGATCCATCTCGAGTAGTCCTCCTTATCTCCTCCTGCATGAGATCCGCCCAAAGGCGCTCCCATCCCGGCAGCTTCTCCCGACCATTGACACTATCTTGATATGAGTGCCAAGCCTTCAGAATACCAAGGAGAGCCAGGTCGACCATGTCCTCGTCTTCGACAGTCACCCCCACACTTCCCAGCTCATCTCTGCATTGAGTGAACTTCGTGAGGTATTTGGCGATACTGTCGCCTTTCTCCATCTTGATGTTCCTGAGCTTATCTTTGAGTGCCAGCTTCCTTTGGTTGCTCTTACTCTGGAATAGATCCATCAAAGCTTTCCACATTAAATATGGAGAAGCCTTTCCATGCAGGCTGGATACAATATGATCCTTGACGCCCTCCAATAGGATCCTTCGACACTTCGCCATCTTCTTTTGCCATGCTTCGACTTCAGCAGGATAAATGGGCTTTTGGAAATCCGTATCTACGAACTCCTTCAGACCACTATCTTCTAATACTGCCTCCATGCGATCCTTCCATGCAACATAATTCGAACTACCTTCAAGAGCATATTCGAGTCGCAAACCGTTAAAAGACATTTTCAACACCGGCACCAAGAAAACAAAACTGCTGCAAAATTTGAATTCCACCTCAAAGCTCAACCGCTCTAGATCTGTGAGAACAAATTATTTCTAGCACAGAGATTGACTGCAAGGGGCATTTACCAGACCTTTCACTTTCCGAAGAAAGATGAATCCGGAGGCTACCTGGCCCGCATGCAGACTCTGTCTACCGAAATAAATTTGTAATCACTGTGATGATCAATCTCTGCTTCAATAGCTCTGATACCATGTAGAAATTTGCTGAATAATGATTAATTATCCACCGAGACTATCCTGATCACATACAATTCGAATTTATATGCAACACATAATCTCTTCCACTCAAATCATCACACATGCGGAATTAAAACAAGCGATAGCACATCAAATCATCATACACATTAACACAATATGTATGGGAAAAGCTTATAGCTGAAAACCCCACAACTATTGTGTATATTATAATGGAGAAAACATGTAACAAAATCAGTACAATACTCCTCACAAGTACTCAGTACTTTCTCATGAAGTTACACACAAACTAGCTTGGTTTTGAACAGGTTACTGGTTCAAAAATCACCGCCAATTGCCTTGCCTCTATTGCGCAATCATGGCCTGTCTATATAGAGATCCAAGGTTCGAATATCCTTGGCTTGACAGTGCAATCATCATGGGAAATTCCTCCAAGTGTGGTGCAAATCTCATGCACAACTGATGTCGCCACTGATAGCTAACTCCACCCTTTCATCTACCTCTTTCACTGGTCTCCACTGAACTGATCATGCACCGTAGTGAACTGATGTGTTCTTGAGTTGAATAATGAGTTACTAATTAATGAATTAAATAATATTTAATTCACTCCACTCATAACTAGTTGATTAGCTAGTTAAACTAATCTCAACCAGTTCAACTAAATTAAACCGAACACAACTCCACTAGCCGTCTCATTAACTCCACCAAACTTCTGCCACTGAAGTCCTAACTGAAGTCAACCATGCATGTGCTCACCAAACCCTTGGGAATAGCGTAATTCCTCTGTCATATGCATGAGCCACTTCCAAGGCTCGAACTGAAGTGCTCCAAGAGAGTAAACTGTTGTTTAGAGTCCAAATATTATTAAGGGTAAATAATATTTGACTTCCCTATTTTTAGGATAGGCAGTCTAAATATAGACTTCGACCTATCGACCTATAGGTCAAAAAATAGAGGTCCATATATTTTTACCATCATGACCAATACTCCAAGAATAACATACTGCAACCCCTGGACCATGCTCCATATGTCTAAAAATAGACATAGTCTAAAAATAGACTTTGCGCCAGAATTTGCTTGCGGGCCCACTTAGTGAAGGCGACTTCATTTCACTAAGCTCCATCATCTTGCTGCATTTTCAACATAAAATATGTTACAATGAGTCTCTAAGGCCTATTTATTATTGAGAAATAATGGAAAACCATAAACATCCAAAAACCTAACCCTAGGAGATTATTTGCCAAAATTTTGTGGGCCCCATTGGGGTAAATTTGGTACATCAACTTCCCTGTGTTATAACTTTGGCATATGATATTCATTTGATGTGTACAATACCTCATTATAAATACATATCTGAGGACTAAAAATTTTGACTAAAAACACCTATTATAATCTATGGGTTTTACTATTTTCCAAAAATACGTCGTTTAGGGCCTCAAAACGGCTTCAGAAGTTCATGAGTCAAAAAATTGCAAAAAATAGTAAATCGTGCTAAAATTAAGGAAATTGAAAGAAAGAATGGTGGGTGTCCAAGTGGAATAGGTGAGTGACGACCAATAAACACTTGGATCAGTCCTCCCCCCTTAGGAGGCAACGATCCCCATTGCATTGAGTGCCTCCATGAGATGGGGAAACTTTTGCTAAACTTGGTCCCTAGTGAGACACTTTCCTTGGTGTAGGAGTTGGCCAAATTTGATAACCTGACATAGTTGGATCTTCTAATAGAAAGTGTTATTTATCTATGTGTCCATGATATGATTAGTTGTGGTCTGTTCCATGAAGTTTGGCTTTAGCTCTCATGGTGTGAGTTGTTCTGCAATGTTTTATGTTTCTAGTAGTGGTGGAAATTATGGATGAAGGTGGTCCACATTGAAAATTGGCTATAAGACAACAGATGTGGGAAATATTAGCTCAAAATAATTGTCTCACACAACCTTGGGGATGGTGTATGGCCCATATTAGGTTGTTCAGAGCTTCCGATGGGTTCTGGTAAGGAATTATTTCTACAAGTTCAACTAAACTTGTTCAACCACCTGAAAGTTGTGTGGAACCCTATGTTGATAATGTTGTTACTTGTATTATGCTTTGGAATTCTCTAATATTTCATGAAATTGATAGCATATGTGTTGGATGTGTTCAATAAACATGGTCACTTTATCAACCTCAGACTGTACATGTGTAGATTTTGTCTGTGTAATCACATGAGGCATGGCAACATCAATCAGACATAATGGTTGAAATCCTAGACCTACTTTAAAGGGACTGCAACTAGTTGAGCTATGAAGAGCTCTATTATAGTTGTGTTGTACATAGGGAGGGATCTCATCCCAGGTTCATGGATGGTTGGAGTTTTACATGCAGAGTATGTGCACTGTCATCCTATTGACAACCTCTATATAACCATTAGTTTGGGGATGGAATGTAGTCGAATTGGTGAGATTTGTGTCCAATAGTGTATAGAGGCTCAACCAAAATATGCTTAGGCTTGCTTTCTTGATCAAATATAATGGTCCGTGGGATCCCAATATATCCATCTTAGAAAATATGTACATAACCAAAAATAAAAATTCATTACCACGCTTCGTAGAAGGGAGGCCATCCAGATAGTCCATGGAGACAGATTCCTAGGGTTGGGTAGTAGTAGGCATAGGAGTTTAGATGCCTTGCTTCTTGATGACTGGCTTGGCGATGGCATATGTAGTGTAGGATATGATGTATTTTCCAACATCCTATTAGATTTTTGGCCAATAAAGCTACTTCTATATTATTGCCACAATTTTCTCTACACCAAAGTCTCATGCGACACAACTATAGTGCGCATCCCTAATCATCGTGGTACACTCACTTGAAGGAACACAAAGTTGGCCTAGGTAGCATATTAATTCATCCCAGAGATGGGAATTAGGAACTTTATTTCCATCTACTATCATCTGGTATGCAATGTAAAAATATGGATCATTTTTATATAGTTTCAGCCAGCTATAGGTATTGTGGACAAAAGAGTAGAGAAAAATAGTTAGTGCTGCAACTGGGGGCTGACTGAGGCAATCTTCAACACGATTGGTACTGCCCTTTTTAATTTAATGTTCAAGTGGAATTGTTTCGGATATGTAGAAAAATTTAATGGTGATAGTTCAACAACTTCCCTTGTGTCTGTATAAACTGAAGAGGTTGGTGATTAGTGTGGGTGACCATCTCCTTCCCAAGAATGTAATGTTTTCATTTCCGACAAGCCTGAGCGATATAATACATCTCTTTATCATAGGTGGGGTATTTTTGAATTGTACCAGAAAGTGTCTCACTATTATAGGCCATTAGATTCCCATGCTGGGTGAGGATTGCACCAATAAAATATTTAGAGGCGCATGTCTCAATTTTAAATGGACAATGCATGTGTGGAAATGTGAGTATAGGTGTAGAGTAGAGGTGGTACCTCACCTCAACGAATGCCTTCTGTTGAGACTTGGACTAGGAAAATTTTTATTTTTATATTCCCTTGTTAATATGACAAAAATTCCAAGTGATATGGGAGAATCCCAACATGAACCTCTGATAAAAATTTGGAAGGCCCAGAAATCTCCAAAGATCTATTAGAGTGGCTGGGTCTAGCCAATCCAAAATGACTTGGATCATAGCCATATCCATATGCACACCTTTCTCATATATGATGTAACCTAGATATTGAACCTAGCTCATGCTAAAGGTGGATTTCTTCATGTTGGTACATAGTTTATGTTTCCGCAGGGTTTGAAGGACCTTCCAAATGTGTTGCGAATGATCTTCCCAACTCTTGTTGAAGATGAGTATGTAATCGAGATAAAAAACCACAAATGAGTTGGTGAAGGGTCACAAGATGTCATCCATCTCCCTCATAAAATAAGTAGGGTCTTTTTTCAAAGCGAAGGGTGTGACCGATCATTCATAAAGTCATTCCTTGGATTTGAAGGTGGTTTTCCATATATATGCAGGTTCTATTGAAACCCGGTGATATCTAGACTTCATATTAATCTGAATGAAATACTTGCCCCCCTTGAATTGGTCCAAAAGGTTGTCAATATATGGGATTAGAAACTTGTTCCTAACAATGATTTTGTTTAGTTCTCGATAATCAATGTAGAGCCTCTAGGTCACATCCTTATTCTGTACAATTACAATCAGTCTCCCATAGGGTGAGGAACTTGGTTGGATGTGCCCTTTTTGTAGCAACTCCTGGATTTTCCACTTGATCATTCATTTTCCTGAATGGAGTGATAGTATATCATCTAATTAGGTAGATGTTCTTTGGGATTCATATCGATCAAATTATTTAACATGACAGTGGAAGGGTACCCCTGTGAGTGAGGAGAACATGTCCCTGTATTCTTCATGAACTTATCCACATACTTCTGCTACATGGAGGAACCATTCTTGGGGGCCATGGATGTTTCCATGATCTTCCCCTTACTTTGAGAGTGAATCAGAAAGAAAAAAAATTCTTGGTCTTGGAGACGATCTTAATTCATTTCTTAGAAAATATCAAAGAGATGGCGGTAGGCGGGGCTACCTCTAGTATTTTGTATAACTTATTTCCCAAAGTAAAAATAAAAGTGCAAGGCTTAGAATCATACAAAACATGACCAAATAAATAACACAGTCACCAATTAATTTAAAATAAACACAATGATCCTCCTTGCTTCCGGTGAAGCCAAGTCCTCGTATATAGGTATCAAATTTCTGATACGACATCCTTGGTGACTGTTTTAACCCATACAAAGACTTCTTTAACCTGCATACCATTTCATTCTTCCCCTTCACCATAAAGCCTTCAATTTGTTTCATGTAGATCTCCTCTTCTAGATCCTCATGAAGAAATGTTGCCTTCACATCCATCTATTCTACCTCAAAATCAAAAGCAACAGTAATAGATAAAAGTAATCTAATAGAAGTAACTTTGGAAATAGGAGAAAAAATATCACCAAAATCAATTCCAAACACCTAGGAATAACATTTGCTACCAATCGAGATTTGTATTTCTCCACCTTTCCTTCTAAATTCATATTGTTCTTAAACACCCATTTGCTCCCGATGGGATTCCTTCCAGCCGACAACTCCACCAGATCCCATGCATCATTTTTGTGCAAGGATGCCATTTCATAAACCATGGCCTCCTTCTAGAGTTTTCCATCTTTTGAATCTACTACCTTCCTGGCAGTTCTGGGATCATCATCAGTTATAGTTAAAGCAAAACTTGAACAGAAAGTAGATGAATTATTCCTTTCTGGTTTCCTTCTTTCCCAAACTGATCTTCTCGTAGTTGGAGTTTGTGGCTCTTCCTCTTCTAAATTTTCTTCTGTTGTTGAGTCTGATTTATCCTCCTTTAGCTCAAACTTTATCTTCTGAGGTTCCTTTGGTATGAATTCATGTTTAAAAACATCCTTCACCTCTCTAAACACCACATCTCGGTTGTACACAACCTTCCTTGTTTCTGGGTTCCAAAGCTTGTAACCCTTTAAACCATCCTTATACCCAATAAAGATGCACCTTTCAGATTTATTATCCAACTTGGTCCTTTTCTCCTTTGGAACATGTAAATATGCATCACATCCAAATACCCTCAAATGTGAAAGAGAGGGTTTCTTACCAGTGCATACCTCATGTGGAGTCTTATCCTCCAATGCTAATGAAGGTGATCTGTTAACCAGGTAACATGCAGTCTCCACTGCCTTTGCCCATAATTCTTGTCCTAGCCTGATACCACTGAGCATGATTTTTTCCTTTTCCATCAGTTTTCTGTTCATTCTTTCTGCAACTCTATTTTGCTGAGGTGTGTATCTAGTAGTCTTCTTCCATGTTATACCATACTTCTTACATAACTCTTCAATTTCCTTCTTGCAGAACTCCCCACCATTATCTGTCCTCAACACCTTTATCTTCTTCTCTGTCTGGTTTTCCACTAGAGCCTTAAATTCTTTAAATCTATCGAAGACTTCATATTTATTTCTCAAGAAATATATCCATATATTCCTTGAGAATTCATCTATGAATGAAACATAGTACACAAACTTACCCAGTGATGGAATCGACACAGGTCCAAACACATCAATGTGCACAAGCTCTAATATCTTGTTCGCCTTCTTAGCACCAGAAGGAAAACTCACTTGATTATGCTTCCCATATACAAAATGTTCACATAAATAGAAATCCAGAGAGAAATTAGACATACCTTCTACCATACCATTTCCATGCAGTATTCGAAGGCCCTTCTCTCCAATATGTCTAAGGCTTTGATGCCATATCATGGTATTTTCTCCAAAGTCTGCTAGAATTTCTGCTCCACTTTCAGGAACCAGAGAACTGTTGCACCCATCAATAACAGTGCTTCCCTGAAGCTTGTATAGAGTTGCAATATGAACTGCCCACATTAATACCAGTGCTCCTCGAACCATATTACATGTATATTTCTCCAACAATGGTTTTACACTTGCATCATCCATCTTGCTTACAGAAATCAGATTTCTGACCAATGCAAGAATGTGCAGAACACCAGGAAGTGTTCTAATCATTCCACCTTGTAGCTTCAACTTGAATTTTCCACGTTCGATGATTCTGGCCTTCCTATCATCCCCTAATATGTAATATTCCCAATTAGCAATGGCTAATTAGAATATTCGATTTTGGTCAATTTTGCTTTAAGTAGTTAGCCTATGAATAAATGTGAGTAAAGGGACCACGACTCACTCCAAAATAAAACGCACATGGTAATTAAGGGGGCCGAATTGGGCACGCAGCAAAGGGGTATCACCATGGTATCGTGGGTGGAGGCACACGTAGCCAAGGGATATTACCGTGGTATCGTGGCTGGAGGCGGCGGTAGGTTTCGAGAGCGGCCAACGCTATATAAAGGAGATAGTCCCCTCATTCTAACATGGATGAGAATTTATGCATTTTTGAATCTGGTCATTGTGACTTGGAACACGCTAGCTGTTTAGCGCATTGAGTGTCTCTGTTCGGAGATCTCACCCTCAGCCCCGGGGGACTTCGAGTGCCTGCTCAGGTGAGGTAGTTCCGTCAGTGTTTTTGTTGGAAGATCGATTCGCTGTATTTGTGGAGGAGCAGCGCATCTATTGACTGCACGACATTTGTGGAGGAGCAACGCATTTATTGACTGCGCAGTTCTGAGTGGGAGGACACAGTCTGTATTTGGGAAGCTCCAGTTGGTATTCTTGGAGGATCTTGGATAGGAGATTAAGCGCAGTAGTAGCAGCGCGTCTACTGGGGAATTTCTGGATCAGTGGGTGATCATATTAATGCAGATCCCAGAAAGTAGCGGCGTGATCATTTGGAGGAAAGCACAGATCCGTAAGGAGGAATTTCAGGACAACCATTTTCAGCAGCTGAAACGCAGATCTGATACACAACCATTCCATGCAACGTTCTGAGAGTATATTTTAACTTGCCTTATGAAAGTTTAGGTGCTATCGATTTGATCACCCATTGTACTCCTCTATATTTATCAAATTAATAAAATGGCTCAGTGTTCTCTTATTTCTTGAGTATCAGTGCATGCTATATATACACGCTATTGTATGTCTGCATTTTTGTTATTCCTTCCCTTTGCATTTCGATTTCTGTATCACTTGCTGTGTTTTCTCCCACACTCTTAGACAGAGTCTGGAAAGGGCCAGATAGCCTCCAGATCTCATCCTCTTTTCAGAGGTGAAATATTTGGTAAATTCCCTCCCAGTCCATCTCTGGTTAGATTTTGCTGTGTTTTAGAGATATTCCTGAAAGGGGATATTACAGTGGTATCAGAGCCAAGGTCTCGAGGTCAAGACCTGCGGAGCGTGGTGGGCTGTAATATCCTTGTTTAGGGAAACCCTGTTGAGGGTGAGCCCTGCCACGTGTTCGAGGTCCGTGAGGTTGTTTAGCAGTGGGGTTGTTTAGCTGCCGCCCTTGAGATGCTCCGGTGGGCTGTTGAGCTCACCCTTAACACCCTGGGATGTCGCCCTCACTAACAGTCCGAGATTTTGGTGTAGTGGTTGAGCCTTAGTGGTATCACAACATAGATTTGTCTTAGCCTGTGGAGATAGTTGTCTATGTCATTGGAAGAAAAACCCTACATCTGCCATAGAGGTAGGAAGTACAGAGATATTGAGCGTAGGTTGGAGAACACCTACGGAGATGGAGACTGCGTTCGAGTGGTGGACGCAGAACAGGAGGAGCTTGCGGTAGAAGCAGAGCAGGGAGAGCCAATGGCAAATGATAGCGATGCAAAATAGTTTTGGGAAGCACTCCTCAAATCAGTGCAGGATCTAGCGAGGAAGATAAAGGTGATGGGTCATATATTCATTGATGTGGAGGCTAGACAGTGTGAAACCTCAAGGGGTCGCCAAGTTAGTGAGGGGTCGGGCACATATCACCATTTGCAAGAGCGATTTGCCACTGCACCAAGCTTCACATGCCCCTGCCTGTTCCACTATGCCCACTTTCCTGGACACAGACACTGAGACAGAAGCACAGCAAGAGCCAGAGGCTGGCCGCATAGGTGATTATTTTTCTAAGTACTAGGCGTATAGGCAGGAGTTCAGGGATGCCATTTTATTCAAATACTTTGTTCAGATCAAGTGGGACAGCAGACCCCACGACCATCACAGAGGACATTGACATTATCATGATGGATATTATTTCCGCGAATGGAAATCCATGGGGGAAAACTTTAGAGCGGCTTTTCCCTTCAGAGATTATTGTCAGCTTAGGCAGGATGAAGGAGGAAGGAACAGTGGGGGGTCTAGCACACAGAGTTCAGAGTTGTAGCATACCACTAGGAGGACACCTTTTACCACATATGATGGATCCACTAATTTCACGGTTCGAGATCGGGTGGAAAGGTTGGATACCTCTTCCTAGCTTGACCGAATAACGGAAGGGGAAGCCATCAAAATGGCTACCACACACTTGGAGAATGAGGGCACACAGGATCATGGGAAGCATGTGGATACACCCAGTGATTATAAGCCCAAGAATATCAGAACGTTGAAAAATATGAGTTTATTCTCATCTATTTTCAGATCCAGAGGAGATGCATCCACCTTTGAGGAGGTCAAGAAGATTGAAGAAAAAGAAGAGGAAGTACCATGCACTTCCTATTCTCATCAAGAAGAAGATATTGAGCATGGAAGATACTTGGATCATCAGATCCTCAGTGATTACCTTGTTGAGTATAGATCTCAACCTAGAGCCTCCAGGGAGACTGTAGTTTTTCCTCATTTCATCGACCTGAAGGAAGAGAAGAGACCATGTAGCAGAAAAGAAATCAAAGGCAATAGATTTCTGTTTTCTACCTTTGATGGGTCATCTAATGAAAAAACTTGGGTGAGAAAGTTGGAGGCATTTTTCCTACTACATCCTGTAGCAGGGAAAGAAGCTGTTGTAATCTCAGCACTGCACTTGGAGGGTGAAGCCTATGATTGGTGGTGCAGCCACTTGAGCCATGCAAGGGTGAAGACTTTTGCAGAGTTCACTCAAAGGTTGATCCAAACCTTTGATGGAGAAAGAGAAAAGAAAGAAAGGATCACATCACCTCTTGAGGAGGCTTGTGATAACGCTGTCACACTCATGGAGGAGCAGCTACATGCATCAATAGTTGGGGCAGCCAACACTTTTGACGAAGGGACTCTTGCAGCCGTGCAAGAAGTTCCAAATTCACATCAAGGTATGAAAATATTTCCACATTCCATTGTTGCAGCAAATTCTTTTGATCAATGTGGATATTTACTTTTGCATGACCAAGGGTCAAATCCCATTGCTACAATAGAGCAGCTTGGTTGCACTGCACTGTGCAACATGATAAATTTCAAGGGGGGAACAAACCATCATCTTCATGAGCCTTTGTTGGATTGCATATCACATTGGAGGTTGGGGTTTGAAGCCTTGAAGAATGATGGTAGACATCTTGTAGTGAGAAACTCTTTCTCCCTTCAAGATGACACTTTCTCAATGAGCTCCTCTCAGCTCAAAGAGGAACTTCTACTTTCAGATCCAAGACCTCAAGAGTTTTGGAAGACTATGGATGAGAGGGAGGTCTCAAGGAGAGATCTCATCAGAGGTGCACTTCAACACACCAGGGAGTGCAAAGATTTTCTTTCTTTCTCACAAGAGTAGATAGAAGATGGAGGAAATCTTAAGATGGATGACATCTCTCATGCCTGTGTTGGACATTCCTTGAGCCATACACATCATTATGGGAGGATTTTTCCTACCACCTATTTGATTCTTGATAGGGTCTCATTAATCCTTGAGAAGCTTACATTTTAAAATCCCATGAACTGCAAAGACAGGAATTTGATTTGGGAGGAGTACCAAGATGAGGAGAAGGAGGCATCCACAAGCGATTGAGTGGATTTGGTTGATGAGAAAGGAGCTAGGAGGCTACTTACAAATCTATGATAATGGGCATCAGGAGGCTTGGCTGCACTGGTTACTCTTGAAAGAGTTTGGCCATCACTTGGCAAACACTCTTCCTAAGAGTAAGGGAATGGATACTTACATCATTGAGCAGCATAGAGTATGGATGCATGGTGTCGATATGATACTCATATTATTCATCATGTCTTCATCACATGATCGGTATGATGGAGGTATGGGGAGGCAACAAAATTTTTTGTTGCTTTTCTTGTTTCTGGGAGAGCAAGAGCAGATTTTCTCTCACACTTTACATGATGTTGCAGGAGGAGGAGATGGCATTATCTCCTTGGTCTTAGTTGATTTGGAAGCTCTTCCATCTTGGGGAGTATTCCATATTTGTTGCAGCATTATTGAAATGATCTTTGACAAGGAGCATGTCAAAGAACAAATATTTGTATTGACAGGGGCTTATTTGCAAAAGATCACAGCGCTGTCACTTGGGAGCGAAGACTTATGGATGAAGGGTGCCTAGTGGAAATATGGTGGATCCATAACACATAGGTCCCAGGATCACTTTAGATTTGTTTCACTTGATGAATAAAGAGGAGGCAATGGTGATAGAGACATCTATGGCATATTCTTCTCGACTTGGGTTTTCAAGCATAAGGAAGATTATCTTCTTGCAGCACATGGTTCATTCTTATTCATAACATGCCAAAACACTATGGAGGACTCATATATGGACCCATGTACCATCTTACTTCCAGCATGTGGTGAGAAGTTTGTATATACATTCATTAAGTTGCACACTCTTACCATTCTTATGCAGTGCATTGCTTCACAAGAGGGCAAGCTTGTCACATTGCTCCATGAGTTGTATTGGGTCAATATACATGATGGAGGCAGCCATCTCTTTTGTGGCCATGGGAAAGTGTTTTATCATCACTTGTATGTTCGGTTTATGCACTATAGCATGTATCATATAAAGACATGCATGATTAACCATGTAAGAAGAAACATTTTGCCTTGTACTTTCCTCAAGCAGCAACTTGTAAAACTGCGATGTACTTGTTTGGGAAGCTGTTGGTACCTTCTTGCACCACATGAAACCTTCAACATTATTTTCATTCTATTTCTGATCATGACTTCATTTGCTGATATAGATCAGATTTTTATGAGAAGCATGATTATGATGGAGACACATGAGTTGGAAAATTCTCACACTTTTTTCACTACATGTTCTAATGGGAGCATGGGAGTAGATATGGCCACCACAACCACATGTTTGTTTCCTTTTGAGGTGGGCCATGAGGATGATATTCATCCATTGTACAGCCATGGGCAAGTGCTTGATCATGTATTGTTGTTACATTCAGTCATTTACTATCCTTTAGTAGATGTGATGAATCTTGTACATTGCTTGCCATGTAATTTTCTGAAGTTGCAGTGGGTGGAACTACACTGTATCCTTGTGAGATATTGTTTGCATCATGCATCATTATGTAAAACTTGCAAAAAAATTCTCCTTGGGATATTATATGATGACCATGTCCTATTCATCATGGATAATATGTTTTGGGCCCGCATGTTCTTCATTGTTGGAGTATCTTTCTTCATTTTTCCATTTGAGGGCAATACTTTTGCAGCCCAGGATCAACATACGCTCTACACTTGTCATGAGTGGAGAGAAGGAAAACTTGGGGTAAGCTATGATGCTTTCCAAGTTCATATTTTCAGCCCATCTTCATTACCGGAGCTTGAGGTGGAAGGAGATTTTCAGGAGTTACCTTGTTGGGAGGTGGCTCATTTTGTTTGGATGATTGCTTGGGGATGAAGGATCCACATGAGGGAGTTTGAGGTAAGAGACTTGGTATACCTACGTTTACAGCCATACCGATAGTCATCACTGAAACAGAAGGGAGTTGAGAAAGTCAAGCCTCGTTTTTATGGACCATACAGGGTGATACGTAGGGTTGGAAAGGTTGCGTATGAGTTGGAGTTGCCCCAAGGCAGCAAGATTCATAACATTTTCCATGTATCATTCCTGAAGAAGGCATTGGGGCAGCAGGTGATGGTGACAGAGGAGCTACCGCCCACAGATGATGAAGGGAATTTGGTATTAAATCCCGAGGCCATTATTGACACAAGGGAAAGGTAGCTGTGGAACAGGACAATCCGGGAGTTCTTGGTGAGGTGGAAGAATTTTCTGGATGAGGATGCGACTTGGGAGAATGAGAAAATCTTGCAACATCCATCACTACAATTTCTTGGGGACAAGCAATATTCTACTGGGGGAGATTGTAATATTCCCAATTAGCAATGGCTAATTGGAATATTCGATTTTGGTCAATTTTTCTTTAAGTAGTTAGCTTATGAATAAATGTGAGTAAAGGGACCACGACTCACTCTAAAATAAAAAACACATGGTAATTAAGGGGGCCGAATTGGCAACGCAGCAAAGGGGTATCACCATGGTATCATGGGTGGAGGCGCACGTAGCCAAGGGATATTACCGTGGTATCATGGGTGGAGGCGGCCGTAGGTTTCGAGAGCGACCAATGCTATATAAAGGAGATAGTCCCCTCATTTTGACATGGATGAGAATTTATGCATTTTTGAATCTGGTCATTGCGAATTGGAGCACGCTGGCTATTTAGCCTGTGTGCAGCGTTGTTTAGCACATTGAGTGTCTCCATTCGGATATCTCGCCCTCAGCCCCGGGGGACTTCGCGTGCCCACACGGGTGAGGTAGTTCCGTCAGTGTTTTTGTTGGAAGATCTATCCGCTGTATTTGTGGAGGAGCAGCGCGTCTATTGACTGTGCAACATCTATGGAGGAGCAGCGCGTTTATTAACTGCACATTTCTAAGTGGGAGGACGCAGTATGTATTTGGGAAGCTCCAATTGGTATTCTTGGAGGATCTTGGACAGGAGATTAAGCGCAGGAGTAGCAGCGCGTCTACTGGGAAATTCTTGGATCAACGAGTGATCATATTACTGTAGATCCCAGACAGTAGTGGTGTGATCATTTGGAGGAAAGCACAGATCCATAAGGAGGAATTTCGGGACAGCCGTTTTCAGTGGCTGGAACGCAAATCTGATACACAACCATTCCATGCAGCATTCTGAGAGTAGATTTTAACTTTCCTTGTGCAAGTTTAGGTGCTATATATTTTATCACCTATTGTACTCCTCTATATTTATCAAATTAATAAAATTGCTCAGCATTCTCTTATTTCTTGAGTATCTGTGCATGATTTATATACATGCTATTGTATGTCTGCATTTCTGTTGTTCCTTCCCTTTGCATTTTGATTTCTGTACCACTTGCTGTGTTTTCTCCCACACTCTTAGACAGAGTCTGGAAGGGGCCAGATAGCCTTCAGATCTCATCCTCTTTTCAGAGGTGAAATATCTGGTAAATGCCCTCCCAGTCCATATCTGGTTATATTTTGCTGTGTTTTAGAGATATTCCTGAAAGGGGATATTACATAATAAGACATTGCCGCCATCATATTTTTGATACTCGCAGAACCACTCCCTATGGGGCGTGAAGTGAAAGGATGCACCCGAGTGAATCAACCATGACTCACGATCCATATGTGTATTTGAAGAAGAATCCAAATACACATCCCCATCTTCATCCGAGGTGGTTTTTGCCTCTACAGAAGGAGCATCATCAGATCCCTTTCCTTTCTCAGGAGATTTAGATCTACAGTCCTTTTTGTAGTGCCCTTCCTTTCCGCATTTGCACCACACCTTTACAAAATTCCAAGAGATTTAGATCTCCCTCTAGATTTATATCTCCCACTTGAAACCTTATTCTTGTTTCTGTTCTGGGACCTTCCTCATACAAATAAGGCATCTCCATTCTAACCCTCCATATTTCTCCATCTCATTTCCTTTGACAGCAAGGCTGAGACAATGTCATAAAAATTCAAGGTTGTGTATTGCTACCTATTGCAATAACCATACTGTCCCATGAATCTGGTACAGAACACAACAAATTGATGCACTTATCTTCATCTGAGATTTTAATATCAACATATGACAGTTGGCTTACCATAGTATTGAAGGCGTTCAGATGCTCTGTCACTGAGTATCCATCCTTCATCCTCAGGTTATACAATTTTTCCCGCAGGAATAATTTATTCACTAGAGACTTAGATTGGTACAAAGTCCCAAGTTTCTCCCACAAATTCTTTGTCATAGCTTCCCTAGATACATTCAACAATACCAAATCTGAGACACACAACTGTATTGTGCTCTTCGCCTTCCGATCCAACTTCTTCCAGTCTTCATCTAACATTGTTGTTGGTTTATTACCTAGATCTATGTAATATTCCCAATTAATCATGAGCTAATTGGAATATTCATTTTTGTTTTATTACTTCGTTTAAAGAATAAAAGAGCAAAGGAGGTCCATAATACTCCTTAATAATGAATAAATCAATGCCAAATATGAAAAGGCTAAATCGTGGTTGTTAAATCAAGCACCCTTAGGTGTGAAAGGGGGTGGACCATTTTGACTGGGTCAACCTTGACCAAATCTACAACGCTGTCATGGAGGAGTGGGCATCAATGAGGTGCAACATAGTTTTAGATGGAGATGCCTTGTGTGAAAGAAGTGATCTCATTTAGGGTTTGCAAGCTCTTGACTTATAGAAGGAAGAGGATGGCAACATTAGAAGGTTTTTGATGTTTACCATATTTTCTGAATATATGGTTTGTTTAGACATATATCTTTCTCTTGTTGTTTAGATGAGATTGAATGCTGTTTAGCATTGGGTGTTCCTGATTGGGAATCCCACCTCTTCCCATTGAGTAGCTCTTGGAAGAGTTTGTATTGAATTTTCCACTATATGATTTAGGGCCAAGCTCCTTGTTTCAACTATAGCACAGAAACTATTGAGGGTTTGGTTTTTTTTGCAAGCTACAACAAGTGGAAACTAGAACTTTAAGATCTAGGCCATTTCAGTGGAGGAGGTTTCCACTTCATTGGGAGGACAATATTGGAGGGCTTGAGCATCATTTTCAAATCTTGGCATGAGGCCAAACTTGTTTTGATCCCTACATCACAGTATAGTTCCAGATCTGCGTTATTTCTGTAGGTGTAGTTGCAAGGTGGTTCAACACACCATTTGGAGAGTTGATTTTATAACTGTTGGGGATCTGCCCTTCACTTTGGAGATCTATTGGAGGAGGTTATTCTATTGATTATATTATTTCAACCACACTTTCTAGATCTATAATTTTCAGTAGATCTGCAGTCTTAGATCTCAGATCTACATCTTGTACTCGGTGTTTTTCTAAAAACCCCAAGGGGGTTCTATAGAGGAGCTTATATAGTGCATGGATCTGATATAGATCTAAATTTTTATGCACATAGCATCTCTAGATCTATTGTATAATCTACTGTTGTTGCAGAGGAAATAAAATAACATTGTAAGGGTTTTCCGGTCTTTATATATGGTTGCAACACATCTTATTGAGGGATTTTATTAATTGGAGACTTTCCTTTCATGTTATGCATCTTATGGGCCATATTTTACATCTATTTTGCTATTGTAAATACATATGAAAGGTCTCCATATTGGCCTCTTTTTGTATAAATAATGATCTGTGTTATTTTTCTATCATTCTGCATTATATTGTTGCATTCCCCATTTGGGAATATTACAGTGGTATCAGAGCATCATCTTGGCACAACTTGTGCATTCTAAAGCCAATATGTCTTCTGAAGAAGGAGAGCATTGACAGGGAAAATAGGTATCAAAAGAGAAGGCACGAAAAGTTTGATTATACAATGATAATGAAGACAAGGGTAAAGCCCCTTTATCTGGAGGTGAAGACGAAGAGAAGGAGTTCCCTAAGATCCTTCTTAGAGCTATGCAAGAAATTGCTAGGGAGATGAAGGAGATGAGGATGGATAGATTCAAGGAATCCCCTAAAGTATTTCATCATGGATAAGGCTCTGGCATGTCTCACCACTAGAATGATTAACTAGTGCATCAACCACAAGTTTCCCAACGCTCTACCATGCCTACATTTTAGGTTGTGGGAAATGAAGGGTTTTAAGAGCGTGAATCCCTTGAAGACTATTTTGAAGAATATGAATCTCAAAATCAGAGATTCAAATATCACTTGATTTTTCAAGATTTTTGTCAAATAAAGGACAATATAAGACCAAGGCATCATCATAGAGGTGGTGGATTCATTCAGAATCATGATTGACATCACACTATGGGAAAATTATTTTTACCCAATTTTGATGGGTCATCCAAGTGTTCTGCCAAATATTGTGTAGAAAAACTTGACATCTACTTTCAGTTTAACAAGGTTCCAGAGCTTGAGGCCATTAAGATTGCAGCGCTGCACCTTGAAGGTGAAGCACATGACTGGTGGTTCCATGGCTTGTCTATATTGGGTCATGCCAATGTGACTGCTTATTCAGAGTTCACTAGAAGGCTGGTGGAAATATTTGATAGAAGAGATCCAGAAGCACCATTCATGAGCCTTGCAAAGTTGAAACAATCAGGTAATGCAGAAACTTACATCTCTAAATTTTTAAGACTTTCTGTTATGGTTCCTGATTTTTCTGTAGCAAGAAGGGTGTACATGTTCATTGAATATGGGTTAGATGAACCTCTTCATGGGTTTGTTAAATCTATCAAGCCCACTACCCTACATGATGCTATTGAAAGGGATAGAGACCTTCAAGATGCCTTGCCAAAGAAAAGGAAACATTTCAGCATAAGCCCTCTTTTCCTTCAAAAGGAAAGGAAGAAAAGGCTGCTCCTTCTAAGGAGAGTCAAAATAAAAAACCTCTTGATGATGATGTCCGGAGAGATCTACGAAGAAGGAATCTTTGCTTTACTTGCCAAGAATCATGGGCACCTGGACATAGATGTGTAGCTGGAAAAGCACATTACATAGAGGTCTTCTTCAGATGATGAGGAGGAATAAGAAGATGAACCAAGAAGAGGTCACAAAGTTGACACTGCAGGAGGAGAACCAACACCATCAGGAGATGGGAATGGAGCATTTTATCCTATTGGAGAAGCTCTTGCATATTTGAGAGGAGTACCTAAGTACTTGACCTTAAGAGTTCAATGTTCCATATTGAATTAGAGGGTTTTCTGTTTTGGTTGAAAATGGGGCTACCCACAATTTTATTGATGCCCAAGTAGTGAAAAGGAGGGCAATAACCACTGATTCTTTTGAGGGATTCTCTGTTTTGGTCCCAGGAGATAGAAAAATGCAATGCATGCATTATGTCCCATCCTTATCAGTCACCATGGGGATATATAAATTGATTGATCACTTATTTGTGGTTGAAATACCTGACACCAATGTGATATTTTGTGTTCAATGGTTGATTACTTTGGGGAAAATCATTCCCAACATCATCATTACCCACTCTCATTTCTTTCTGTGCCGTGGGAGGAGATGCATGGAAGGAATGACCTTCCAACATGTACCTTTGGCATGGGATATTTCAAGGAGGAGAGCAGCCATATGACAGACATTTTTTTTGGTATATCATCAATGCTGTCATTATGGGAGATTGATCCATATTGGAAATCCCAACTTTTGGTGGATTATTCCAAGGATCTTCACTCATGCATGATACTTTATGAACAACTGCATGAAGAGGGCTATTAAGTCCAAGGAGTCATCTATTATCATGGTAGGATATTATTATCTAGAGCCTCCAAGCTTAAGGAGAAGTTGCTACAAAGGGCCTATGAAGAGTTTTGTTTCAACCACACATATTCCATGAGATTCTACAACACCATCATGAGAAGCTACACTTGGAAGGGATTTGAAGGAGAACTATATTCGTATTTTCAAAGATGCATGTACCATGTGGATATGGGGCAACAAATTAACTCTATAAAGGAGTTAATTCAACCATCTCTTTCTCTTTTTGAGAGAGGGGATAGATCTATGCACCACTCCATTTGTTTGAGGGGGAATTTCGCTGAAGAATATGCTCATGTAAATAATGTTTCATTTTATTATTTTTTTCATTCTTTCACCATGTATATGCAGGCCATAAATCCAAGGAGGATTATTGTACCTTATGAACTTCATGGCCAAATTTGGGCCACAAAAATTTCTGAACATGGCCACTCCCTTGAAGGACAAAGGGAGATTTTGTTTCATGATGGGTGCATTCCTAAAGCACCAATTATATCTCACACTTTCAGCCATAGTGAGATGACTTGGACAACAAGGAAGTGGTGGGGAAACCACTTACCACATCATGATTTGATGCAATCAGGAGATGCACTTCGTTGGTTCAACATGTGGGACTATGACCCACCTCCATATGCACAAATTTCTGTTTGTATGTATGTAGTTTTGATCCCATACATGGATGATGTGCTTGTAATTTTTATGGGAATATATGGAGGGAGGATGGGAGGTATGTATGTGCCTTATGGGATGGAAATTCTCCATTTATCTTATGCTACATGTTTGAGGGAGAACAATGGGCAAACCATGTTCTTTTCACTTGCGATATTGTCTCCTTATGGGATGGATTATTTACATCTCATGAGAACTTTGGAGGAGCAATTCATGGAGGGATGGATTGGTGAATACTTGACTTATGGATGAATCTTATCACATATTGGTGTCATCAATGGAGGGGGAGAAGAGTTGTAGCACTTACCTTATCAGTTGCTTGAGGACAAGTAACATTTGGGAAGGGAGGACTGTAATATTCCCAATTAGTCATGAGCTAATTGGAATATTCGTGTTTGTTTTATTAATTTGTGTAAATAATAAAAGAGCAAAGGAGGTCCATAATACTCCTTAATAATGAATAAATCAATGCCAAATATGAAAAGGCTAAATCTTGGCTATTAAATCAATCACCCTTAGGTGTGAAAGGGGTTGGAACATTTTGACTAGGTCAACCTTAACCAAATCTACAACGATGTCATGGAGGAGTGGCCATCAATGAGGTACAATGCAGTTTTAGATGGAGATGCCTTATGTGAAAGAAGTGGTTTCATTGGAAGTGGTTTAGGGTTTGCAAGCTCTTGACTTATAAAAGGAAGAGGATGGAAAAATTAGAATGTTGTTTATGTTTATCATATTTTCTTAATACATGGTCTGTTTAGACATATATCTTTCTCTTGTTGTTTACCTGAGATTGAATGATGTTTAGCATTGGGTGTTCCTGATCGGGAATCCCACATCTTTCGATTAAGTAGCTCTTGGGAGAGTTTGTATTGAATTGTCCACTATCTGGCTTAGGGTCAAGCTTCTTCTTTCAATGACAGCGTAGATCCTATTGAGGGTTTGGTTGTTTTTGCAAGCCGAGCAAGTGGAGACTAGACCTTTCAGATCTACGCCATTCCAGTGCTCCTTTTCAGTGGAGGAGGTTTTCACTTCATTGGGAGGACAATATTGGAGGGCTTGAGCATCATTTTCAGATCTTGTCATGAGGCCAACCTTATTTTGATCCCTACAGCACAGTATAATTCTAGATCTATGTTATTTCTGAAGGTGTAGTTGCAAGGTGGTTTAACACAGCATTTGGAGAGTTGATTTTCTAAGTGTTGGGGATCTGCCCTTCACTTTGGAGATCTATTGGAGGAGGCTATTGTATTTCTTATATTAGCTCAACCACACTTTACAGATCTGTAATTTTTAGTAGATCTGTAGTCTTAGATATCATATCTACATCTTGTACTTGGTGTTTTGTTGAAAACCCCAATGGGGTTCTATAGAGGAGCTTATATAGTGCATGGATTTGATATAGATCTAACTTTTATGCATATAGTAGCTCTAGATCTGATGTATAATCTACTATTTTTGCAGAGGCAATAAAACAACGATGTAAGGGTTTTCCAGTCTTTATATATGGTTGCAGCGACTCTTATTGAGGGATTTTCTTCATTGGAGACTTGCCTTTCCTGTTATGCATCTTATGGGCCATATTTTACATCTATTTTTATGCCGTAAATACATATGAAAGGTCTCCATATTGGCCTCTTGCTGTGTAAATAATGATCTGTGTTATTTTTCTATCATTCTGCATTATATTGTTGCATTCCTCATTTGGGAATATTACAATCTACCGTGATCCATTGATATTTATCCACCAGCAGGTCCTCCATCTTGAGCTTCCATAACTCAAAACTCTGACCATTAAATTTTTGAATCTCTATCTTTCCACTGCTCACCATCTTTTTTCACCGCAATAATTGATCCCGTAGATCTCCCACTAAACAAGGTCTACCATAGGCCCGTACAAAAAACTCCTCAGCAGCAAAGGCGTCCCCTTGAAGCTGAAACAACTCTGATACCAAATTTAGGTTTTAACCCTATAGAAAAAATATCTACCAACGAATCTTAAAAACAGAAAATAAACAATAGTGAGAGCATAAAACATAAAACAAATATACACAAAGATTTCCCCTGGATCCCAATTGGGACAACCAAATTGATTTTTCATTATATTCCTCTCAGTGTTACAACACACATATATATATACACGTCGAAGCATACATAAACCCCAATCCATTAACCCTGGATTAGAGCATAACAATAGTTTCCTTGGCTGGATCTACAAAATACCAGGGGTTGAAAACAATCTTCCCCCAAAACCATGTGCAAACCCATGCACAAAACCATGGGTGGGTTCGCCCACGGAAAAAAATTTCCTGGGGTACTGCCCCAGACCCCGACAGGGGGGGCTGCTGCTCCCCCTTTGAACCCCCTACTGCACTCGACACAACGTACTAATCGTGGAAAGAATATAACACATACCCAAAAATCTCGTTCCTTTACTTCTCGAGAGATTCTTAGAGAAAAATATTGATAGGATCTCCTCCTCACTTGTCCTTCTTTCCTTCCACCATAGGAAGCCTTCAGTTTTGGTGGGGATGGTATTGCAAAGGCTCAACTAGTTCAAGTCCCAAATCCTTATTCATCGACCTCCTTCCGGACATAAAAAAAAACAGAGAAAGAGAATACCACTTTGATACCACCAATACAGATTGATGAAGGAATGAAATGAAATACAAAGATAAAAAAAACATATAAATACAGTGAAAATAAAACTTCAATGCATTAATATCAAACTATTGAAAATTGTTTACATGCAGAATGTAAATAAACTAGCTCAAGTGATCGTAGCTTATCTTTGATAATATATGTGGCACATACATGCCTTTTGAATTGTGTTACAATGAGGCTTGGAGACCTACTTATTATTGAGAAACGTTGGAAAACCATAAACAAAAAACCTAACCGTAACAGATGAAGTGCTAAACTTTTGTGGGGCCCATTAGGATAAATTGGTACATCAACTTCTCAGGGTTGTAAATTTGGCATTAAATCTATGTTTGATGCATACAATACCTTATTATAAATATATATCCAAGAGATACAAATTTTGACTACAAACCCCTTTTGCATGTAATAAGATTCCCTGTTTTCCAAAAAAACTTTGTTTAGGGCCTCAAAATCCCTTTGGAAGTTTAGGACTCGAAAAGCTCCCAAAATAAATTATGCTACAATTAAGGAACCTGAAAGAAAAAAATGGTGGGGGACCAAGTGGAATAGGTGGGTATCTGCCAATATCCACCTAGATAATCTAGCACATATCATAGGTTAAGGCATGTTCTAGTCGAAACTCTAAGGATGGTCAACGAAGAGTTTTGAAGTTTGTTCTGAGTTAGATTAATGTGTAATTTTCTAAGCTATTAAAGGTCTGAATTATGATTCACCTCGAGTCAACTCTAGGCAAAGTATTAGTGTTGTCAAAAGGCTAATATATGAGGCCAATAAAGCCTATTCTAAGAGCCGAGGTCTGGAGTTCTTTCAAGCTTAATTTCATGGTTGCTATGGTCAATATTCAGAGTTAGATCTAGGTCGGATCCAATACTCATTTGTAGACATGTAGCAACATGAGATATTCCCACAATGTTGAGTTTTTTTATCCCTAAAGTTTGAAGATTCCCTACTTGCTATAAATTTGTGACTTAGGCCAAGGATACTTTGTATATTCATCTTATTGTACATTGGTTATGTGCTTGGTTTTGTTCCCTATACTGGCCATGTGGTTGTCCTAGATTAAAGGCATATATATCTTTGACTTTCATTGCATTACTCATGTTTTTATCTTATGCCAAAGAAATATTTTGTTATTCATTGAGGTAGTCTTATATACTCGTTGTGGTACTCTCATTTTGTATTTTGTGTGTGATAAAACATGCTTCACTATGGTATATTAAAAGTATAAATATATTGTACAACCACATCCTTTGTTGTGATAGTACATACCTTACACTTGAGTATTAACTATACAAACCCATCATGATGTGACCTTGTGATCCCTACAGACTGTGGCCAACTAACTCTATGGATGTGACCTTATTTGTAGTGTATACCGTGGCCTCTTCGTAAATACCAAGTCACCTATGAAAATATCGACATGTTTATAAATTGTGGTCTATGAAATTTATATATTTACCTCTTATAGACTGAAACCAAATAAGTGAGTAGTGATAAGTTTCAATGACAAGTTCATGGGAAAGTAGCAGGATCAAAATACTAACAATTTGGACATAGTTTAGAAACTGCGTGTAGCACAACAACATTACAAAAAATATTCCATTTGAGCAATGATATGAAGTTTATAATCTTGTGTTTCCTAAGGAAACAATGGAAATAGCTTAAGGATGGGTACATGCCTTATTTGTGGCACATTGGATTGTACATGTGGGAAAAATATAGTAGTGACACGACTTTGTAAAAAAGGGCTATCTCAGTGGTGATAACATTGACAACAATACTATGAAAGTTAGATATAAACATAGGTAGTGCAATGCAACAATGGTATTGACAACAATAATACCAAGACTATTGATATCAATGGTTGGATATTGATCAAAGTATTGGTCTTATAGTTCAATTATCAACTGTAGTGGCTAAGAATCAAAATATATCTTATTTAGATATCTTATCCTTAGGGTGGTAGGGTGGTGCAAGGTGGATATTGAAGTCTCCTTCAGGTTGGTGCTTGTGAGGAATTTGGGGTGGCATGGTGGTGCTAGGGTAGGTTGGTGTGAATGCAACAAGTTGTTTCTTATAGGGTGTCGATGCATCCTTTCAGTTGGAGCTAATAAGACTAGGGGTTTGGTGCCTCCTTCTAGTTGGTTCTAGAGAATCTTAGAAGTTGGTGCTTCCTATTGATGTAATATTTAAGACACATACTAAAATCATTATGTGGTTTTCTCCTTTTTGGATTTCCACATAAAATATCTTGTGTACTTTTCGACATGAACATTAGCACACCTATGTCAACAAAGGAGAAACGACCCATACCGAAGCTCTTCAACAACCCTAGATGTTTAGGATAGTCATTCTCGACGTGTTTTGAGGATCTGTTAGCCATTGGAATCCTCCTCCTTATGAATAAGAATACTAGTAATTATCCTAAACTAATATCTAAGTTAATAGTATATAAGTGTACTTAAGTTAAGTGAAGTCAATGAATCACTAGGACCTAAAATGAAGAAATTTCTAGAATCATGACTTGAATAAATCTAAAGGGAGGTTAGCTTTCTTTTATGAAATCAGTAATTATATTACAACATTTACAGCATAATAGAAAGATAAAATAAGGATAGAAAATTAATGTAACTAGCACTATAAAAGGAATGAAATACAATCAATTGTTTTCAAGAGACTATAATCAATATAACTACTAACAGAAGAATAAATATTTCTTCTCTAAATATGATAAAGAACAGAATCAACAAAAGAAAGTAAAGCATGATACTCATACTATTATATAAACATAACATTATGAAAATATAAAGACTATTATAACTAACCTAGAGTTAGCACCGGGACAAGATTTATGAGTGAAAGTCTATCTAAAACAAAGGATATCCTTTTAAACAAAATCAATTCCTTAATTGATATTTAAGGAATCAAATCAATCAATCATCATATACAATGTAATAAGTAATTAAGATAACATTAAGAATGAATAATCTACTTAAAAATTCATTAATAAAAGATAGATAGTATAATTAGCTTGACCAATCTCTCAAACCAATTAACTATTGAAATCAAATTATTCCTCTTGGGACACCAGTAATTAAATACTGAATAATTGATTAATCAAAAAGATAATCTAAGTAAATGGAATTTAAAACAACATAGAAATGAAACTTAGATAATTCGCTTGTTAATGCACAAAGTATATAAAATACATGAATACATTTCGTAAACCAAAAGTTACTATGAAAACATAACAACGACTCCTGGAAATAAAAATTGCAAACAATAGATGGAATCAACCCACATCGAGATGTCTGAAAATATCATTCATTCGACCGTCAAATAAAACACTTCTATTTTTTCAAAAAAATCCTTCTTTCATCCCACGGGGCATCCCACGGGTCCCCCCCTCCGCTTTGTTTCAAATTGAGGAGTTTATATACAAAAATATTCTAACCAACGTATCATATTTAGGACCAAATTACAAAATTACAAAAATAATAGTAATTGTTTGTTTGTTTTGGCCTCGTAGACAATCAAAGGTCAATGGGGAATAAGAGAAAACAAATACTAGGAGAATTGATGAGAACAGATTCCAGTTGTAGGCAGAAGCATCCTTTGAGAAAAAGAACAAAATATTTCATCAACAAAATCATTTGTGATAAATATAAAAAATAGTTAAGAGGATAATATAGTGTGATATAAGAATTTTATAGAATATTTTTAGAAATTATGAAAATAAAAAAAAATAATCCCTTATCCATAATTCAAAAGAAATAACAAACTATAACTTTGTTTAGTACCATATGACTCTAGAGAAATTAACAACTTTACCATGAAATATTTGAGTACTCGAATTTGATGATATTTCAAAAAAATCAGTTGATTCTTGTTTCCTTTGATTTTCATGATGGTTGCAGGTTAAGCTGGCTATTTTCTTTAGCTAGTTGTTTAATTTGATAAGTAAGCTACGTGACAATCATAAGATATTGAGGTCCAAGAGGTCTTCAAAGGCAACTTTACTTTCCTTACAACTTGACTCAGGTGTATCTTTTACATGGTCACTGGAAAATTCCAGCGTAACCTTCTTAGGTTGAGACTCCTCAAGATCAATAATACTATGATCAGAAGGGGATTTTGCCTTGTTATGCCACATTCAAGAAATTGTTTGATTTAATAATTTATATTTTATGTGTGAAACACTATCTTGCCCTAACTGATTGTATGTATGTTCATTTACATGTTCTGGATCAATGCAGACTAACTAGGGTTTGTCCTTAACAGTCTCAGAATTTCTGCGTCGAGTACACTTCCTTCGTAACACATTATTTTTGCAGAAAATTTTTCATGGCATAATTTTGTGCTCTAGAAATTTAAAACCTTATCCCCTTTATTGATAGAGAGGATTATCTTAGGTGTTCACTTAGTTTTTTTTTTTTTTTTAAATTAGGATAATCGATAATTGGTGAGAGTTGCCTGAGCAAGGCCTGGGTTCAAATCCAACTGGCTGCCACTATAAACCTAGGCTAGGTGCAACAACTTGCAAGCAGCACACAATAGCAATTAACTTATGCCTCAACAAAAACCGAGACATCCTCTATGGAGTAGCCTACTCACTTAGGGTTACTAAAATGTATGTCATTTCGGTAAAGGTCAATGGAATTATTACCAAGCATCGAAGTGGGGTCAGGGGACATCTAAGAGTGAGTTTCCTCGATATGAGGGTTTTATGAAAACCATTTTTTAATAGAAAAGCTTCCCAGTCTAACCCTAACATACTAAATTGGTATTTAAGTAAAATAACAATAAGAGAATGACGCGCATCAGTGCGACATTTTGTGTACATCAAGGACATCTTAACCAATGACATATATAGAAAGTGTGACAAATTTAATGGATACCAAAGAAAAACCATCAAAATTATGATTTAATGAAAAAGAAATAAAGCAAAATTAACCTTCACAGGTGATATACCTATCTGTAAACAACACCATATTAATCCATTGCGGTTTAAAATGGGAGATAAGCATACCTTTAACAATTCTGGTGTAGCCCTTTTTTTCCAGTAGCTTCTTCCAGGCGTTATGCTTATTCCTCTGGGTTTTTGACCATATTTCATCCTCCAAGGGAAGGCAAGTATATTGCATAATAAAATAGACATCCACTACAAAATAAAAGTCTCCTAAGTTGGCCTTATGACCACCGAAGGGGGCAACAAACGCCTTGGAAACTAACTAGTTATAACCCTAAAATAACCTAAGAAATTCAAACCATCCTACTACCCGAAAACGTTTAGCACAATCATCATAAACCTCTAACAAATCAGTGCCACTTTTGTCAAATTGTTTCACCGGAGACACAAATATATACAATCTAGAGTCGGATGCGGTTCTGCATCACCGAGAAACAATGCGACTATGAAATCCTAAAGCCACTAACCCATCCTTTTGACAGATTAGGAAAATAGAAGGGAATAATGGAGATAGGGGTGGAGTAACTCTCGAAAAGCCAAGTGAAATCACACATTCAAAATAGGGAATGATCATGGAAGATCTCAATGATTTTCATCCGTCGGTTGATTACAGGTAGATCAACCACGGCAAGAACAACACTAGATTTGGTAAACCAACCATAATAATTACCCGACCTCCAAAATGTGTACAACATAAATTCGAGAGGGTTATATGAATAATTTTAAAGTTAGAACTTTAATATTTATTTTTCCCATTAAAAAATTAGCAATGGGTTTAGGTTATACAATCATTCTACGCAACCCGTAATAGCTTAGGCTTATATTGGTAGGGCAGTCCCAAAAGGGTAATCCAACCATTATAAAGAAGTAAAATTATTCAATCGTGGCCTAAATTCATAGTTTAAGACATTAAGTCTAGGAATTCAAACAAAAATTTAAATCAAATAAAATAATTAATATCTAAATAAGGACTTGCAAAATTTCAAATTTTGTAACAAACTTTTTTCTTTCCATGCAAATGTTCGAATTCGAAAGAAAGAATAAAAACCTTGAGAATGAAAAGTTTCAAGGCGTGGCAAGAAAAATGATCATATGAAGTTAAAATCATAAAAAATAAACACAATTCAGGGCTAAAAGAATAAAAATTCTCTTTTTATTGAGCAATATGAAATTAAAATCAAAGTCCAAAGAAACAGAGAGTGGCCTTTATTTTTATATAAAAAAGCAAGGGAGTAGATTGGCGTGTCAACATTAGAGACTGACTCGGTGAACCAATTATCTATGGTTTAATGAATTGAAACCCATAAAAATAAAGGAACCAAGATAAGATGTTGTGTTATGCTGAAACTCAAATAAACTAAAAATTTTCATCTTTGATTTGTATGAACAACAATTAGCAATTTACAACCTACCAAGATTATTTCAATCATAATTAAAAAACTAGATAAAATATAAACCAATAAGTAAAATTGATTGATAATGAGCTCAGGGAAAATCAAATACGATCAAGTAAATCATAACATTAGATTTAATTTAATACCATAGGCATGACTGCTACTTCCAATTGGAATTTATAGCTTTGACAAGGATTCCTTTCAACCCAATGAAATTCTTGTGTCCCATATATTATATATATATTTAGATCCATTTAAAAACATTTATTTTAGTTAGAAATTATCTGAAAACGAATGTAATGGCTTGGTAACCAGCTAGTGACAATTGCATTCACTAGGATTAATAAAAAACGAGCAAGCTAGCTTAGCTGAGACCCCTTGTCTTTCAGTTGTACAACTAAAATCCACTACCCTAGCTTGGTGACCAAATAATGATAATGTCACTTTTGTTAATACCCATGATAATGGTAGGTCGTCTTGTAATGAGACCTACTATCCCTCAATTAGTAATTATATGTTAAAATAAACTCTAATTATAATTAGCCTTTAATAAGCTAGTATGTGGGGTGGAAAATATGCTCCTTAAGAGCAAGGGACGACCTAAATTTTTTTTGATGACTAATAATTATTGGTTGGTCATACTACCCCAAAGACTCATTTTAAAGAAAACCATCATGTAGTAGCTTTTAAAAAATGGAAGAAAGATTAAGGTAAACATTAAGATAGATCAAAAGATAAGTTCACAAAAATTTAACTTTTAAGGAGGCTTGAGCATCAACATAAAGAAAACATATTTACAATAAATATTCATTAAAGATAAGATTTAATTTATAAATAATAGATGATAAATGGTTTACCCAATGATCATGCCAGAAAATGTCAAAATCTACCCCCCAATCAAACAAAGGAGAGGAGGACCAAATGAATCTACAAATGGGACAGAAAAGTAAAAATAGAATCAGAATCATGAAAAATAGGTAAAAAACAAGAAGTCATCCACTAATGTAGTAATCATAATGCAAGCCAAAAATGAATAAAAATATGATGGTATAGGGATAGAATGGATCTTAAAAGGTCACATGTTTACTCCCTTAATGTTTTATTCTCTTCATAAATATATACTTGGCTTTAAAGATTAAACATTGTGTAATATGTTTAATGATTTAACCATTTATTAGGTACTAACAAATGGTAATGCTAAACTAAATAAATATAAAAGAAAATGTGCAGCTGTAATATTTATTTCAAAGTAGAGGAAAACCAAAACATCAAACTTCTCATGAGAGAAAATTGTTGGGTGTGGAGCTTGATTATATTCCAGATTCAGAGGTCTTGTTTCAACTGGATGTACACCCTAGGAAGACTATACACCCCTCCACGTGGGGGGGGGGGGAGGGTAGGGGCGGGGGAGAGAGGGGTAGGGGGTGGAGAGAGGACTTGTCCCCTCATGGGGGTATGGGGGCTAGTGGGCCCTCGTTAGCGGTTTAGGGATAACGACCCCAAAGCTAAAAATAGATGAAATTTTGCCTTGTAAAATATTGTAATTTCATAGTAAATCTCGATTGAATCATTAAGAAGATGTTTTAATGATAGAATCTATGTTAATTTAGTTTTTTTTTCCCTAAAAGACAATCCTTGATTTATATGAGGAAGTTGTATTGTGGTTGTGTATGATGATTCTAAGAAAGAAAGAGACAGGAGATTATGTGAGAGCGAAGAGGAAATTACAAAAACTCTATTGTAGGTTGTATCTCTTCATTTTGTTGGATACTATAAAAGGAAGGACTAGCTATTTCTCCATGGACGTAGCCCAAATGGGGTGAACTGTGCATATATGTGGCTCTCTTGTTTTATGCATTTAAGTTGTCGTGTTTCCGTAATATTTTATGTGTTTCATTTCTCTGCTAATTATTTTCTAACAACTGGTATCCAAGCCAAAAGTCTATTTGGATGATAAACTGGCAGTAGAGAAGGGTCCCTGGTTCAAGTGGGAGCAATGGTGGAAGATGGTAGGTTTAGGATTGAGAAATTTAACAGCCAAAACTACCATTCGTGGAAGATATAAATGGAAGATTATTTTTATCAGAAATATATTTACCTACCGTTGAGCAGAAAATCAAAGAATTCGACAAGTATGACAGATGAATAATGGGATCTTCTTGACATAAGGGCAATAGGAAAAATACAGTTGTGTCTAGTAGCATCAACGACATTCAACATTACGAACGAAACAACAACAAAAGGTTTAATGATAACATTAGACAAACTATATGAAAAACCATCGACCTAAAATAAGGTATTTCTTATGAAGCATATACTTAATATGAATATGTCAGAAGGTGGATCTGTTGCTGATCATTTAAATGAATTTAAATTTCTTACCAGTCAGTTAAGTTTTGTAAGGGAAAATTTTAATGATGAAGTTAGGGATCTATTTTTTATGTGCTCATTGCCAAAAACTTGGAATGGATTAGCTATGGCTATTAGTAACTCTATCTCTGAATCTAGTACTTTAAACTTTGATGATGTTGTTGGTGCCATCCTTAGTGAGGATATGCGACGAAAAATGTCTGGTGAGACCTCAGGTAATGCTTTGATTGTAGAGACTAGGGGACGAAAAATGGAAATAGGAAGGAGCCCATGAAATCACAATAATCTAAGAAAAGGAAGATCCAAATCTATATCAGGGATAATGTGCTAGAAATGTGGGAATAAAGGACACCTAATTAAAGACTGCAAATCTCGGAAGGGAAAAGAAGGAGATGGAAAACAAGAGAACAATCATGAAGTGAATGTGACAACTGATGTGCTACAAGATGCTTGGATTCTATCAATAGAGAATATTATTGATTCATGGGTGGTAAATTCAAGGGCGTCATTCCATGCCACACCTGATAGGAAACATTTTCATGACTATGTTCAAGGAGATTTTGGACAATTTTGTTTGGGTGATGATAAAACCTATAAAATCATTGGAATGGGTAAGGATTTTATAAAAAAATAAAATGGAGACCAATAGCTATTGAAGGAGGTAAGGCATGTTCCATATCTAAAGAAAAATATAATTTCAACATGGAATTTAAGTGGAGGTTGTGTAACTACATTCACAGACAAAACTCAGAGGGTCACTAAAGGAGCTCTGGTAATAGCAAAAGGAGAAAAGGTTGGAATGTTGTATTTATGCAATGGTATTTATAATTATGTTAATTATTTAACCTCCATAGGAGAAGATACAACCTTGTAGCATAATAGGATTGAGCACATGAGTGAGAAGGGGATGTTGATTCTTCACTCAAGAAATTTTTTGCAAGGTTTGAAGCACATTTATCTGGATTTATGTGAAAAATGTATTTAAGCTTGTGCATACAGATGTATGATGAAATTATAAATTATCATCTCTAAGTGGATCTTTTTATTATGTTACTTTTATTGACGATGCAACTATAAAAACCTAAATTTATTGTATTTGAAATAAATCTGATGTATTTGATAATTTCAAGAAATTGAAATATTTGGTTGAGAATGAGATAGGAAAGTAGTTGAAGTGTTTCAGATCATAAATTGAGGTTAATATTGCAACAAAGAGTTTGGTAACTATTTTTCATATAAAGGAATTCATAGAGAGAAGACAGTTCCTAGAACACCATTGGCAAAATGGTGTGTCAAAAAGGATGAACAGGACCATCATGGAGCGTGTAAGGTGCATGAGATTGCAGGCAATATTTCCATTAAAAATTTTGGTAGATTTTGTAAATAATTTTGTTTTCTTAATAAACAAAGGGCCTTTAAGTTCCTTGGATGGTGGTATTCCAAAGGAGGCATGGACAGGTAAAAGGTAAAGTATTCATTTTTAAAGATTTTAAGTTGTGAAGCCTTTGTCCACATCAATAAAGAAAATAGAACGAAGCTTGAGTAGAAATCAAAGAAATGTACCTTTATTAGATATGGTGTTAATGATTTTGGTTATCTCTTATATTATTATGAAACTCAAAAAATCATTAGGAGTGGAGATGTCATATTCAATGAAAAGGTCTAGTATAAGGATCAGATGCAGGAAAAGAAACAGGAAAAAGAAAAAAAAGAATACAAAGTTCATGATGAGATCAAACAAAAATTAAAGGTGCCTGAAAATCATAATGATCAGCAGCCACAAAAAAAACAACAACAACCAAAGCAACAATAGGCACCTAAAACACCTGAAAGTGGTGTTAAAAGATATACCTCGATAAGTAGACCCCCTGAATGATAATATCCTTCATTGTATTGTGTATTGTTGATTGATTCTGGTGAACCAAAAATATATGAAAAATAAATACAGTTAGAAACGAGGAATAAGTGGGATCAATCCATGGAAGAAAATATGGAATCTGTGATGCATAACCAGACTTGGGACTTAGTCAAGTTTCATGTAGGTAAAACAACATTTCCTAATAAATGGGTTTACAAGTTGAAGGAAGAATATGGAGGTAAACAAAGGTATAAGGCTAGACTTGTGGTTAAGGGGCCTATGTTATCAACCTATTTTACCCCCTAGATCAGTGACCCTTATTCCTCATGGTTGTTTAAATTTTTCTAGGCTTAGGACTTATTTTTCTCTAGTTTGTCCCCTGGATGCTCCCATAGGCTTCTAAAATAGGTCACAAGCCTGGAAAACGTCAAACAACCATGAATACTAAGGGTCATTGATCTAGGGGGGTAAAATAGGTTGATAGCATATTGCACAAAATAAAGGTATAAACTTTGATGAAATTTTTTCTCTTGTTGTAAAATGACTTCAATCATAACTATTTTAAGTCTAATGGTAGTAGAATATTTGCATCTTGAGCTGTTAGATGTAAAGAAAACCTTTCTCCATAGGGACTTGGAGGAAGAAATATATATATGCAACAACCACAAGGGTATGAGGTCCAAGGAAATAATAAATTAGTGTGCAAATTAAAGAAGAGCTTGTATGGCTCAAAACACGCTCCAAGGGAGTGGTATCTAAACTTTAATAGGTTTATGTCTAGAAAAGGTTATACTAGATATCACTTTGACCATTGTGTTTATATTAAAAAATAAAATTATGGAAACTATATTATATTTCTATTCTATGTAGATGACATTCTTGTTACATGATCTAACTTGTGGGAAATAAATGTGCTCAAAGGAAAATTGGAAAATTCATTTGCAATGAAGGATTTGGGTGATACAAAACAAACCTTGGTATGAGAGTAAATGGAGACAAGAAAATTTCCAAATTAACATTTTATCAAAGTGATTACATAGAAAAGGTGCTGGAAATATTTAATATGCATAATGAAAAACTAGTTAGTACACATTTGGCTATCCATTTCAAACTAAGTAAGGATATGTGCCCCAAGACTCATGAAGATATGGATTATATGTGTAAAGTTCCATAAACATCACCAGTTGGAAGTTTAATGCATGTAATGGTTTGCACAAGAATTGTTATTTCACATGCAGTGGGAGTTTTAAACAGGTAATTTTTTTTTCGGAAAAGAGTATTAGATGGTGGTCAAGTGGATTCTCATATATTTGAGAGGTACCACAAATCAAGAATCATTAATTGGTGGTTAAAACAATTTTCTATAGGGATATGTTGATGCAGATATGGTAGGTGATAGAGATAACATGAGGAGAAACACAATATATGTATTTACTGTGGGTGAAACAACTGTTAGTCGGGTTTTAAAATGGGAAAACATGTTGGAATTTCAACAACAAAAGAAGAGTATGTTGCTACTATAGAGGCTAGAAAATAAGTGATTTGGATACAATAGTTTATGGATGAATTGGGAAAGAAGAAGTAGATGGGAGGGTTATACAGTGACATCCATAGTTCCACTCATCTTACAAAGAAATAAAAATTCATTCCAATACTCAACATATACAACTCAAGTACCATTTCATATGGTCATTTTTGGAAGATGGATAGTTGAAGCTAGAAAATATACACACTAGCCAAAATCCTGCAAATATGTTAAAAAGGGTTGTAACAAGGGGGACATTGAGTTTCTCCTTAGTTTCTGTTGTCACTCTGTAATTTGTAAGATTGGAAAGAACAAACAACAGAGGACAACATAAAACCACTTTGGAGTCTAGGACCTAGCCTTCCTAGACTCAGAGAGGGATCTATTTTTTTTTTAATGATTTAACTTGATAATTATAACTGCTAATATTAGGCTAGTTATAGATATTATGAGGGTTGTTTCTTTGATTGATTATGTGGTTGGAAAGATAGATCTGCAGGGACTAATACATTGGGATATGGAGTCAAAAGGATGGGATGGCACATCAACATCAAGAGCATCACAGTGAAAGCTAACTGTGCTAGATGGATCTTTAGAGCAGTATGAATTATGAGGTGAAAGAAATAGTAGGTTTCAGTAGTGACTAAAGAGAAATTAGAATTATTTAATAAGAGTTCAATAGAAAACATTCAGATTGTAAATGCAGACAAAGTTAAGGTGCTCTGACAGGAAATCTTAATCTAAAATTTTTGGTTTACAATTAGATGAACAGATGCACAAGGAAGGAAACAACGGAAACATTTAAATAGAGAAATAAAACATCACCATTTTCACATAGCTCAAGAATCCTGTAAAATGTCTTTGATTATTGATGTCGAACTCCAGAATTACAGTGCTCCAATATAGTAGTTCTTATAATGCAGGGGCTAACAATATCTAACCCTTGATTATGAAAATTCAAGCAGTATTTAACTAAAACTTGAGTCAGTTTCCCTCATATACTTTGGAAAATTTCATTTATTACAAACAACTAAAAATTAAATAGGTATGGCCATGCAAGGCCCGCACAAAGAAAATATCTGACATAACACCGCCAATGGAATTAATTTTGGTAACTCTTCAAGTATCTAAAAGATTTTATGGCTCTTCGTAAGATCAAAGGTAGGCTTGAAGGTGGCATGTGATGATCCCGAAGAGGCAACGAATGATGGTTGTGACATCTGGCCCTATTTTTCAAAATATTGGCATTAGGAAATTAAGTCTGGTGCAGTGCTAGCCACTTTACATTGATTAGTGACTGTGGCGATGAGTTTGCTACCTTTTCTATTTCTATCGTTATCACATAACAATCTTTGTAAAAACGCCTTTCTCGACTCGACCCTTGGTGTCCTTTACTACCCGAATCCTTTTTGCCATGTTTTAACCCTTTTCTAAGAAAAAAACGTAAAAAATCAATATACCAGATCTAAAAACCTTTAGATTTTAATCCTAAATTTTATCGCATCTGAGACAGCATCGAATTTCACAAGTTTTGAAATTTACGATATAAGAAAAGGAATCAGTGATGTGATGTGAAGTGGGAGGTGATGTGGAGGGAAGGTGGGACCAACCGCATCGCAATCACAAATCTTAAGGTTTACCTATAAGCGTGAGGGAGTAAACTCTAAAATATGCGAAGTGCGAAGCGCGGGGAGACAAGAGGTGATGTGGAGGGAAGGTGGGACCCGACCGCAGCCCACAAATCACAAATTTTAAGTCTTTGTTATGAGCATTAGTGTTTAACTATGCGAAATGAAATTTTCACTATTGGAGGATGACGTGGTAAGGAGGATGGAGCCCACTGTATTGGCGGAGTTATAAAGCGTCGAACGATTTCAGCATTAAGGTAAGTTTATGAGGTTTCATATGATAAGTCAATGTATTTCAATGTATTTCAGATGGCTGTGAAGTGGGGGGCGAAGTTGCCATGGTGGGGCCAAAGTGCATCGCCAATCGCAATAGGGACTTAAGAGTTAAGTGGAAGAATGTGTGAAGTGCGATCTATAGGCATCTAAGCGTTGGGGAGTGCGAAGTGGAGGAAGGTAAGGAATAAGGTGGAATCAAGGTTTGCAGGTGGTTTCGATAATGTGGTAAGGTATGACAGGTCCCACTTCATCGCATCAACAAAAAATAAATATTTGGCATAATTCTTAAGAGGTAAGGTTAAAAACCTGCGGGCTGCAAAGTGCGAGCAACAGGTAAGGCTTATTTTCGCACCACAAGTGAATGGGTCCCACTTTATCACAAATCGCATGTCATTGAATTTAACCTTTACATCTTGCGCTCATCCTAAGAAGCATGCGATGTGTGATTGTGATTGAATCTCCATTGTTGACTATTACTTATATCCAATGGTCCTTACTGCTCCCTTACTGTGGTTTTCTGACCTTTTTTATTTGGTTGTGCCCGTTCATTTCTTAGTGGTTCGTAGAATACTTGGCCCACATTCACAACTCGACCTACTTTAGTGTTCACGACTCGACCTAAATGCATGCATGACTTGACCGAATCTCGTTCAAGACTCTGCGCTTATTGTTTTTCTGCCTTAACAAATTTCTCTGTTGCCTTTGTCTTCACTAATGGTCCAATGCTGCTCCTTGCCTCTTTGCTAATTTATTTGATTCTTGATTTGGAAAATATTTTGAATATTGACATCTATGTAAAGTATGAAAAATTTGCAAAGAGAAAATAATCAGTCACCTAGTGATACTGTGAAATACATGGGTCTAACAGTAGCTCAAGCTGGGGATGGCAACTCCTTCAGGAGGTGTCAAAAACACTATAGACCAGTGGCCTGATCCATTGGGTTCATCCCAACCCTACAACCTCATATGCTACAAATTCTATGGCCGAAACCTTCAAACTAAAGCCAACACTTTCTGCAAACTGAAGTCTGGAACACACTTGATCCTGAAACTGAGAAGTAGCTTGAAACCAAAAACTGAAAAAAATCTCAAAGTATTGAGCCCAAATGCACACCTACCTACCCAAGCTACAATTCTGATCATTTTTCTTCATTTTGGGGTGCATCTAGACTTGTAGAGCCATATACATCCCGGTTCACCAATTTAGTTTGAGGGACAAAGATTTTTATTTTGGCAATTTCATTCTCAATGCTGAATGGTTTCTGTGTCTTTAGATTAATTTGAATTTCTTCTAGTTATTCAACCATTAGATTAATTTGAATATATTATATTTATTCAACCACCAATTCATCTTCATCAACATAGTTTTCTTGGAATGAAGGCCTAATTTGCTGGTCAGGTTCTCTCTTTTCTCTCCGTCTTATTTGAGGGGGGTTTTTTCTAAAGTTTTGGTTTCTATTTTGAGGAGCTAGCTGATTTTCCCTAGGGATAGCTCTCTCATTCAAATTGATCCTGTCCATCATTCTCTCTATGGTTCTCACCAGGCTATCAATATTAGAATCGGATGTGGAGGCTGCATGGTCTTCCCTAATAGTGACTCTCTTCTCATTTCTCATTCTAGCCCTTTTTGCAATCAGATTTTCTTCCACACTTACTGCACCCCTCTGCATGTCTTCCAAAGTAGTTGGATCTTTTTCTCTAGTTGATAAGCCATCTTTGGGTCGAAACCATATGAAAATTTAATTAGGGATATACCTTTTTGGGGTTTCATGTGAGGAGGGAGCGCATTGTATATATTGTTGAACCTGGTATAGTAATCTTGGAAACTCTCTCCAACATTTCTCTTGATGTTTTCATATTCTGATAATATTTGGAGAAGATTTTTCTTAACTTGCCATTTATTTATGAACAATTGGTGAAGGGTAGGGAGGTCATGTACAATCCTTGGGACCAAGCCCTTAAACCATTTTTTTACTTCTCCCCCTCAACTTTGAGAAAACACTCTCAATTGGATAGTTTCATCCTCTATCTTGTGGTAGTCAAAAGTGTCTTTCATTTTGTCCACATGTTGTTGAGAAGTTTCAGGACCAATTCCATCAAAATGTGGGATTTTGGATTGACAATTTTGTGGCATAGGCATCAAGGGTTGTGGTAGAACTAATGGAGCATACCAGGCTGCCATGATTGGTGGTGGGGGAACCCAAGGAGGTTTGATTAAGGGAGGTGGAGGGTTAAATTGAGGAAGGTGAGCAATGGGAGTATGAGTGAAGGTTTGGGCACTCTGGTGAGAAAGGTTCAAGGAAATGGTAGGAGTTGCAGATACAATAGAGAAATTTTACTGAGGATGAGAAGACTTGGAGATAACAGAAGGAGCTGCTATAGTCAGAGCAGATAATTCTACAGACTGCTGAAGATAAGCGACATCAATAGTTGAGGTGAGCTCTGTTACAAGACCTTGAAGGGAGTCAAAGATTTGGAGAAGCTGAAATTAAGTTTGAGTTGGTGTAGAGACTTCCCCAATAGGACTTTGCTGTAATATGGATGGATCAAAAACTGTTTGGGCTATTCAATTCTGAGATTTGGTTCTGAACAAGATTTGCTCAAAGTGTAAGTCGAACTAGATATCTTGCAAGGTTGCAAGGTTTTCAAGGAGGGAACTTGCTTTGTGACGAGGCTTGCTAATAGTTGGATTCTAAGATCTAGGAGTTTTTCGTAGGATTTTCTCTAGATTGTCAACTATTGCAGGGGGATTTGGGTTAGGATGGGATCTAGTAAAGATTCTTTTGGAAGCCAAAATTCAGACCCAAGGCATAAAAAAGCTGAATAGTTTTTTGAAAAAACCAATCTGTAGAAAATACTTAAATCACACAGTAATTCGGTTGGGGTTTCTAAGTTTTGATGAAAGATGATATTTTCAATAATTCTCCAGTATGGTCGCCATTATGTTGTTGCTTTGTAATTTTTAATATTGGAAAGAACAAACGACAAAGGACAACATCAAACCACTTTGGATTCCGAGACCTAGCCTTCCTATACTTAGAGAGGTCTCTCTCTATTTTTTATGATTTAGCTTGATAATTCTAAATGATGATATTAGGCTAGTTATAGAGATTATGAGGGTTGTTTGTGTGGTTGGAAAGATAGAGCTGCAGGGAGTAATCCATTGGGCTATGGAGTCAAAAGGCTGGAATGGCACATTGACATCAAGAGCATCACATGGCAAGCTAAATGTGCTAGATGGATCTTTAGAGTAGTATGAATTATGAGGTGAAATAAATAGTAGGGTTCAATAGTGAGTAAAGAGAAGTTTAGAGTTATTTAATCAGACTTCAATATAAAACATTCATATTGTAAATGCAGAAAAAATTAAGGTGATCCGACAACAAATCTTAATCTAAAATTTCTGATTTATAATTAGACGGACACATGCACAGCGAAGGAAACAACGAAACATTTAAATAGAGAAATAACACATCACCATTTTCACACAGCTCAAGAATCCTGTAAACAGTCTTTAATTATTGATGTCTAGCTCCAAAATTACAGTGCTCCAATATAGTAGTTCTTAAAATGCATGGGCTAACAATATCCAACCCTTAATTATGAAAATTCAAGCAATATTTAACTAAAAATTGAGTCGGTTTCCCTAATCTACTTTGGCAAACTTCGTTTATTACAAAAACTAAAAATTAAACAGGTATGAGCATGCAAGGCCCGAACAAATAAAATCTCTGATAGAACACTACCAGTGGAATTAATTTTGGTAACTCTTCAAGTATCTAAAAGCTTTGATGGCTCTTCGTAAGATCAAAGGTAGGCTTGAAGGTGGCATGTGATGATATTGAAGAGGCAACGAATGATGGCTCTGACATCTGGCCCTGTTTTTCGAAAGATCGACATTGGGCAATTAAGTCTGGTGCGATGCTAGCCATTTTACATTGATTAGTGACTGTGCGGATGAGTTTCTGTCTTTTTTGTTTCTGTCACTATCACATATCAATTTTTGTAAAAATGCCTTGCCCGACTCGACCCTTGGTGTCCTTTACTACCTGAATCCTTTTTGTCATGTTTTAACCCTTTTTCTAAGCAAAACAACATAAAAAATCAATATAAAAGCTCTAAAAACCTTTAGATTTTAATCCTTAACTTTATCACATCTGCAGCAACATCACATTTCGCAAGTTTTGCAATTTACGATATAAGAAAAGGAATCGGTGATGCAATGAAAAGTGAGAGGTGACATGGAGGGAAGGTGGGATCGATGGCATCGCAATCGAAAATCTTAAGTTTTAGTTGTAAGTGTGGGGGATTAAACTCTAAAAGATGCAAAGTGCAGGGAGAAAGGAAGTGACATAGAGGGAAGGCGGGACTCGACCGTAGCCGAGAGATCACAAATTTTAAGTTTTTGTTATAAGCACCAGAGATTAACTATGTGAAATGCGATTTGCGCTATCAAAGGATGACATGGCAAGGAGGATGGAGACCACTGTATTGGCGGATTTATAAAGCGGCGAACAATTTCAGTGGTAAGGTAAGTTTATGAGGTTTCATATGATAATTCAATGTATTTCAATGTATTTCAATCGGCTGTGAAGTGGGGGGCAGAGCTTCCGTGGTGGGGCCAAAGCGCATCGTAAATCGCAATTGGGACTTAAAAGTTAAGTGGAAGAATGTGTGAAGTGCAACCTGTGGGCACTTAAGCATTGGGGAGTGTGAAACGACAGAAGGTAAGGAATAAGGCGAAATCAAGGTTTGCAAGTGGTTTCAATAATGTGGTAAGCTATGACGGGTCCCACTTCATCGCATCGGTGGAAAAAAAATATTTGGCATAAGTCTTAAGAGGTAAGGTTAAAAAATTGTGGGCTGCGAAGTGAAAGCAACATGTAAGGTTTATTTGTGTGCCATGGGTGAATGGGTCCCACTTCATCGCAAATTGCATGTCCTTCACTTTAACCTTTACATATTGCGCCCATCCTGAAAAAATTGCGATTGGAGATTGCGATTGAATCTCCAACGTTGATCGTTGCTTAGATCCAACGGTCCTTACTAATCCCTTACTGTGGTTTGCTAGCCTTGTATCTTTGGTTGCACCCATTCATTTCTTAGTGGTTTGTAGAATACTTGCCCCATGTTCACGACTCAACCTGAACACATGCAAAACTTGACCCAATCTTGTTCAAGACTCCACTCTCATTGTTTTTTGCCTTAAATTATTTCTCTACTTCCTTTGTCCTCATTAATGGTCCAATTTTTCTCGTTGCCTCTTTGCTGCTTTCTTTGATTCTTGCTTTGGAAAATATTTGAATATTGACATCTATGTAAAGTATGAAAAATCTGTAAAGAGAAATTAATCAGTCACCTGGTGATACTGTGAAATACAAGGGTCTAACAGTTTCAATTGGTATTCAAGTATTATGATGAATATTAGAAACATCTAGGTCCAAAGTGGAATCATTGTTCACCAAGTGAAGTAGTGGTGGATTTTTTATAATCAGTCTCCAAGTGGGATATTGTTGGGTGTTGAGCTTGATTATCTGCCTGATTAAGAGGTATTGTTTTAGTCGGGTGTATGCCCCAGGAATATTGTATATGCTACCATATGGGGGGGAATGGTTCGGTGCGGAGGGGACTTGTCGCCCTCGCGTGGGTCCAATGGATAGCGAGCCCTCGACATTGATTAAAGCATCCGTGAAGATCAAAACAAATGAAAATGTGCCTTGTAAAATATTGTAATTTCGTAGTCAATATGGATTTTTCATTAGGTGGATGATCTGAATATAAAAGCCATGTTAAATTAGGGTTGTTTTCACTAGAAGGAAACCCTCAGTTTATATGTTATGCAACTAGCTCACAAAACAGAAGAAAAGATAGATCAAAAACTTGAAAAATAGCCTCTTCGAGGGGGAAACCTCTTTTACCTCACATAAATGAACAATTTTTGGATGATTCAAATTAAAAAACCTAATTTCTATGTATATGAGTCTAAGGGGTCACAATATAATCATAGCCTACATAACAATAATAATGCAAGGGCACAACAATAACAATATTGGGTTTCTATGGGGCATAATAATAACTACATGGGCACACCAATAACAATAAGAGAGCTACACTAATGATAATAATAAGGGGATACACAAGTATTATAGTGACCTAACATGCCCCTCTCCTTAACAAAGCATTGCCCTCAACACTTGAGTAGTTTTGGATGCTTCTATATAAAATTCTCATCCTCCCATGTGGAATCTCCAGTGGGTAAGTTCTTCCACTTTATGAGATACTTTGAAATTGATTGATTTCATAGTTGTCACATTCTTGCTTCTTTGATTTATTTATGTTCTAATATGTTTTTTCCTTCCTTGTCAAGTTATGAAAATAACGTTTGAACTGGGATATTATCACCTAAAACCTTATTTAAGCATGAAACATGTAAAACTCGGCGCACTCAAGAAGATGCACAAACCTCCAATTTTTCTGCCATAGTACCAATCTTTTGCAACACCTTGTAAGGACCATATTATTACTTTGGTAATAGTTTATTATCCTTCTTAGCTTGCTCGAGGGACATTTGTTTGTATGATTTATTCGTAAAAATACCTAGTCTCATACATAAAAACTTATTTCACTGCGATGCTGATCTAGGTATTGTTTCATTCAATTTTGCGCCAAAGTGAATTTATCCTTTAAGAGTTGGAGAACTTGATGCCTTGAACCTTAAAATTTTCTATTAAAGACGGTGTGATGGATGGTGGATGATATCCAAAAAGTTTCGTAAATGGGGTCATTTTTTCTACAGTATGGAAGGAAGTGTTATAATACCACCATGATGACAGTCTTTCATTTGGACTTGGGTAAACCTGTTGTTACAGGATAAAACACCCTAGGGTCTGGGTTGGAAACCCCAACAGATCGAAGGACATCTACCAACAAGAACCAAGAAAAAAAGAAATCATAATGCATAAACTACTAAAGTGGGATGAATTGAGAGTACCCGTAGGTCGTACGTTTGAAGGTGTTCCCACAGAATTCAAACCCTTTGTTTCCTCTAATGCCTGAAAACCTACAAAAAATTATAAAAAAACATATATACTAGTTGTAGTTCAAATCATGCTCAAGATATGAATATTATATCATATAAAAATAAGGACATAAACGATGCAATCATACATAATTAGATAATAACATGGGTTAAATCATAAATATCATAACGTTAAAAAACATAACAAATATTATTTATTGATAACTACAAAGAAATGTGGAAGAATACAACCTGATTCAACCAAAAATCCAAGTGAAACTTTTCTCTAGATATATCCAACCCAAGCCTCAACAATCATCTTTCAAATGCATAAAAAAGGATGTCATATAAAGGAAATGAACATCTATATGAGGAAACAAGGGTTTCCTATAGCTGGGAGTGCAGGAGGCACAAGGAAAACTCATACTTGATAAAGGGCCAATTTCCTATAATATCAATATCCTATATCTCTCCCCCTTTAGGCTTTCCCATGAGGAGCATTTATACCACCCCAAAACAATTGTTTTAGTTGGGGTACATTTAGGCCACATGATCTTGTAGGCGGGCTTCTGGTGTAACCCACAAACCCCACCCAAAAAATAGGGATTTTATATTTTTTCCATATTTCAAATTATATACATGGGTTGGGTATAAATGGACCTGTGTGTGTACATTATTTTTGAAGGGAAAAGTCATATATGGAATTTAAAATAATGTTTTTTAGTAAAATGATGAATTTTGAAGGGAAAGGACTGCCCAAGGCCATAGCTTAGAGCATCAAGTCTACAAGGGTGCTCAATGATACTATAACACTTGTGATAAATCCATTGAAAATTCATCCCAACGTTGATTAGGAATGGATAAAGGTTTTAATAGACATACGTTCTAAAATTGTATCAACTTTATTTTGCTAGAAAACCAAACATTATGGCACAAAATTTTGAATATCAGATTTAAGGCCATAAAAAAAATCCTTCTTGACCCTATGGTAAGTTTTTAAAAATACTGAGCGCCCTCCTAAGGGAGAGGTGTGCAATTCCAAATGAATATTTTGTTCGATTTGGGAATTATTACAAATATATAAGGGAAATTTGTACCATAATTAATCATTTTTCCAACTAAATGTATCATATGTACTAGGATCTTGTAGTAACTTTTGAATGTGTGTCCACACTTCTTTTCCATTCTTCCATTCATCCCTTGCTTCAGTTATCCAATCTAGTTGGATAATAGAAATGGCACAAAGAAATGCTTCCACATCCTCGTCCTTTCTTATGAGTGCATATACAACATAAGAAAGGAAATATTTTACTACTATTATTTAAGACTATTATGATTCGTTTTTACCTAGAAGTGTCTTCCCATTAGCTAAGGTTACCATTTCCTTAGTGCATGTAGTATTTGCAACATTTACTTCCCATAAATAGGTTTGTGTAAATACTTTCCTTTGATTGGATGACTTTCAAAAGAAATGGGTCTTCCTTCTTGAATTAAAACAACACCAATTACATTTCCCAAGGCATCACATTCCATAATAATTGTTTCGATGAAGTATGGCATAGCTAAGACCGATGCTTGGAACATTTTCTCTTTAAGATTTTCAAATTCCTTAGTTGTTTCTGGAGTCCAAGAAAATGCATCTTTCTTCAGTAATGTTGTTAGAGGTGTTGTTATTCTCCCATAATTCTTAACAAACTTGCAATATTACCATGTCAACCCGAGAAATCCTCAAATATTCTTTATGATTATGGGGATTTTCCATTCCTTAATGGATTTAATTTTCTTCGGCTCTACCTTAAAACCATCATGAGATACAATATGACCCAGATATTCCACCTCCTGTACTCCAAAGAAAAATTTGGAGGTTTTTGCATATATAATTGTTTCTCCTCCAATAGTTTGAGCACCATGTCAACATGTTGAACATGACCCTTCCAAGTATTTTGTAGATTAGTATATCATCAAAAAATACTAACATAATTTTTCTAAGGAAGGGTTTGAAAATGGAATTCATCAAACCTTGAAATGTAGAAGGTGCATTGGTAAGGAAAAAAGGCATGAACAAAAAATCATAATTACACTCATGAGTTCTAAATCTTGCTTTCAAAATGTCTTTAGTTTTCATTATAATTTGATGATATCATGAACAAACATCCAACTTGGAGAAATAAATTACTCCATTTAATTAATCCAATAATTCATCAATGAGAGGAATGTGAAATTTATCTTTAATAGTGAGCTTGTTGAGCTCCCTATAATCTAGAAACATGTGCCATTATCCATCCGTCTTGTGCACCAATACTAATGGAGAAAAGAAACAACTTTGAATAAGTTTAATTATACTAGCCTCTAGAATTTCTACAACCATACATTCAATTTCTCTCTTTTGGGCATAGGGATATTTGTAAGGCCTGATGTTTGGAGGAACAATTCCTAGAATGAAATGAATAGCATGATCATGATCAAAAATAGGTGGGAGGCCTTTGGTATTCTCAAATACCTTAGAATGATTGTATAAGGCCTTTAGGAGATCTAGAGAAATCGATGATTTCTATGTTTGAACCTCTAGTGAGCATAATTGTGCAATCACGCCCTGCATTTCTTTCTTTAGAAGATTTGTCATGCCATTAGAGCTAATTATATTTCTTGTTTTCCCTGTGATACAACTTAATTCAACTTCCTTTCCTTCCCAAAAAAAAATCAAGAAAAGTTCTTGAAAATTAAAAGTTATCATACCCAAAGATTGTAACCATTAGACTCCTAGTACACCATCAACACCACCCATTGGAAGGGAAAGCATTTTACTATTGAATACATATTTCCCCATGGTTAGCTTGACATTATGGTGCTTTCCAAAGAAATTTATATTTCCTCCATTTGAAATTGTCACTTGAAACTCTGGTGTTGGATATAGGAAGCAATCTAATACCTTGGCTATCTTACAATGAATAAAATTTTGGGTACTACCCAAATCAATCAACACTATTACATTTTTCTTCTTGATATGTCCTTCTATCTTCAGAGTTTGAGGAGTGGTAATTCCTGCCAATGTATTACAAGATATTGTCAGATTCATTTATTATTTCTATAGGGTTGGTTCTTGGTGTATATCCTCATTATTTGAAGTTTCGTTTTCCTTTTATTCCTCCTCTTCAAAATGTATGTAAATAATTTCTTCTCAGCACACTTATGAACTTTAGTGTATTTTCTATCACAGCTGTAACAAAGCCATTCTTCTTTTTTTTCTTCCAATTTTTGTGGTGTCAAACTTGTAGGTTGTGGAAGGCTAGTAGCAAAAACACTTCCACATTTATAGTTTTGAGGGGTAGGATTCCTTGTTTCCATAATTTTTCTTTGAATTTTTCTTGCCAGCCTAAATTCCTTCTTCAATGAATTAGGTTCCCAAAGGTGAACCTCATGTTGGATGTTATCCTTTAAAGTCCCTATGAAGACATCAATCCTATAATCCTATAGAATATCATTTAACCTTATATTCAATTTTTGGAAGTCATCAATGTGCTCCACAATTGAACCCTTTTGTTTGAGATTTATCAATTGGCTAAAGCAGGTGTTTCTCTTTGTATCCTCATAATGTGTGTTGGGTTTTCTAATAGGTAAACAAACACAAGTATTTATTATCAATCCGGGCTAGTAGGACTTAGAAGCATCCCCAAGGTATATGGGTTTCAGCTATGATCAAGTTAGAAGATGTTTTATGTAAATAGGAAATGCATATTAAAAATATAAATCTAAACTAAAAAATTTCTAAATTCAATTATGTAATCAACAACAGAAGAATCCCTTAACTTAAGAGATTTGTTTTTCCTTCTCTCACAAAATTACCTCATGAGTTAGAAACCAAAAACCATTAATTGAGCAATAGATCAAGATGCATGAAAAAATAATTGAAGAGGCTCTTAACTAAAGAGATCCTGGTTGTCCTTCATCGCATATTCATTCATAATTAATACTATTGTTGGAAAATAAGAATTCATAAAAGCATTAAAAAGAAGGAAAAGATGAATTCTAGCTCAAGATCTTAATCAGATAGAAATAATTTTTAGCTTAAAAATTTGATTGTCCTTTCATATGCCAAATAATAATGAGAATTAGATTCATCAGCACTCATAAAAAATCAGCATATATCTAATCAATAAGTTAATCATAAAACAAACTAGTTCAGAAACTGCAACTATAAATAACTAGAAAGTGCACTTAGCTCGGTGTGGGGGCCCTCACATACTGAAAGTGATTTCAGCTAATAAAAATTCAGTCAAGCAATCACAAAAAAACAACAGAAAATTAAATAGAGCAGATCTTCAATTAACTCTTAAAAGTCTCAAAAATAATGAAGTTAAGTTATACAATTTCCACATATCAATGCCTTCAAAGTCTTAGGCTTAAATAGGTAAAATATGAAACAAATTCATCTAAAATGTCTCCTATATCCATGGATATCCTTATCTTATCCAATCAGGTCGATCTCATCCATAAAATCCATCAAAATCTAGAAAATCCCATAAAATGAGAAATTTGACCTAGTTCCTAAGGATCTCCCGTAAAAACAGGTCATGTTTGACCGCCTTTGACTAGGCTTATTAAAGCTAGGTTTGAATGAATCAACAGGTGTACATTTAATATTAATTCCCAAGCTTTCTAACAATATATACAACACCATCCCAAGTGTCCTACAAATATGAAAACCATGAGGCCATTACGAGAATTTCTAATTTGGTCCAAAAATGCACTTAAAATTCAATTTTTATAAAAACTCTTAAGAATTGAAAAAATTAATTTAAATACCTGTATATGCATTTATTGGGAAAAATAGGGTGAATATGATGGTGTATATATGGATATTATGGAAAATAAAGTGTATTTTCATAAACAAAAAGAGATAAAAAAATGAGGGCCAACAATGTGTTATCATTTCCTCCGTAAAAATTGACCAAGTGATAAGTGGTTTACGAGAAAAAAGCTCTTGATACCATACAAACTGATTGGGTTATAAATATAAATTTAAAATTCCTACCTTTTGTGTGTTTTTCACATTATGGAGATCAAAATATTTCCATTTGTAGTATTCATGTTACCAGATCCTTGTCATGAGACTTTCTGATATCGATATTTGGAATATGATGGGTCTTCAATCCAATGTTAGAGTCTATGAAATCATGATTAACATTTATTTTTCTCTCATCATGTGTTTCATCTAATACCCTTTGTCCATTAGGAAGAATTTTTTTTAGAAAATTTGTCAAACCTTCCTCCAACCCTTCCATGTCTGCTTTTAAACCATTCTTTAAATCTTCCACGTTGCCTTTCATTTTTACTTGTATACCATCCATATTAGCTTCCATGCCATCCATATTAGCTTCCATTCCATCCTTCAAACCTTTCATGTCTAATTTTAATCCATTATTCAAATCATCCATATTATCTTCCATTTCATTTTTGGTTACTCTTTGCGAGAGAGAAATTTGTTGCACTTTGTATCGTAATTTTGATATATCATGTTGCATTTATTCCTATTCTTCATGCGCCATAGTAGAGCTTTCTAGTTGCTTACTAGGTGTTTCAATTTTCTTTATTTGAGGCATTTTGGAATAAAATAGTGATATCTATGCTTCAATATGCCCCTTGAATCAATTCAAACTGATTTTCCAAACAAAACTTATGCAAAAAAAAAAAAAAATTTCTTTACTTGTAGGAGCTTGATATTGAATCTGTTGTATATTTGTAATTTCGGATCTACAAGGTCTGCAATTTCATATTGTGGTAGTTGCATGAGTATTATTTCTGACCACATAAGTCAGATCGATATTGGAGTCTTCAAGAAAGATTTATACCCTATCTCCCATGATGACATCATTATAGACTTGTTCCGTAGAGTGAACTTACATGGAGTGCCATGCATGACTATTTCGAACTTATGCCCTAAAATTGCTACATGAAAAACTAAAGTCCGTGAAATTCTAATCACATTTTAAAAAATTCAAATCTGATGCCTGAAACGAAAGCTACGACGGTTGTCCCTAGGTCACCTATTTGAGACTGAAGTTTGGATTCTAAAAAAACCCTAACTTCCCCTAATCATATCTCTAAAAATATAGTGAACCAATATATGAATTTTTTTATAAGACGTTCACTAATATTTTGGCTCCTTGTGGTCAAAATTTCAGCTTTTGAAGACTTATAGAAAAAACGTTATAGCGAAAATTCCAAGATTACTTGTGCGAACCCCTAGAATCCAAATCTTTGATGCCAAATGTTATGCAACCCACTCACAAATTAGAAGAAAAGATAGATCAACGACTTGAAAAATAACCTCTTCGATGGTGAAACCTAATTTACATCACATAAATGAACAATTCTTGGATGATTCAAATGACAAAACCTCATTTCTATATATAGAAGTCTAAGGGGTCATAGTATAATCAGAGCCTTCATAACAATAATATTGTAAGTGCACAAAAATAACAATTGTGGGTTTATATGGGGTATAATAATAACTACATTGGAATAATAATAACAATAAGGGGGATACACTAGCAATAATAATAAGGGGCTACACTAATATTATAGGGACCTAACATTATATGAGGTAATTGAATTGTGGTTGTGTATGATTATTATGAGTGATAAAGAGAGAGGATATTGTGTAAGAGATAAAATGAAATTACAACAGATCTGCTATAGATTTCATGTATTCAATTTGATATATAATATAAAAGGAAGGACTGGTTGTTTCTCTATGGACGTAGTCGAAATTGGGTGAACCACATATATCTGTGTCTCTCTTGTTTTATATGTTTATGATTTTTGATTTCCGCAATATTGTATGTGTTTCATTGCTTCATTAATGATTTTCTAACAATTGTTTTTTAAATGATTGGTTCAACTAGATAATTCTTGTTTAGTGATTTTAAATTACTCATAATAAACAAGAATAAAAGTGAAATAATCACAATTAAGTGAACTCCCCTGATGATCTTGTGATAGTGGTTCATCCTTAGCTTCATCAAAAGCTACCTCCCATAATTGCATTATTTAAACCAAAAAGAGAAAAATTTAAACCACAACTAATCTACTCCTAAACTACTCTAACCTAATCAATTATTACAATATCAAGTGTAATAATATATCTAGTGTAACCGTCGAAGAAACTCCAATCATATAAAAACAAAGCAGTTCTAAATAAAAAATGGGAATAGGATCATCTTATGATAAAAATGAAATAAATCATAATTTCATGATTATCAATTAGAAATAAAACAAGTATGATATTACCATTGTTCATTTTTTTGCAAAATATGAATCCTCAAGCTATTGTGCTATTCTTTCATGAAACTGAAAATGAAATTCACTGTCTGAAAAAATAAATTTTGTAGATGACAAGCATATATTCTTAGGATTCACTAGGGATATGAAAATTTTGGTTTGATCCTTCCCATCAATTAAATAAAATGATTCAAAAATATATGATGAAGGATAAAAATTAGACTGAACTAAAGGGTGATTAGGAATTTTAGCACCTTCAAACTCAACCAAATAAAGTGTACAATCATAGATTATTGGGATAAAATCATTTTATAATGTATCTCTCTTTGTCATGGGTGGTCGAAAAGAAGGTGGATCATTTTCAATTTTACATGCTTCATGTTTAATTGTCACATCACCTAAACTTACCTAAACTTATCATATCAAAAACATAAGAATGCAGTGGCACCATGTAAGATAAATTATAATAATGTGCCCCAACATCCACAAATATATTAGGATATAAAGAATAAAAAGAGTTCGAGATGAGGAAATGAAAAGTTTCCCTTGAATCATGATAATTGAAACCATAAGAAATTTCAAGGGGTGTCTCTTCACTTACCTTATTATGTTGATTGTGATTAGATGATAGATCATGGTACAATAAATTATCATTACGATTAGCCTCTCGTATATTGAACAAGAAATAAGATAGAAGAAGAACCTCATGGTAAGAATCTAGTATTTCTTTAGAATAAATGTGATTTGTTGATCAAAATTTATAGCTGCTGTTTTTGGAAGGAAATTCAACATTTCTAACCTATTCTATTTTAATATTACAAAATCATTATCAATATGTTCAACAAAATTTGAGTCTAAGAGCATAGTACATTGAAAATCATATGAATCTTGACCAACAATGAGACTTACTTCTAGTATATTACTAGTAGAATATTTTTCAAAGGGGATACTAATTTGATTATAGTTTCTCTTGATTGATTTTACCTCCTACTTTTTCAATAGAACTTTGGGATTGAAAATTTTCAGATGGAAGACTCATTTGATTTTACCTCCTCCATTTGAAATTGTAAGGAAGACTCATTTTGCAATCTGATATTATGATATCTATATATTCTTCCAAATTCAATGGAATCTATATAAAGGAAAGGGGAACAAGCATAAAAAAAAATCATCTAATATGAGAGAGAAATCATAAATATGAAATTTTAAAAGAACATGACTAACTTTATTTAAAAATCTCCTTGAAGATAAATTTTTCGCAATAATAACACCCTTAATTCCTCATATATCTTATTTTGATCATAGGTTTCAAAAGAATTTAAAATTTATTCAACTAGTTGAAACCAATTAAAGATAGAATATGGCAGGAAAGTTTCAAACCAATCCTTGATTCTTCCCCTGAATGTGAAAGAGAATAACCTACAAAAAACAATTTGTTCAGTAATCTTATATTTGATACAATTAGACCAAAAATTATCTAAATGTTTTAATGTAGGTATACTTCCCTCACCATCAAAATGGAGTTTGGACAAGTGATAAGCTGTCTCATGAGGAATATATAGCAATACAAAGCTAAATGCATCCTCACACACAGAGGTTTGGGTAAGAGCCATTAATAGTAACACAATAAAGATACAAACTCTAGATGGGTTACATTGTCTTCTAACCTATCTCCAAACACATGTGAGATGGCATAATGAGGGATTAAAAATATGGAATTACAAAAATATATAGGTCAAATGATCTAACCAATTAATTTTCCATAGGCCCTCCTTCTAGCGCCGTTTTTTTGACATGGGTGTTAGTACACCTATGTCAACGAAGGAGAAATGAGCTAGACCAAGGCTCTTCAACAACTGTAGTTGTTTTGGATGGTCGTTTTCGATAGGTTTTAAGGATTTGTTAGCCTTTGGTATCCTCCTCGTTATGAAGAAGAATACTCGTAAACTATCCTAAGCTAAAATATAAGTTAATAATATCTAATTATACTTAAGTTAATTGAAGTCAATGAATCACTATAAACTAAATTAAAGAAAATTATAGAATATTGACTTGAATAAATCTAAAGGACTCTTATCTTTCTGTTATGAGAATAGTATTTATATTACAAAATTTAAAATAGAATACATAGATAAAATAAGGCTAGAATTTTAATGTAATTAGCACTATAAAAGGAATGAAAAATAATCAACTATTTTCAAAAGACTATAATCAATATAACTACTAATGGAAATAATAAATATTTCTTCTCTTAATATAATAAGAATAGAATGAAAAAAATCATGAAAACATGATACTGAGACTGTTATATAAACATAACATTAGGAAATATGATGACTATTATAATTAACCTATACTTTGCACTTGGCCAAGAATTATGAGTGAAAGAGTATCCAAAACAAATGATACCCTTTTAAACAAAATTCATTCCTTAACTGATAATTAACGAATCAAATCAATTAATCATTAGATAAAAAATGAAATAAGTAATTAGGATAAAATTAAGAATGAATAATCTAAAATAGATTCATTAATAAAATATAGATAGTATAATTAGCTTGAAAAATCTCTCGAACCAACTAACTATCGAAATCAAATTGTTCCTCTTAGGACACTAGTCACTGAAGACTGAGAAATTGATTAATAAAACAAATAAATATGAGTGGATGGAATTTAAAACAAAAGAGAAATGAAACTTATAGAATTCGCTTGTTAATGAAAAAGTTGATTAATAGACACAAATATATTTTGTAAACCAAAATATATTACAAAACCATAACAATGACTCGTGGAATTAAAAATTACAAACATTAGATGGAATCAAACCACATCAAGCTTCTTGAAAATATGATTCATTCCATAGTCACATAAAACAATTCTCTATTATGAAAATAATCCTTCTTTCACCCCACAGGTTCCCCTTTCCCCTTTGTTTCAAATTGAGGAGTTTATATTCAAAAATATTCTAACTAGAGTATCATACTTTGGACCAAATTACATCATTGCAAAAAATAATAGTAATTTTTGATTTGTTTTCACCTCATAGCCAATAAAATATTAATAGGTAATAAAAGAATACAACTAACAAGAGACCTGATGACAACAAGTTCCAGTTTCAGGAAGATGCATCCTGTGAGAAAAGGAACAACATATTTCATCAACAAATTCACCTGTGATAAATATAAACAACGATTAAGAGGATAATATAGTGTGAGATAATAATTTTATATACTTATAAATTCTTTAACATTTCCTATTATTTTTAGAATTGTGAAAATAAAAAAAAAATCATACCTTATTAATAATTTGAAATCAATCGGCCCCTTCTGCAAGTTTTGGTCCAATTCACCTTCTATTTGTGTCTCGGCACTACCTGTTGGTGCTCCCCTGCATTTCTCTGTGGAATCTGCTCCCTACCTTCACACAATTGACCCCAGCATCTCCTTGCCAGCTCGCAACATCATGCCTCGACTCCGTCAGCAAATGCGGTGTAGGAGAAGCACCAGCCGTGGGCAGGTTACTCGACAGTCTTCTTCTTCCACCTCTGGCTCGACCTCCCAGTCCTTAGAGTATCTCTCTTGCTGCTATCCGGCTACTAGGAGTGGGTGTGGCCGGGGGTTTGGCCACTCATGTTCGGGGTTCCCCCCACATTCCAGTTTCTCCTCCTCCCCTCCCCGTTCAGTCCCACACAGCCCAGCTCCGCATTCCCTGTGCTCTCTGTCACTCCACCATGATAGCCAAAATCACCTTTGAATTTCAGGCAGGCTCCACGACTGAGGCAGTCCTGGCTCCAGAAGCGCCTTTGGAGAAGAACATCAACGTTCCACATCTCATTCCCCCTTCCGATAGCAGGCAAATTAAGGAGCCCTGTAGTAGCGGGATTCCAGACACTAGCTTCCCTGCAGGCCCGAGCGATACGAAGCGTGGTGGCTCAGCTGGCAAAGACGACCTTCAGGCGATGGAGGAAGAACCCTATGAATATGGATGCCGCATTGTTGAAGAAACGCCTTCTAACTCTCATGATTCCTGAACGTGCATATACTCTCAGGTTTTTGCCTCACAGTCGCTCGTCTGGGCTTGATCATCAGCGTTTTAGTTTTTTCAATTTACATACTCAGAAACTTGCTTCTATGTCTTCTCATAGCCGATTTCCCCTGCGTGGATGGCTTACTACAGTTTGTATGGCTCGGAACAGGGTAGTAGGTCCAGTTTTTGAAAATTTTTGGCTAGACATAAGCTTTTTTGATAGATTGCTACAATTCTAGGCAAGACCATATGAGGCCAGGACCTCCATGTAAATTTTTTTGTATCAATAATAGGAGTAGACATATTCAGAAAAAAAAAAAAAAAAAAAATGAAATCAATAATAGACTATAACTTTATTTAGTACCATCTGACTTTGGAGAAATTACCAACTTTACCCTTGAATAGTTTACTATAATCTGTGTAAACTCTAGTGATATTTCAACATAATTAGTTGATTCTTGCTTCCTTTGATATCCATGATGGTTGCAGGTTTCCATAAGATGGCTATTTTCACTAGTTGGTTTTTTAATCCCATGAGTAAACCGCGAGACAATCATAAGATATTGTTGCTACCAATAAAGGCCCAACATGGTTTCAGAGGCTACCTTATTTTCCTTACAACTTGACTCAGGTGTAACATTTGGATGGTCACTTGTGAATTCCAGCTTAATTTTCTTGGGTTGAGACTCCTCAACATTAATATTACTATGATCAAAAGGGGGTTTTCCTTGTGAAGTCTAATTCGAGAAATCTTACTATTTAATAATTTATCTTTTATGTGCGTAACAACCCCTGGTTGATTTCCTATGTAATTAAAAACCAGAAAAATGTTAGAGGACACATATTCCAAGTTGAATGTTTAGAAAAACATAGTGATGAGCATCACTTGTGATTAATGTATGGCTATGGAAATCAACAAATGAATTGACAAAGTAAAAGTGATAATAATTGGAAATTTATTTATGAAAGTAAAGGAAAATAGGAGAAACGGGACATGAAAGGCCACAAATTTGCATGAGGGGGAAATTTAAGGAAAAATGAAGGAAAATGAAGAAAAATGAAGAAAATGGAGGAATCAATGATAAAAAGATTTTTGAGGATCAGTTTACAACTTTTTTCATTTTATATTTTTGCTCCTTATATTTTTTCAATTCAATTCTAAAGCTCTCTTCTATTCTCTCATACTCTTGCACACTTAGAGAATTCTTGGATCACTCTAGTATTCAATTATATTAGAGAAATAAGGAAATGAAAGCATGAAGGTGCAAGGGAATAGGTGGATCGATAACTACAAATGGATTTCTTTGCAAGTAACACGTTGCATGTATGATTTTGTTTTTGATTTATGGATGCATGTGGTTTTCTTGTTAGGGGATATCATTTGCATGGAGATATGCTTGGATTGATAGTGTTTTTAGCCTTGCCTTTCCATTTCCTAGATAGCCATGGTGTTGTGGGTTTTTCCACTTGACTGTTTTTTTATTGGTTCTCATAATTTCTTATGAATGTTGGTCGAAACAAATGCTCTAGAAGCCCTGGAACAACTTGGGTTGAGTTACTAGTCTTGGAGCATAGGTTGGGACAAATTCTCTTGAGTCCTTGGTGGGTTGAGTTACTAGTCCCTGAACCAGGTTGGAAATATGCTTTGGTTTTGATTGGTTTATTACATGAGATGCCACATTCATGCTTGGAATATGGTGCGAGAGTGATTGAATGAAGAGAGATTTGGTTCAACCCAATCAATGGTTAGGTGGTACATGGAAGTCCCTAATTTTGTTGGTAAATTCATATGTAAATAAGAGCTATTATTCTATTTTGGTTCATGTATATATGTTGGAAATATGTTGGTGATATTATGTCTCGGTTGCCATGGTTTATATACTAGTTATTTTTTGGTTATATGTTTTTTATGTTCTTTGACTCTTGTCATGAAGAGTTTAACTATTGATCGATTGATGAATGTATAGAATAATTAGTATTATTGTAGCTATGTTGAGAGGGAATAGGGCCTTATCGGTGATTCTAAGATGGATTTCATACTTTTTTGATCAGATATGCATTCATGACCTATAGATTACATGTTTTCCATGTGTTTGAAGAAATTTTTGTTACGTTGTACGTAGTCTAGGTAGTGTTCTTCCTTCAAGTTTGTATATTTGGCCTTGTTATCATGTCATTAATTATTTTGAGAAGTTTTAGGAAGTTTTGGGCAGTTGTATGGAGGCTGCCCTGGAATTAGGCCTCAAATATCATGACCAAAACCACTAAAATGGACAATTTGGGTCACAACCGCACCCAGGTAGGCTTGTGAGTGCAATTGGAGACCTTCAATTGCATGGAGGCCTTGTCATGCATGCAGTTGGTGGTTAAGCTATATGATAAAGAACACAAACTCAAAGTTTTGTTAACTAGCGTGATTCCCCCCCCCCGAGTGTCCTTATAGCGCTGAGGAATTTCTGAGTTGTCAGTCGGTGGTCAGTCATAGGCTCACTTCCTTAACTAAATCTAGGAGGTCGAGTTATGTCATAGTAACTCTTCGTCTCATGTTTATGTTGGTAAGCCAATTAAATTGGGTAAATATGGGAGGAGTGGTTATAGGTTTGTATCAAAGCTAGTTTACATTCTCTTTGGGTGATATCTAATACCACTGATTGGTATTAGAGATCTCAGGTTAAAACACTTGGATTGGATGCGAGGAATGTGTTTGTCATGCCTGCATGTTAGTTGCCTATGTGTCTGTTATGCATGAATTTTGATGTTCATTATTGTAGTAGTGTTGTCATGTAAAGGTTGATTATGATGACATTGATATGATTTATATGCTGATTTCATTATATATACATTTTTTGCGCTAATTTAGATTGATTTTGAAAATGAGATAGGCTCCCATAAACTTCCCTTAGGTATGTTTACTATGTTTGTATTTGCTTTAGGTGAATTTTGAGGTCTAAAATGGGCCTCCTAAGAAAAATGTACAACAGAAATAAACTTTATAAGAACCAATAGGATTCAAGATGATGATCTCAACCATGGGGGATGATTCACCATTTTTTAAGTAAAATGTAAAAAAAATAAAAAAATAATAAAACTACTTTTTCAACTCGTATTTTCAACTTATCTCCCAAATTTTTTACTCAAATTTCAAGCAGGAGTACTTGTTGGATGAAAAAATTAATTCCTCATCCAAGGAGTACCCATGTTGCATACTTTCGATGGAAACTTCTACATGAAAAATGAGAAATACCTTAAAAAACGTGATTACAATCACATTTTTCATGTATTTCTCATTTTCCGTATAGAAGGACCCATCGAAAGTGTGCAACATGGGTACTCCTTGGATGAGGAATTAAATTTGGCATCCAACAAGTACTCCCACTCAAAATTTGAGTAAAAAATTTGGGAGATAAGTTGAAAATATGAGTTTCAGAAAAAATAGTTTTTTTTTCCCCTCTAAAATATGATGATGTAATCAAATATTGTTTTATAATTTCCTTAGGAGGCCCATGTAGAAATTTGAATAACTGCTAAATTATTCACCGAGATTATCTTGATCACACACTATTTGAGCTTCATGCATAATACATAACCTCTTCTACTATTGATCATTAATTGCAGAAATATAAACAATCGCATGCGCACATTAAAACCATAAACAATCACACATATAAACACAATATTTATGGGAAAGCTTAAAGCTGAAAACCCCCAACTATCTGTATATTATAATGATAGAGATCATGTAACAATCATTGTACAAACTTCTCACAAGCTCTCAGTACAATCTCCAATTGTTACACACTACACAAGCTCAGATCTAACAAAACACATGCTCCAATCTGCTCCACCTGTTAGCCTGCCTCTACTGCGCAATCCAAGATGAATAATATCCCAATATGAGTTCGAATCCACCTGGTATGCACTGCACAATCCTCATTGGCATCTCCATCAATTTGTGGTGCAAACTCATGCACCAGTATGGTCACAACTGATAGTCACACTTGCTCTTTCACCTACCTCTTCATTGGTCTCCACTGAAACTGTCCATGCACTGAAGTTAACTGATGTATTATTTAGTTTATTAATGAGTTTATAATTAGTGAATTAATTAATAATTAATTTACACCACTCTCACTAGTGTATCAATCAGTTAGACTAGATACAACTAGCTCAACTATGTTTAGATTAGTTAAACTGAACACAACTCCATTAACTTCCTCAATCAACTCCACCAAACTCTCTCACATGAGTTCTAACTGAAGTATCCATGCAATAGCTCCACTTAACCCTTAGGAATAGCGTAATTCCTTCTGTCAGCTCCTGTGCCACATCCGTGCACTTAACTGAAGTGCTCCAAGAGAATAAGATAATGTTTATAGTCCAAATATTATTAAGAGCTAATAATATTCGACATATCTATTTTTAGACCGGCAATCTAAAAATAGATTCCGCCCAATATGTCTAAAAATAGAAGTCCATCTATTTTTCCAACTTGACCAACCATCCACAAATAGCATCCTGCAATTCATAGAATATGATCGACATGTCTAAAAATAGACATAGTCTAAAAATAGACTTTGCGCCAAAAATAGCCTACAGGCCCACTTAGTGAAGGCGACTTCTTTCCACTAAGCTCATCATCTTGTTGCAATCTCAACACTCCCTCTCAACAAGATAAGGATTATCTGCCACCCCTATCCTGCCCCTGTGGTATTCGAATTTGCTCCTGGTGATCGCCTTCATCAAGATATCAACATCCCGATCCTCCGTGGGAATGTATAAAAGTAACATGATCTTCCGCTGCACACAATCTCTGATATGATGATACCGAATGTCAATGTGTTTAGATCTATCATGAAATACTGGATTAACCGAGAGTTTGATGCAACTCTGATTATCACAATATATCACAGTAGGATCTAAGTGTGAACCGAACAATCCGACCAGGATCTTCCTCATCCATATAGCCTCGCATGCAGGGGGACACGCTGATGGGCGCACCACTTACCGTCGAAGGCCTGAGCATCTCCACAGATCGCTGCTTCTCGCCGTACCAAGAAACTAATCGACTCGATACCGAAAATCCCTCTAGATGTTCTAGATGTGCCTTCTTTTCTCGTCCTTTGGGCTCCCCGGCCTAACCGCATCCGTGAAGCCACACAAGTTTCACCTCATCCGACCGTCCGTACCACAATCCATATCCCTATGTGCCTCCGAGATATCTCAATACATGCTTTCGGTTTCCCGAGAGAGCTTGGTAGGCTTAACCATAACTTGTGAAAGCTGGTTAATAGCATAGCATATGTCGGGTCATGTATTGACCAGATACATAAGCGACCCCACCAACTGTCGATAAACAGTGGCATCCACTACCTCTGCCGAAGTAGCATCCTCCTTCCTCCATCCACCAGGAAGAGGAGTATCATCAGGCTTGCAGCCATGCATGTTGAACTTCTCCAGTATCTCCCGGGCATACTTACCCTGAGAAACAAAAACAAATTCATCAATCGTGCCGGCCAAATTTCCAATCTCAGGAAATAATGAAGGAGGCCTAAGTCCTTCATCTCAAACTCTTTTGCAAGATCCTCCTTGCATGAGAGTATCAACAGCTCATCACCTGTCAAAATCAAATCATCTACATAAAGTACAATGATCAGCAACTTACCCTCCACCACAATCTTGTATAGGTTTGGATCCGCCTCACTCTTGGAGAATCCAAGTCCGGTGAAATAACTGTCTATCCGTGTGTACCGAGCACGAGGTGCTTGTTTCAACCCATATAGCGCTCTCTTGAGCCTGCACACATGCAACTCGCTGCTGAAGATCTCGAAACCTTCGGGCTGCTCTATGTACACCTCCTCCTCAATGAATCCGTTGAGGAACGCAGTCTTCACATCCATCTGATGAATGTGCCACCCCATCGGTGCTGAGAGGAAGAATCATTCGTATGGAAGAATACCTTGCGACAGGTGCAAAGGTCTCCTCATAATCGATCCCCTCAATCTATGAAAAGCCTCGGGCAACAAATATTTCCTTGTACTTCTCCACACTCCCATCAGCTGTCTAATTCACTTTGTAGATCCATCTCGAACCCACCACTAATTTCCCTTCCGGTCTCGGGACAATCTCCCATTCACTGTTTCTGACAATCGAATCATACTCTTCCACCATGGCATCTACCCATGCGGGGTCCTCCACAGCTTCCTCGAAAGAGGATGGCTCTGTCACGATACACTTGATCATAATAGCCATGTATCCAGTATACCGGTCAGGTGACTGTCTCTGTCTGCGCTGTGATGTAGGTGCTCCTAAAACCTTCTCTACATCTTTAGCCAGTCGCTCAGCTTTTGTATTGCGCTTCTGCCCTCTGATGGTTGGTGCTGCCTGAGTGGTCTCTTCCACTCCATGAACCTCATCTTGTGGCTGATCCACATCCTGAGACTCATCCTTAGGAACTAATAGCTCCTCATCTGCATGCAAGTGTGGCTCCCTCTCAAGCGAACACTTCATGGCTTTCTCCCCATGAAATTTGATATCCCGTCGCACAACCGCCTTGCGACTATCTGGAAAATACACACGATGCTTGTGGGGGGGTACGTTGTACCCCACAAATATCCCAACCTCTCGATGGCGGGCTCAGCCTTCTTCCCCGGCCACTTTAGTCACATGAATGTAAACAGAACCAAAAAAAATCATCAAATCGGGAAATATCGTGCCTCTTACTTCTTACCGTAAAATGCCTCCTGTGTGTACTCATGCCAAGTACTCTATGAGGACAACGGTTTCGCACATAAACCGCAGTGTTGCATGCTTCCACCCACAAGTGGATTGGTAGGCCCTGATCATGCAGCATAGCTCGTGCAACACCCACGATTGTTCTATTCTTCCTCTCCATGAGCCCATTCTACTGTGGGTTATGAGGCGATATGATTTCTCTTTGAATTCCTTATCTTCTACAGAAGTATTTGAATTCGTTCGAGATATATTCACCACCATTTGCCCGAATAGCCTTCACCTGCTTCCTCGATTCTTTCTCAACCAGTGCCTTGAACTCACAGAACTTTGAGTATGTCTCGCTCTTCTTCTGCATGAAGAAGATCCAACACTTACGAGAAAAATCATCAAAAAATATCACATAATACCCGTGCTTTGCTGTCGAAGCTACTGAGAAAGGTCCACACACGTCTGTGTGAATTCTCTCAAGGACCGTCATGGCGCGACTATCCTTCTCGTGAAAGGTGGATTTCACAAATTTTCCCAAGGTACACCCCTTGCACTGATCTAACTACGCAAGAGTGCCTTTAGGAAGCCCAGTAGAAATATGCTGCAGTATCTTCAAAGCTCCATGGTGAAGGTGGCCCAATCTCCGGTGCCACAACTCGCCATCATCCTGACTCACCACTCCTTCTGCCTTGCCTGCCATTGCTGCGCATCCATCTACCTGCAATTGATAAAGGTTATTAACTCGAACCCCTATCCTTCGAGTCTCACCAGTTGCCTTACTGCCCAGGAAAGCCTTTCCCTCGCTAAAGACAACATCATATCCCTTGTCTTCTAACATCGCCACAGAGATCAGATTCTTCTTCAATCCTGGAACATGCATCACTTCCTTCAATCTGAAGGGTTTACCAAACTCCCTCTCAAAAGAAATGGTACCGATACCGGTCGCACTGTATCTACCATCATCGCCCATCTCGATGTGCACTCCAAGATCTTTCTCATCCAGATCAGTAAACAAATCTCGATCTCCTGTCATGTGAAAAGATGCACCACTTTCCAGAAACCACACTGAACCCATCAAACTTGAAACCAAGCATGCGATCAGCAAAAAATCCAGCTCAAACTGTGAGGCTCAGGCCTCTCTAGCTGCAGTTCCATGCAAGAGTCTACTTATTTTTTTTTCGAAGGGACAATTTGTGGCATAATGTCCGTGTTATGACAGTGGAAAGCACTTCTCACTCGACATGTTCCCGTTTCTTGCCTTTCGCACCGAATGAGAAGCTTTCTTGCTCTTCCTTATTTTCTTTGCCAGCTCAAAAGTGAAATTCTCTTCATCAGAGTTCTTTGATGAAGATCCGTCCCTGGTACTCTGCCTTATCTCCTCTTGCACAAGATCCGACCAAAGTCGCTCCCATCCTGGCAATTTCTCTCGACCATTGACAGAGTCCTGATAGGAATGCAAACTCTTCGGAAGCCCAAGGAGAGCCAAGCTCACCAAGTCCTCATCATCAAAAGTCACCCCCACAATTCCCAGCTCATCCTTGCATTGGATGAACTTCGTGAGGTACTTGGGCATACTGTCGCCTTTCTCCATCTTTATGTTCCTGAGTTTGTCCTTGAGCGCCAACTTCTTCTGGTCGCTCTTGCTTTGGAATAAATCTGTTAAAGCTCTCCACATAAAGAATGGAGAAGCCTTACCATGAAGGCTGGATACTGTGTGATCCTTCACGCCCTCCAACAGAATCCTTCGACACTTTGCTATCTTCTTTGTCCATTTGTCAAGTACGGCAGCATCACTAGAAGTAGGCTTTGGAACTTCAGCATCTATGAACTCCTTCAAACCATTGTCATCCAGCACCACCTCCATCCTATCCTTACATGAAATATAATTCGAGCTGCCCTCAAGGGCATACTACAATCGCAATTCGTTGAAAGACATCTCAACTTCAAAACCAAGAAAACACTGCTGTAAATTCGAATTCCACCAGCACAAAACTCAACTGCTTCAATGTTTTGCAATTGCTCCAATGATCAATATCGCTCCGATACCATCTATAAATTTGAATAACTGTTAAATTATTCACCGAGATTATCTTGATCACACACTATTTGAGCTTCATGCATAATACATAACCTCTTCTACTATTGATCATTAATTGCGGAAATATAAACAATCGCATGCGCACATTAAAACCATAAACAATCACACATATAAACACAATATTTATGGGAAAGCTTAAAGCTAAAAACCCCCAACTATCTGTATATTATAATGATAGAGATCATGTACAATAATTGTACAAACTCCTCACAAGCTCTCAGTACAATCTCCAATTGTTACACACTACACAAGCTTAGATCTAACAAAACACATGCTCCAATCTGCTCCACCTGTTAGCCTGTCTCTACTGCGCAATCCAAGATGAATAATATCCCAATCTGAGTTCGAATCCACCTGGTATGCACTGTGCAATCCTCATTGGCATCTCCATCAATGTGTGGTGCAAACTCATGCACCAGTATGGTCACAACTGATAGTCACACTTGCTCTTTCACCTACCTCTTCACTGGTCTCCACTGAAACTGTCCATGCACTGAAGTTAACTGATGTATTCTTTAGTTGATTAATGAGTTTATAATTAGTGAATTAATTATTAATTAATTCATGTTTGGTCTCAATCTAGTCTCCTAAACTGAGCTCATTTAATTGTCAACCAGGATTTGTAAACTGCTGAAGTGAAGTGTACTGTATGTACCTAGGTGCTTGTTTCCTAATGCGTTGTGTGTAGTGTTCTGTAGTGTTTTTGGTATTTTGTGATGATTTATGATGTTTTTGGTCTTTTGGTGGTTTTATGTTCACAAGGAAAATGCCTAGAAAGCTAATGGAAATGAGTTGATGATTAAAAACAGAGTGGATCCTAATTGATGGATGACAAATGACAAATGCAATTGGAATACTAAAAACAGAATCAAATCTAAACTATGACCAATCAGAAACAAAGCTTGATAATGACTTTTAAGCAAATGATTCAAAACACAAAATAAACTTGTCAAATTCTTTCATCAAAGGCATTTGAGAGAGAGCTTGAAACATGGTCAACTAAGCATGCAATTCTTCCTAACTAAACAATTTAAACAACTAACTTATAATGATGCAACATCTTGTCCTTGATTAGAGATTTGTTGAAGTATGTTTGGAGTAAAACATTGATATCATCATAAGATTTTCTATTCTAAAGCTAATTCTTGACTCTATTCTGCAATTTAATTGAATGTCACAAAACCTTTACTCAAGAGTTATTGATTTCTTTTCAAAATAGTCTTTTGAGGGAGAGCTCTGTTTATGAAATGATGAGGAAATTGCAGAAGTACTTCAGGCCTTAAAGTGATATGGTCTTCTATTCATGTAGTGATGAGTCAATTATGAATTTTAGAACAAGAAGAGGTTTGTGAATAATGAAGGTTGTTTTGTTAATCTTAACAACTGAAGTAATCTAGTATGCAGTGACTGACAACTAAATATGGAGTGCAAATGCAATGAATTGAGCTACAACCAAACCTAAAATATCACTAGCCTAAAACAGTGTTAAACTACAAGTCATTATCAAACCCAAAACAAAACAACTAAACATGAATTAAGTGCAATGAAACTCCGGAGTATCCTAACTATACTATCATGCATTATTCTATGAAATTATACAGTCTGTTTGTCCATCATTTTTGATATTTTGGAAGAGTTCCTTCTTTTGGAAGAGTTAGAACAATTCTGACTGTGTAATTGAGTGAAAATGCAAACATAAAGGACTGAAAGCAATGAAAAAATAAGATATCATATCCATATCCCACTCATCATTATGATATTTTGGACAAGCGTTTAAGAGCAAGAACAGAGATGTTACTTAGTGCAAACACACAACTAAATCATTCATTATCACGGTCATGTCTTGGACTCCTTAAGAATTTATTGGAAGATTTTCTTCTTGTGGAAGAGTGATTAGAACAAGTGTAACTGTGATAGTGAACAACAAAAGTTACAACTTAATCCTACAATACTATAGCCATTTCTCATTCATCATTATAATCTTTTGGAAGAGCTTCTTCTTGTGGAAGAGTTAGAATGAGTATAACTACAGTAGCTAATTAAAAACAACTATGGATTCAACTTCTAATCCTACAATACTATAGTCATTTCCCATTCATCATTATAATCTTTTGGAAGAGCTTCTTCTTGTGGAAGAGTTAGAATGAGTACAACTACAGTAGCTAATTAAAACAACTACTAATTCAAATTAAAAAACGTAAAGGCAGCTAGAATACTTATCTAATTTACGCAAATAAATCCATGCAAGAGGCAGGGGCCCTCTACCACCTGACGGAATTCAACTCCAAATTAAATCAACGCTTTCAAAACAACACTGTCTGCTTCATTAAAGATGAAATAACTTGAACATAGCACTCTGCGTCTTCAGAAATGTAGCACAGAATTTAAGCAAAATCTAGCATAAAATCTAACATCAAATCTAACATAGCTCTCAGTTTCCCAAGTGTTTATATAACAAATGTAAATAACAAGATTTGCAACAATTCAGGAACACTGTCTTTCCTTATTGGAATCACATTAGGACTCTTGAAGTGGCTGCGTGAAAAGGAAAAGACATCTGGACTGAGACAGTCCTAATAGAAGTCTTCCTTCCTAAATGTGTTCCCATGTTCCAAAACCATACCCAGAATTCGTTTCTTCCTCCATGATGAGCAACAAACCATGTAGACATGACGTGGATTATGCCCATATGCGGTTTTTCTTGAGAGGCCACCTGGAACATACTCAAACGTGAAGACAGCTGCAGAATCGCCGGTTAGCTATGGAATGTTTGCATTCTGCAGCTAGTTCTGGTCAAAATGCTTTACAATGGAAAAAATCACAAAACTTAGCAAGTCAGTCATGTAAATCATTCTAGAAGTAATTTTAACTATATTCATTGATCAATTGGGTCTAGGATAGCAATGGACAAAGGAAAATGAGGAAAAATGGAATGAAAGAAAGCACAATTTTGAGGCTCAACATACCCCCACTGCTGTCTCTTTGCATGTCCTCATGCAAATTATCCTATGAACTCAGAGGCTTCTGCAAGGACATCTAATCCTCTCCTTCTCCTTTGTCTGGAAGCTAGAGATCTTCTAGGTTTTCTGATAACAAGTTTGAACCTTAGGTTGTTGAGTGCCCTGATTAGCTTCTTGTTCCTTTTCTTCAACTTCTCATTGGTCTTTTCCACTTTGTTTATATGGAGGGATAAGGTTGAGTTCATATCAGTTTTGAGCTTGACTTGATCCTTGAGAATTTCATTCTCATTTTTGATGTGTCTATTAAGTAATTCCAACTCATACCTATCCCTTCTTAATACATCTATTTCAGACAGTGGAGGACTGGGGGTTCTCTCTCTACTTTCTGAAGCTCTCCTCTCCAAAGTTTCCACATAGTCATAAATTTCTTGTTGAGCAGGGTCAATTTCAGGGGTTCCTTCATTAAAATCCTCTTCAACATCTTCTTCAATGGATGTTTCTTCATCTTCTATATTAATTACCCCTGTCTGTTTGATTAGTGTTTTCTTTAGTTTCCCCTTTAGTCTGTGGCTTATTCTAGGCTGAGAGGATCCCTCTCCTTTCTCTGTGGCAGATTTCTTGATTACCTTCTCTTTCTTAAGTTGCCTCTTGATTTGAGTCAACTTCTCTAAAATGATTTCCTCACTGCTCTCTTGGACTGTTTTGTCAATTTCAACTTTTGAAGCCCTCCATTTTCTACTTCTCCTTGTAGGCTGTGGTTCCGGTGAGGGTTCTTTTGGCTCTTCAAAATGATTTCTTATCAATAAATTGTCCCATGTATCATTTGTTTTGGTTAAATGATGTTCAATCAAAATTTTAACCAATCCATGATGATATAAAGTTGTCTCTAAAAATTGAACCCTTCTTTAAACACAGGAAGCCATCTTTTTCAAGCTTTGAAGCAAGAAGTAAGGTAGGTTTAGGTCTTCCCCGAGAAAATGCATTATCAGTCTAATGTGGTAGACATAAAATGTCCCATATCTACCCTCACATGTAATAAATTTTTGCAGAAGAAGTAGTATGTTTCTCCATTTATTTTTCAATGCAGAACTGGGAATTCCTTTCTTAAATACAATGACATCCATACCTGGTGATTTTAAAATTTTCTTCCAGGATTCATTGTGGAATTCTCTATTTTTGAACCATCTCTCTCCAGTTCTGAGCAACCCTGTAGCCTCTGCAATGAAAACTTCAGTGACAGTAAATTTGACATCTCCCACTTCAACTTCGGTTCCTTGAAATGATCTTGCAAATGTTTTAGTGACTTCCTTATGGAAGCCATTAAATTTCTCCAAAAATTGAAGCCATCCTATTTGTTGTAACATTTCTTTGCATTGAGGATAGCCTTCTAAATATTTTGAACCCACTGGTTCAGTTCTTACAATGAAACTCATGATTGCTTCTTTAATGTTCAAATTAACACTCTTCTACCCACAAAAACAATGACTTTCACCTTCGAATTGAAATGGCTTCAAACTTCGGAATGACATACCTCTGGTTGAAAATGAAAAATGTCTTCAAACTTCGAGCTGATATACCCCTGGTTAATAATGAAAACAGCTTCAAAACTTCGGGCTGATATGCCTCTGTTGACAATTGAACTTTGGACTGATATGCCTCCGTTTGACAGTGAAAAATGGCTTCAAATTTCCCACACTACTATACCTCTGTTTCTCGGTGGCAAATAGCTTCGAATTCCCATACTGCTATATCTCTGTCTCTTGGTAACAAATGGCTTCAAATTCTTCAATGCTACACCTTTGTCTCCCGGTGACAAATGACTTCAAATTCTTCTATGCTATACCTCTGTGTTTATAGTGATAATGCTCAATCTCTGCCCTCAGTGATACTTTGTCTGCCCACGGAATCAAATGGCTTCAAATTCTCACGCTGCTATACCTCTGAATTTACCCTTTTCCTCTGCTCTGCGTTTACAATGATAATGCTCAATGCTATTCAAACTGATATCCTTTTTCTCTCCTCTCGGTGATAAGAATATCTCTGTTTACGGAATGAAATGCCGGCTACAGAATGGAGTGATGGCAGTGATCACGGAATGAAGTAGTGGAGTGAGGTGGAGGGAATGAATTAATGATTGAAGAGACGGTGGAGATTTTTACGATGGCAAAGAGAATCATCATTGAATGATTTGGTTAAGAGACGTGAAGAATTCAAATACCTCGACCATTTTAACCGCTTAAATGATGTCGGATATGGAATTTGAATTGAGAGATTTTAATCCAAAGTCCGTGGAGGGTTTATTGGTCTTGATCAATAAAAATAATTAAAACAACATTTTCGAACAATCCATAACTAAAACTATGCTAAACTTTAATGAAATGCCATTATAATTTAAACTTGTTACCTCTGCCTTTCATTTGATTTTTGTAGTCTTTGTCTTGTTTGTTCACCTTTGGAAGAGTCTTCATAATTTTCTTGATGCTTTTGATTCATGGATACACTGGGTAATTTTGTTGCAATTCTAATGTCTGCTGATTGATGCCTTCAGGGTTTGTAGCTGCAGAAAGACTGTTTGGCTGCAGAAAGGCTGATTAGCTGCAGAATGTCTGTTGAGCTGCAGAATGTCTGTTGAGCTGCAGAATGTTCCTGTAGAGCATTTTGATCACGGAATGGAGTGTTTTTGGAATATAGGTGAAATGTTATATGGTATGAATGAAGATGGATGATGATTTATGATATGTATGAAGTGAATGATGAAATGGAATGGATTCAGTTTATGAAATGGAGTGAAAGAACATAAGAATTGTACTGCAATTCATGACATGTTTTATTCGCTTACAGCAAGACATCAAATTTTGTATTTTAACATGAAAATGAGATGGATGGAGGATGGAATGAGATGAATGATATGTGGAATGAAGTGAAATATGAATGATGGAATGAAATGGAGTATGGATGAATAAGTGAATGGAGTGAAATGAAATGAAATGGATCATAAGCACTATGGATCTGAACTTATGATTTTTGTAACAGCTGCTTGTAAAAACAAAAATGGGAAAAGTTAGAGTGTCAGAGAGACTCTGATTTTAACCCTATCTTTTCTGTATAAACATGCCAATCAATGATTGGTTTTCATGTTTATACCTTTTTTTTTTTTTTTGAAAGAGAAATGCTTCAGAAAATTTAATCAAGTTGATGAAGAAGAGAGACTCTTCTTCATTAACTTTACATCATTGCTTTCTTGGAACTTCTTGACAAACTCTTCTCTTGAGAGTGGCTTGTGGTATAGCTTCAGTCTATGACCATTCACAAGAAAAGTGACCTCTTCTTCATCTATAGTTCTGATTTTTACTGCCCCATTATCAAAAATTCGAACAATTTCATATGGCCCAAAGCCAATGTGTCTGAAATTTTCCTTGAAAATCCTTGAATTTTGAATCAAACAAGAGAGCCCAGTCACCCTCTTTGAATTTCTTCTCTTTGATGTACTTGTCATGCCATCTAGCCCTTTGATGTTGGACTAGACTTGTTTTCTGAACTGCATCTTGTCTGATCTCATCCAATTCACTAATTTGCTCTAGTCTATGCTTCTGTGCCTCCGTTAAATCAAGTCCTAGCTGAACTGCCATCTTGAAGGTTTGAATTTGGAACTTTATGGGAAACAAAACTTGCTTTCCATAAACAAGCTCATAAGGAGTATGGCCTGTTGTGTTTCTCCATGTAGTTCTATAGGCCCACAAGGCTTCAGGAAGCCTATCTACCCAATATCTTCTATGTAAATGAATAGTCTTTGTTAGGATTCCTTCAATGACCTTATTAGTAGATTCCACTTGACCATTTGCTTGTGGATGATAAGGAGTAGATTTTCTATGCCTGATTTTGTACCTCTCCATCATTTTCTCCACTAGCCTTGATGTAAATTGAGCTCCTTGATCTGTAACAATTTCCCTTGGGACACCAAAACGAGTAAAAATATCCTCAAAAGAAAAGTAACTACAGATGATTCATTAGCAACAAGTAATGGTTTAGCTTCTACCCACTTAGTAACATAATCAGTGCAAACTAATATATATTTCTTTTGTTTTGATGGAGGACTAATAGGTCCTACAAAATCCAAAGCCCATTTTTCAAAAGGTTCAATATGTACCTGAGGTTGTAATGGCATCTCACCTGAAGGAGAAGGTTTCCCTACCCTTTGGCAACTGTCACACCCTTTGACATACTCTTTAGCATCTTTAAACAAGGATGGCCAATAATATCCTAAATTAAGGATCTTATAGGCTGTCCTCTTATCTGCAAAGTGTCCACCACAAGGTTCATCATGACATGCCTTGAGAATCTCAGGCATCTCATCTTCACGAACACACCTTCTAATAATCAAATCTGGACCTGTCTTGTACAACTCATTAGTGACCCATGAATATTTTGCACTATCATTAATGATTTTTCTTTTATCCCTTGCATTCATAATTGAAGGAAATTTTCCTGAAACTAAATAATTAGCAATATCGGCAAACCATGGAGTTTGAGTAGAGATTGCAAAAATATATTCATCAGGAATTTGATCTTCAACCGGAGTGTCATCTTTGATATTTTGGAGTCTAGATAGGAAATCAACCACTGTGTTTTGTTTTCCAGGCCTATCTAGAATAGTAATGTTGAATTCTTGTAAGAGTAACAACCATCTTATAACTCTGCCATTAGTGATTGATTTATTCATTAAATATCTAATTGCAGAATGATCAGTGTGAACAAAAGTTTCATAGCCTGTTATATAGTGTCTAAACTTGTTTATGGCATGAACAACATCTAAAAACTCTTTTTCAGTTACAGTATAGTTTAACTCTGCAGGAGTCAAATTTTTACTGGTATAATAGATGGCATAGGGAATCAAGTCTTTCTGTCCCAATACTGCTCCTAGAGCTGTATCGGAAGCATCTGTCGAGATATGAAAAGGTAACTTCCAGTTAGGTCCCCTTAATATGGGTGCTTCAGAAATTTTGGTTTTCAGGGTTTCAAAAGCTAACTGGCAATCAGAAGTCCACTTAAATTCACAATCTTTGGTGAGTAATTTGAAGAGAGGAGATGCTATTTTGGTGAAGTTTTCTATAAATCTCAGATAATACCCTGTAAATCCTAGAAAACTTCTAACATCTCTTTGACAACTTGGAATGGATAGGTTAGAAATAACTTCAACTTTCGCCTCATCAACTCTAATCCCATCCCCTGAAATGTGGTGCCCTAAAACAATACCTTCAGTGAACATCATAAAACATTTTTCATGACTAAGTGAAAGGTTTACTTCTTGACATCTTTTTAAGACTTTTTCCAAGTTTTCTAAAGCCTCTTCAAATGTGTCCCCATAAACTGTAAAATCATCCATGTACACCTCTACACAGTCATGTATTAGATCAGAAAAAATTCCTAATACTGCCCTTTGGAATGTTGCGGGTGCATTGCATAATCCAAATGGTAATAATCGGTAGGCATAGGTACCCCAAGGACAAGTAAATGTGGTTTTATCTTGGTCTTCAAGTGCTACTTGGATTTGATTGTAACCACTAAACCCATCTAGGAATGAAAAGTACTTTTTGCCGGCTAATGTATCTAATACTTGATCTATGAAAGGTAAAGGAAAATGGTCTTTAAGAGTAGCTTTATTCAGTTCTCGGTAGTCAACACACACCCTCCATTTTCCATTTTTCTTTGGCACAATTACGAAAGGAGAAACCCACTGACTATCTGAAATAGGATAGATGAAATTAACATTTAACAATTTTTGCAATTCTTCCTTGACAATTTCCCTAATATTTGGATTCATCCGTCTTTGAGGCTGTCTGATTGGTTTGCAATTTTCCTCTATATAGATGTGATGAGTACAAGTCTTGGGACTTATCCCTTTCATGTCAGTGTATTCCCATGCATATGCAGAAGAATGTCTCTGTAATACTTTGACTAACTCTTCTTGTTGAGATTTTTCTAGGTTCTTGTTTATGTTCAAAGTTTTGCCTGGAAAAATTTCACTTGTAGAGCTGCCAAATTTGTCCATAGAATGAAGAGACATTTGCCTAGATGACAAAAACTCAATATTGGATCCCTCCTGAAATGATTCATGTTTGTGTTCTGGAGAGGATTCAAAGTTTTCTAGAGTATTCAGAATTTGATTATCTTCACTAATTTCTGAAATTGTGAAGAGTGGTTGTAAATCTTCCTCATCCTCTATCCATTGAGTGTCATCTAGATATGTAATTGTCCTAGCTGGAGGATATAAAGTGAATCTCTTAGTTGAATTACCATCAGAAATATACATATCACCGGACCTACAACTAATAAAAGCATCAGCTGTAGCCAACCAAGGTCTTCCTAGTATAACAGGATGGCCTCCTAGATTATTCTTAGGAGTTAGGATCATGAAATCCATAGGGTACTCCCAAGAATCTAGGGACACTGGAATGCCTTCTATTACCCCATCTGGTCTGATCACAGATCTATCTGCTAATTGTAATAGTGTGGGTGTAAAGAGAAGATTAGGAAGTTTTAGTTTGTCCATGATTTGTCTACTCATGATATTTATTGTTGCTCCTAAGTCAATGAGTGTGTTTTGAATTTCAATTCCATTGATGTGAATTTTGACAACTGGATTTCCTGGGTCAAGATACTTTGGAATAGCAATCTTTCCCATCATAATGTCTGCTATTTGTCCAACCAGTTGAATTTTCTTGGTTTCTCTTATTCTTTTTCTTGTTGTTTTCATACTCAACTCCTTTATTGTTTTGGCTAAAATTTGGATTTCTTTGATGGCTTGCAATAATGGAATTTTAATGCAAACATTTCTCAATTCATCTAACAAATCATAATTAGGCACCATGATCTGTTTTTCTACACCTCTATCAATTTGTAATCTTTCCGGAAAGGGAGGTATAGAAGTAGATGTGGATGGTTGCTCTAATACAGGAGTTGGATTTATTGGATCTTTTTGTTTTAGTTTTTCAGTGTTTGGGTCTTGAAAGGATGTGTCTTCCTCAAGACTTTTATTCACCCGTAGAGAGTCTTCCTCAAAATTATCTTGTTCTTGTATGATCACAGAAGGTTTCCTCTTCTCAAGTATCCTTCCAGACCTAAGTTGAACATCACTAAGGTCTAGAGGAGTAATTAAATAAGTTGAAAACTGTTGACCTTCTATCATGTATGTATTCTGAGGGTTCTTATTATTGGGGTTTGGTATGGGTTGAGCCGACAATTGATTTGATTTTTGAGGGAATGGTAATGAAAGTGGTTGATTTTGATGTGGTTGGTTCTGATGATGTTGTTGAGGATTTTGTTGAAGATTTTGAGGAAAATTTTGTTGAGGATTTTGAGGATAAAAATGTGGATATGGTGGATAGGATGGTGGATACTGATAGTATGGAGAGTATATTCCATAGGGACTTTGTGATCCTTGTGCCCAGGCTTGAGATTGATTTTGAAATTGGGACCAAGGTTGCTGCCAAGAATTCCAAGGTGGAGGTTGATTATACATTTGATCATGGAATCCTTGTGTCTGAGGTCCCTGCCAAGGTCTTCTAGATACAAAGTTAAGAGATTCTATGGAGTCTGTAGGAGTTTCTTCCTGAAAGACAGCTTTGAGACCAGGAAGAGAAGGACAATTCTTGGTTTCATGTTTTTCAGAACAAATGACACAGGTCTCTACAATTTTTACATCTAAAGGACACTCTCTCAAGGCATGTTTCTTTCTACATTTGGGACAAAAGATTGCCAAAGCATCAGATTCAGCCTTTTGCTTGTTTTGTATCTTAAGGGTGTCTATTTGTTCACTAAGACTCCCTAAGATATCAAATTTAAAGTCATCAAGCATGTGTCCTATTTCTGATCTACTTACTGTCCCAGAAGCAGATTTACTTGCCCTTGCAAGAGCGGGATCTCTTGGACCTTTGACAATTTTGGATTTCCCTCTTGAAAGGTTGATACATAACTCAGATATTTCAGGTAATGTGAGTTGTGATATATCCCCTTTTCCCATCATGTTAAGGATATCCAACCATTCATCCCTAATTGTTTTCAACAAAAGAGCTTTTAAGGTGTCTTGATCTAGATTTTCCATTTTTGCCATTTTGATGTTGTAATTAAATCTTTCCAACAAATCTTCTAAGTTTTCATCTTCTTTTTGTAACATCTTGAACACTTCTTCCTTATGATTAACCGACATACAATAATCCAAGTATCTCTCTAGAAATGCTTGTTTCATGTCTTCCCATGTTCTAATAGAACTACTGATTAGACTCATAAACCACTTCATTGCTGCTCCTTTCAAAGTTGAAGGAAATAATTTCAGTTTTTGAGCATCTTGTAAGTAGTCATAAGTCCTACACAACACTTCAAATTCGAATAAGAAAGTTTCAGGATCTTCAGTTTTAAGTCCATAGAAGTTTGGAAGGACAGAGGGTGAAATGTTTTTCATGGTTGTATTGGTTTCTTCATCAATTATAGGGAACCCAAAAGAGTTTCATATTCTACCTCTTCCTCCATTTGCACCTCTACCTCCTTCTCCTCTACCTCTACCTCTACCTCCAAATAGTGTGTTTTCTCCATTAAAAACTCCTCCTCCTCCTTCTTCTGCCATGGTTGACTCTCCTGTAGAGGTGGAAAGGTTTGTGTCCCTAACAGGAGTTTTTAGATATTCTTCTATGGCAGGTTCAGTGGATGAAGTGGAAGGTTTTTCTAATGGGATATCTGATTTCAGGTCTTCTAGAAGTCCAGGATCAAGGGAGGATGGAATATGGGTTTGAGTTAAAGGTGTACTAGCTCTGGATCTAGATGAAACAAGTGGTGTTCTAGAAATCAAACTTCTGCCTCTGCTGCTTATAAATCTTCCCCTTGAATCTCTCTCCCTACGCATAAAATTGTTTTTGGATGCTAAGAAACAAAGGTTACCTAGTTTTCACTTCCCTAGCAACAACGCCAAAATGTTTGGTCTCAATCTAGTCTCCTAAACTGAGCTCATTTAATTGTCAACCAGGATTTGTAAACTGCTGAAGTGAAGTGTACTGTATGTACCTAGGTGCTTGTTTCCTAATGCGTTGTGTGTAGTGTTTTGTAATGTTTTTGGTCTTTTGTGATGATTTATGATGTTTTTGGTCTTTTGGTGGTTTTATGTTCACAAGGAAATTGCCTAGAAAGCTAATGGAAATGAGTTGATGATTAAAAAACGGAGTGGATCCTAATTGATGGATGACAAATGACAAATGCAATTGGAATACTAAAAACAGAATCAAATCTAAACTATGACCAATCAGAAACAAAGCTTGATAATGACTTTTAAGCAAATGATTCAAAACACAAACTAAACTTGTCAAATTCTTTCATCAAAGGCATTTGAGAGAGAGCTTGAAACATGGTCAACTAAGCATGCAATTCTTCCTAACTAAATAGTTTAAACAACTAACTTATAATGATGCAACATCTTGTCCTTGATTAGAGATTTGTTGAAGTATGTTTGGAGTAAAACATTGATATCATCATAAGATTTTCTATTCTAAAGCTAATTCTTAACTCTATTATGCAATTTAATTGAATGTCACAAAACCTTTACTCAAGAGTTATTGATTTCTTTTCAAAATAGTCTTTTGAGGGAGAGCTCTATTTATGAAATGATGAGGAAATTGCAGAAGTACTTCATGCCTTAAAGTGATATGGTCTTCTGTTCATGTAGTTATAGATCAATTATGGATTTTAGAACAAGAAGAGGTTTGTGAATAATGAAGGCTGTTTTGTTAATCTTAACAACTGAAGTAATCTAATGTGCAGTGAATAACAATTGAATGTGGAGTGCAAATGCAATGAGTTGAACTACAACCAAACCTAAGATGTCACTAGCCTAAAATAGTGTTAAACTACAAGTCATTATCAAACCCAAAACAAAACAACTGAACATGAATTAAGTGTAATGAAACTCCGGAGTATCCTAACTATACTATCATGCATTATTCTATGAAATTATACAGTCTGTTTGTCCATCATTGTTGATATTTTGGAAGAGTTCCTTCTTTTGGAAGAGTTAGAACAATTCTGACTGTGTAATTGAGTGCAAATGCAAACATAAAGGACTAAAAGCAATGAAAAACTAAGATATCATATCCATATCCCACTCATCATTATGATATTTTGGACAAGCGTTTAAGAGCAAGAACAAAGATGGTACTTAGTGCAAACACACAACTAAATCATTCATTATCACGGTCATGTCTTGGACTCCTTAAGAATTTATTGGAAGAGTGATTAGAACAAGTGTAACTGTGATAGTGAACAACAAAAATTACAACTAAATCCTACAATACTATAGCCATTTCTCATTCATCATTATAATCTTTTGGAAGAGCTTCTTCTTGTGGAAGAGTTAGAATGAGTATAACTACAGTAGCTAATTAAAAACAACTATGGATTCAACTTCTAATCCTACAATACTATAGTCGTTTCCCATTCATCATTATAATCTTTTGGAAGAGCTTCTTCTTGTGGAAGAGTTAGAATGAGTACAACTACAGTAGCTAATTAAAACAACTACTAATTCAAATTCAAAAACGTAAAGGCAGCTAGAATACTTATCTAATTTACGCAAATAAATCTGTGCAAGAGGCAGGGGCCCTCTACCACCTGATGGAATTCAACTCCAAATTAAATCAACGCTTCCAAAACAACACTGTCTGCTTCATTAAAGATGAAATAACTTGAACATAACACTCTGCGTCTTCAGAAATGTAGCACAGAATCTAAGCAAAATATGGAATGAAATCTAGCATAAAATCTAACATAGCTCTCGGTTTCCCAAGTGTTTATATAACAAATGTAAATAACAAGATTTGCAACAATTCAGGAACACTGTCTTTCCTTATCGGAATCACATTAGGACTCTTGAAGTGGCTGCGTGAAAAGGAAAAGACATCTGGACTGAGACAATCCTAATAGAAGTCTTCCTTCCTAAATGTGTTCCCACGTTCCAAAACCATACCCAGAATTCGTTTCTTCCTCCATGATGAGCAACGAACCATGTAGACATGACGTGGATTATGCCCATATGCGGTTTTTCTTGAGAGGCCACCTGGAACATACTCAAACGTGAAGACAGCTGCAGAATCGTCGGTTAGCTATGGAATGTCTGCATTCTGCAGCTAGTTCCGGTCAAAATGCTTTACAATGGAAAAAATCACAAAACTTAGCAAGTCAGTCATGTAAATCATTCTAGAAGTAATTTTAACTATATTCATTGATCAATTGGGTCTAGGATAGCAATGGAAAAAGGAAAATGAGGAAAAATGGAATGAAAGAAAGCACAATTTTGAGGCTCAACAATTCACACCACTCTCACTAGTGTATCAATCAGTTAGAATAGATACAACTAGCTCAACTATGTTTAACTGAGTTAAACTGAACACAACTCCATTAACTCATCAATCAACTCCACCAAACTCTGTCACTTGAGTTCTAACTGAAGTCTCCATGCAATAGCTCCACTAAACCCTCAGGAATAGCGTATTTCCTTCTGCCAGCTGCATGTGCCACATCTGTGAACTTAACTGAAGTGCTCCAAGAGGATAAGATAATGTTTAGAGTCCAAATATTATTAAGAGCTAATAATATTCGACATATCTATTTTTAGACTGGAAATCTAAAAATAGATTCCGCCCAGTATGTCTAAAAATAGCAGTCCATCTATTTTTTCCGACTTGACCAACCATCCACAAATAGCATCCTGCGACTCATAGAACATGATCCATATGTCTAAAAATAGACATAGTCTAAAAATAGACTTTGCGCCAAAAATAGCCCGCGGGCCCACTTAGTGAAGGCGACTTCTTTCCA
>CM076583.1:249463582-249751509 GCA_034641835.2 Pinus albicaulis | reverse complement strand
TCTCCTTTCTAATACATCCAGTCAATCAGATGGTTCCATGACTGGTCCTTGCTCATCTCTTTGAGCATGTAGGACAGACAGGGCCACCCCCATCTCACTTGTTTCTTGGCAGCAGTGCTAAAAAATTTTGCTGCCTTTGGTGATACACTGCTCCTAACAATCTCTATCGCTTCTTCAAATCTCTTAAAAAAATGAGAAAAGGGGTCTTGAAATAATACCTGGTTGGGAGTATTTGATAGGTAAGTTTCAACCAAGATTATTTTTCTTCCACTGGATCAAGAAAAATATTCTTTTGAGAAAGAAAATCTTCCTCATCTTCATTGTGATCTGAATTGGAGGACTCATCATATTTGGCAGTGTTGTCCTCGTGTAGTCCCAGGGTATTTTGATTTAGTGGACTGAGCTCAGTGAAGAGGTAATTATATTCTTGATCAGGGATCTCTTTGATTACCTCAACCCTTTCAGGAGAAGGTTCCTTATATTCATCATGTTCAAGAAATTCTTCATTGTTTTCCTCCTCAACCTTTGAGCTGAAAGACTTTTGATTCCCAATCACATGAAAATTGTTACTGATGAGTTTTAATGAAGCAGAGCAAGGATTCAGAGATTCTTCACCCTCTTCTGCATTTTTAAAGCTTTCTTCATCAGTATCATAAATAGCTCGCTTTGGCTCATTACTTTCTCAGAGTTGGTGGAACTGATCTTTCTCCCATGAATCTATTAATGATGGTCCTGCAAGGTTAACTTCTGTTTGGAGAACATCATCATCGGACAGATCAAAATTAGGAAAATAATTATTGTAAGTAATGTCACCAATCAAAAATACTGGATCATCAGCAGGTCTTTCTTCATTTTGATCTACAAGGGAACTTTCTAGATTTTTACAACAAATTTCATTAGGTGAATGGGCAAGAATGTTTGTTTTGCAAAAAAATTCAGAGGTTGGTTGTTCGTTTAGTATTTGATCAATTTCTCCTTCTGTCAAAGGAGGGGTCTCTCTTTCAGCATAGACAGGAGTACAACAGTCCTCTTTCTCTTGTGTTAACTGGTTTTGAGGCTGGTTGTCTTCTTGAGCCTCTTCTAAAAGGGATGATGAATCATTATTAGTTATGATTTTAGTTGGATCCTGAGGATTTTCTTTTGTTTCTTGATTGATTTCTTCCTCAACTGATTCATCTAGGTTTTTATGATAGTTTTCTTGGGTATGAAATTCATGAATGGCTGCTAAGAGATCCTCAGGATTCATATTAACCAAATCCTCATCAATATCTAACAGGTATTGTATGATGTTCTGAGATTGATCACAACAATTTGCAGTCCATGATAAAGATGAAAGGTTATCTCTATATTTTTCATAAAACACTTGGTGCATGTCTCTTAAAGAAAACAAGCTCTTAGGTTCTAACCATTCATACCAATCCCTTGCCTCACCTTCTAATGTTGCCATGAACATTTTCATAAGACAGTCCTCATGCCATTCAACTTTTAACCTCCATATATGTATATAAAACTTGATGAGATGTAACAAGGGGTCATCAAACTTTTCATCTTGAAAAATAGGCAGGTTTTTCAACCAATCTATTTGAGGAATTTTGTGTGGGAATCCAGGGATATGAACTCTGTTCATTGGAGCATATCTCCTTTGTATCCTTGGATCCATGTTTGTAAATCAGAAAGGGTCACTGAATTTTTTCAACCAGTCTAGAGTCTTCTACCATTGGAGTCATTTGGTCTTTTTGAGGTTGTGGACTCACCGGGTGGAAGATTTGAACTATGTTGTCCACCAACAGCATGATTGGGTTTTCTCAATGCATTCCCAGGGGAGTTTACAAGGACTAGTGAAGTAATAGGCCTACTGGAGGCTAGTGGAGTCGCCAGGTGGAAATTTTTAGCTCTTTTGGAGGCAAAATATTCTATGGTCCACCACCAAGGTTTATTATGAAATCCAATCTGAAATATTTTTGGCGTTTTCTGAGTTTCTATGGTTTTTGAAGGACTAATGAGTCTATAAGAGCTTGCGAGGCAACTATGAACTCAGAACTCCCCAGTATGGTTGCCACTATGTTAGGACTCCCGTAGTTTGCAATATTGGCAAGAACAAATTCTGCAGGGCCTACATCAAAACCACTTTGGAATCCTAGGATCCAGCCCTCCTAGATTCAGAGAGGGATCTCTCTATACGTGTTTAGAAAATATATGATATTAGGCTAGTTATGAAGTCCAAGGTTTTTGTTTGTTTTGATTGGGTAGTGTTAGCACCCAATCTGGACCCCAGGCTGAAAAAGGGAAAAACAGTGTAACATCTAAACCATGCTTAGCCTTGTAGCTAGCCCTACAAGGTCAGGAGAGGGCTCTCTCCGTGAAAAGGATTTTCAACAAAGTACAATAATGAACTGATTTTAGGCTAGGTATAGTAATGGGGAAAAGGTTTTAAATGAAATGAATGAAAATTTTCAGGGATGTGTGGGACAAATGGGACAGTTTGAAACTGGGGAATTAAATCAGGATATAGGGTATTTAATGGGGCAAGGTAGGCAGAAGAATTTAGCAATAAATTTTAAATAAGGATGGAATGGAAAGACTAATGAGGAGTTGAAAAGGGCATAGAAAATGGATCCTTCTCAAACAGAAGAAAAACACAGAGTATGAATGATTTCCCAAGGCAGAGCATAAAAAATGGATTCTACCTTTCTATCTTGAAAGCATTCAAAGAGATATGTTTATGAATGAATGGCACACATAACAATTTACATATGAACACAAAGGAGATAACAAATGCTAAAACTCATACCACATGGATCCCACAAATCAGAGCTGCATCTCTTATTAATTCCCTGTCCAAAACTGTTACAATGGAGTGCAGAGCGTTCTCCTTGATTTTCCACACTATTCCCCTAATTCTGAGTTACAGACTCTTTACAAATGATTTACAATTACATTAAATAAGTTTAAATGTGGGAACATAAATCAGAGAAAGAGGGAGTTGTTTTAACAGCTAAAGAACTAAAATCTGAAGATAGAAAAGAAAACCAACAATCTGCCTAAAAGAAGGAGCAGCATTACATTTGACTACTTTGGCAGATTCACTTTACATTGTTGAATAAAAAATAGACAATTTGAAGAGCAGATCCTATTTTCCTGCTGTTGTAGAAATCTCGGCCTCATTGTATCTCTCGGACTTTTGACTATTGCTTTCCATTATTTGTTTGAATAAAATTGACTTTTTAATAAAATGCTTTTGAGATAAAATAAAATGAAATTATACCTTAGTGAAGGGAAAAACCCATTTTGAATAGAAGGAACAAAGGGAAATGAGGTGGGGTCCACATCAAAATCGGAATTGTAATCGATGGGGCAGAGGGGATATAATATAATAAAACGTTTAAAATACATGTTTGCGATGGTGTCATCGCAATCGGGATCGGAGGAATGGGGGAAGGCGTATTTGAACGAGGGCAAAAAATCTTCCGATGTGATTGAAAGGCCCAATGGGTAATGCAATAAGGAAGCAGGGGAATCCCTTTGAAAATAAATAAAAATGGTTTTTCTCTTTTTTACAAAGGGAGAAAATATTTTTTATTTGAAAGGGCGAAAGGCTTTTAAGGTGGGACCGGGGAAAATCAGGATCGGGAGGTGAAAGGGAAGGGGGAGCAAAACACATGTGAAAAACGCCGATGCCGATGGGGGCGAGACCTTTGTAAAAATAAATAAAATAAAATTTTAAGCTTTACAAAGGAAAAGGTCATTTGTATTATACATGGGCGGACAATCAAATGGTGGGACTCGGGGTATGAATCGCAATCAGAAGATCGAAGATCGAGGCGGGGCAAAATATAATGTGCTAATGGATTTTACCAATGCGATGGGAATAAACAATGAAGGGGAGGGCCTTTATATAAAACAAAATAAAACAAAATTCAAGTTTCACAAAGGAAATAGCCCTTTATATTATGAATGGGCGGAAGTTTATGTGGTGGGCCCGAAGGTCAATCGGCATCGGGAGAGAGCAGAGGAAATTTTTAACAACGCCGATTGGGATGGTCCAATTGGTTGTGGGCCTTCGGATCGGATGATGAGATTGACGGCGGACATGTAATCGGAGAATGTTAATCGAGAGCGCTCAATCGGGGGGGGTGGGGCCTTATGAAAGCGCCGACGGCGAGGGGCCGATAGCATATGGGCCATCCGATTAAAGGGGGTGATCAACGGTCGGGATGTACATCGTGCAGGGTTCCATCGAAAGAGACTTAACATAATCGCATCAGAGATTTTGGCATGGGCCAATCGGAGCGCAATTATTAAAAGTTTCAATTTCGATGGAAAGGGAAAGGGACTTGGGTCGGCGGGGTTTTATAACACTTTAAACATTGTTATAAAGTTTTAAAGGGTCATGCGGGGGAAGTGGTTTGATTATTTCGATTGTAACAGGAGGGAATTTATAATAAAACTTTAACTTTATTATAAAGTTAAAAGGCACGGAGGGGAAGTGGTTTGTTTTAACGGGATTTTATAATAACAAAACTTTAAAGCGTTATTATAAGGTTTTAAAGGAGTATGGAGGGGAAGTGGTTAATACATCGTGTTAGAATCGGTCCTTACAGCCCTCCGTCAGAGATCAGTTCACTTTTTGCATATCATTCTTAGGTGTCTCGCTCGTTCCACTTCGTTGCATTTCGCTAGGAGCATGCCATTGACTGACGAGGGGGTCTGGTTGTTGTGTGTTTCCTCATGCTTGTACCTGCAGGGCTAATTAAAATTCCTCAAAAATCACTGAAGTTCATGGTCATTGCATTCATTGTCATCAATGATTAGTTTCGTTAAAAAGAGTCTTTTAGTCCTAGAGTCTAGGGTTTTCAGTCCTTTGCATACATGTCATAAAAACCCGCAGGCCATGAGGTTGGTTTCAAAAGATTTCTATTTTAAGTTTTTATTATCAAAAGCATTTAAAGACATTTCTAGTCCAAAACTCTGTTTTGGAACTAGAAATTGTCAATTTTCATTGTTGTAATAATTTTGTATTTGTTTCATTGTAAGAAAGTTCCAGAGCAAGCCTCTGATCTTTTCCAAAGTCAAATGCCGGATCCCTGCAAAAACAACCAAGTATTATCAGTTCAAAACTCAGAAAAGCCAAAAGAAAAGCATTGTATTAAATGATCAAATGTCAAAATGCCAAACATTATAAAAGTGGGTTAGCAAACAAATTTAAAATCAAATCTGATTTTATGGGATATTTTTCTTCATATATAAGCCATGAAAAATCATTCATTCGCACAAATATTCAAGGCAGAAGTCGAAGTGGTGCAGTGGAGGGCCGAAGACGTGTTTGCAGAATTGTTGACAGGCTTTGGAGGTGCGCGCTACCCACACAGTAGGCGCGCTACCCATATAAGGGGCGCTACGCATATAACGCCCACAGCCCGTGTTAAATATCAAGTGCGCTACGCGTATGCTGCGCGCTACGCGTTGGGCAGGGGCGCTACGCACACAGTCACAGAGCCGAATTTTTTTTGCTCATGCGTCCGGTTGGATGTCACAACGGCTCCTTCAACTTGCAAGTAGGTTTTTAATCATTGCTCAGTGATTTTTGAACAGGATTGTGGTGTTTTGAGGTGGGGAAAATTAATGTATTTGATGTGGAGAGGTGAAACCCTATATTCATAGCAGATTTATTCCTTAGGGTTTTAAATACATATTGGTGGCTTTGTGAAGATTTTCCCACCTTGTATGGTTGATATATATACCTCTGCATATATTGTCAAAGTCTCACTGCCCTCACACTCTCAGTTTATCATTCTACCACTGCTGTCATCATCATTATTTTACCACTGTAATGGCTATTTGTTTCACTTTGGTCATTGTCACATTGTGTCCCATTTCCCATTGACAAACACAATCTCATATTCATTTTCCCTTTTGACAAACTCTAGCTAGCATTACAAGGGCTGCACACTACATTTTCACTTGGTACTTGTTTGTCAAATTCACTTGTGATCCAAAACAGAGACTGTCTTTAATGCCAATCCACTAAACAGAGCTATTACCACTGTGACTTATTTTATTATGGTGTCTTGGTACATATGCAACATACTTGGATTGTGAGAATACATTGAAACTTTTGTCTTCACTACACCTATATCAGCATCCATATTGCAGACATTTTGTTTTCGAAGTCATGTCAGAGACGGATTCAGTTTATGAGCAGGAGTATGACAGTGATTCCACAGCAGAGGGTAATGTGCCACAGAGGTCTCACAAAGGTGGCAAAGGTGGTAAGCATCTCAGGGAAGAGCCTACTTCTTTGGCTCAATTGCAGGCTTGCCCGCTTGCAATGGATTGTTTTCAGCGTCAGTCATGTTTCCAATACTGTGAGATGATCTCACAAACCCATCATCATCGTGAACTAGCTCGTCTATTTGTTCTACATTTACATGATGGCCGTGTAAACCTCGCCGGAGTATATTTCATTCTGTCACCAGTGACTATTGCTCAGGCCACCGGCATACCAAATATAGGAGAGGAATGGAACAAACGTCAGCAGTTAGAGAAATTCCACTATGAGCCATACATCAAACCTAGGTATATGAGGCACCTGAGCAGGGTTTTTCCTTTCAGATTCCTGAAGGATGAGTTTGCACCACTGATGAAACTCATCATTCGGTATTTCAGTTGCGAGGGCAGATTCTCGCATCTCTATGCGTACCATGTTCGTTTGTTGATGCACTTCACGAGGGTACGTATGATGAACATTCCGTACTTCATGTATCGCAACATAGAGAGGATGGTTATTTTTGTACAGAAGAAGACCCCAGCACAGCAGCATAGAAGTATATATCATTACGCGCTGATCAAGATCGTAGTGGTACATCAGTTGACACAGCAGGGCATCACTTGGGAGGATTTCATCTCTCGTGACTTATTTACAGCACCACAGCCGCTTCCCGAGGTAGTTCATGATGCGGGAGAGCCTTCACACCGGCCTGACATTCCTGAGATCGAGCATAGCAGTGCTCCATTGTATGTGACATACCAGCGAGGCCACAGGGCCTTATTTGCAGCTACACGACGAGTATTATCTGCACCCGGGGTGGAAGGGGTCTCGTTGACTCCATCAGCCGAGCGAGTATTATCTCCACATGATGTGGAAGGGGTCTCACCTTCTTCTTCAGCACAGGTACAGATTCAGGACAGGGGCAAGAGGCCCATGCATGATGAGGGCCCATCAGGAGGCCGGGACACGGATTTCACAATCATTGATGTTGATGCGAGCTCTCCTAGCTCGAAGCTGAAAGAGATCATCCAGGAGCAAAGGGCCGAGAATGACACACTGAAAGAGAAATTGCAGAGGGCTCAGTGGGTGATAAACTACCTGGAGCAGCGTAACAAACAACTAGAGGATGAGCACGAACTTTATGAGCTGCGGCGAATCCGTGAAGATCGACAATTGGCCCGGAAGAGACCTGGCGACATGACACCAATCGATCGAGATTCTTGCCTCACACGTGTTAACATTAATCTAGAGAAGTTGATTGAAAAAGCCAATAGAGACAAAGACATGCTTCGTCACATGAAAGGTCATTATTGGGCCCGCATGCATGTATGCAAAGCAAGAATGAAGATTCTGAAGAGGAGGTGGAGCGAAGCACTAAAATGGCAGAAAAGGCCTGATCCACTCCGGATTTTGGCCGAGGCTTCGTTGGCTGGGCATGATACATGATGGAGGGTCTTCGCTCCGAATTTGAGAAAATTCGGAGAAATTTTTGTCATTTTGAAATATTTTGGTCCAAAAACAGATTTTTCAGCTATACGAGTAGCACGTCGACGTGCTCGCTTTTGTTAGGGACACTTGCTGAAGGAAAACTTTATATTTCTGGGTTTTTCATGGTAATTTATGCATGCTCAAGCATTGCCGAAGCATTTCATCAGGTTCTGGATGGTCAAAAGGCCCAAAAACACCATGAAAACCACCTTGCTGCCACCTTTTGCACCAGTAGGAAGTACTTCTGGGAGAATGAAGATTTGGAGGGGTAAATGAGCTCCAAATTGGAGAAATTCCACTTGGGTTGGATAGCCAACATCCAGGGCTTTCCAATAAGCTATCATGAGCTCAATTTGGATGCTGGGAAGTGCCCTAAAATCAGGCTGAAAGACGCGCTACGCATATGGCTCAGGCGCGCTACGCGTATGGCTCAGGGGCGCTACGCATATGGATTTTTGGTCAATTTTTCACCTTCCAGCTCAGAATTTCGGCCAGTTGAGACCAGTTTTGCTTGTGGATAAAATTTTTGAGTTATCATGATGTAAATTGATGGTTGGCATGTAACTTTGACTCACTTTTACCTCTTCTAGATGATTCACTCCTAAAAAGTAAAAATCAGATGTAAGAATCAGTTTCCTCCCTTTTAGAGGCAAGTTGTTTAGATGCCTATTTTCTAGTTCTTTGTTTAGAATTAGTTGGAACTGCTCCTAGAAGGAGGAATTCGACCCCTAGAGGTGTGGGAAGGGGTTAGGAGGTCTATATGATGTAATTTTTGAGACATTCTACAGGTTGGATAGGTTGGACTCTTGGGAAAACTTTGGCACACTATTGTACATATTTTTCACATTTTGGCTAAGGAAAGATCAGAGGTTTTGCAGCACCTGTTGGGATTCTTGTGGCTTTCAGTTCTTGATGGTGTTTTCTCTCAGTTTATTGTAAGTTATTTCATGTTTAATGTATGCCATCTCTTCTTATGCTTCTGAAACTAAATGAATGAGTAGATGAGGTTGAATCCATTGTTCACAGTGCTCTGCCTTTGAATTCATTTAGTTTTACATGTTTTCGCCTGTTTGAAAAGGATCCATGTTCATCCTTGCCCTTTTCAGCTCCTTGTCTTTCTGATCCATCCATATACTCAATCAAAAGCATCAAGACTACTGCCTACCTCGCCCCAACTCGAATTCTGCAAAGATCTGGCCTTATCCCCGGACCCAAAAATTGTTTTTCCCATTTCTCCAACAAAAACCCAAAAATCAAAATCAAACTTACCTATCTCTTTACTAGCCTAAAATCAGTATTCATTGTTCATTATAAGTCATCTCAGCCCCTCTGAAAACATTTTGCCGAGATAGACCCGGAGAGAGCCCTCTCATGTCCTCGTAGGGCTAGCTACGAGGCTCAGCGTGGTTTGATGTAGCCTTGAGTTTTACCTTATTTCGGCCTAAGGTAGATTTGAGCGCTAACATAGTGGCGACTGTTGTGGGTAATAGAAACCCCATTTTTGACTTTTTCAGTCGAATAATGGGGTCTCTTTCTTAAAATTTTGACTAAACGCCTTTTCAGATTTTTATTTTATTTGATTATCCTACGCGATTGTTAATTTTTCATTTTCTTTGAATTCTTGTTTTGATTGCTTTGTTAGAATTGCTTTTTATAAGCCTCCCATTGACGCTTGTTTCGCCTCATTTGGTCAACTGGTTTAAAAATGGTACTCCTTTGAAGTCTCATCATTTATCTAAGTCTGGGTTAAAAATGCTATTTTTATTCTTTTTATTTATTTTCAGAGTAGCTGTAGTTTAGAAAAACTTAATATTAAAAAATATATATTATTAAAAAATAAAAAAAAATAAAAAATAAAAAATAAAAATCGGATCCGTCGCAGATCGCAGATCACAAATTTCAGATTCGTCGCAGATCGCAGATCGCAAATTTCAGAATCCGTCGCAGATCGCAAATCGCAAATTTCAGAATCCGTCGCAGATCGCAGATCGCAAATTTCAGATTCGTCGCAGATCGCAGATCGCAAATTTCAAAATCCGTCGCAGATCGCAATATCGCAATATCGCAAAATCGCAATTTTGCAATTTCGGATCCGTCGCAGATCGCAATATCGCAATATCGCAAGATCGCAATTTTGCAATTTCGGATCCATTGGGTTTAGATTGATTCCAATGGTTTGTAAATTAATTTTTATATTTTTTATATTATAATAATTATATTATAATTATAATGTTTATTATAATTTTAATATAATTTGAACTATAATATTAATCGTATTTAAATTAACTTTTTCAAATCATTTGTATATTAATTTAATTTTGTAACTGAATTAATTGTTAGTTAGTTAATAATTAATTTAGAATTAATTATTAGATAATTAGAATCTAATTTATGATTAAATTTCTAATTAAAATTCTGATTTTTAGCCCAGCAAACAGAATTTCCAGATTTATGCCATATTTGACTCATCAACTTTGGAAGCTCATAGATTGAGTTATACTTGACCAAATGAGGCCCAGGACGGCTCATTGGAAAGATAAAATCAAGGAGAACATTTCTGAGGAGGTTTCACTAACAGATTTGATGATTTATTGGGTCAAAAATCAGGTAGAAGATCAAGCTCCGAATTTCTAAAAATAAAATCAATTTTCTGAGTTTTGTTTTCTTCATTTTCATTTGCCCAGCCTCTTCTAATTGCAGATTCATGCATCAATATATCCTTGGTTAATTAAGATCGTTATGAATATCAATAAGAGGCTCAAATTTCCTTTTTATTTATTTAAATAGAATTTGATTGGATTTATTTTAATGTTAGAAATAATATTTGGATTTTATTGTTACATCTTAATTCATTTTTATTTTCTTTTTGCAGGAAAAAACAATAAAAGGGATATTGAGAAAAAAGATTTCAATCAATGAGAAGACTCCAGCAATTAAAGATTGGAATTTTTGAGCAATTAAAATTGGATTCGGCAGATTTTTCTTCAACAAACGCTCTTCTAAAAATACTTTTGGAAAGATTATAAATTGCAGATTGCAAAATGTAAACGGGGCTGCTCTCCTCTGCAATTCCAGATTTCTAAAAGCATTTCTGTTATAGGAATTTAGAGTTGTAGATGGGGAAGAGAGAAAGTTTCAGATCTGAACATTAATGAGGGTTTATTCTTTATATCTTGAATTATGCATGATGGGCAGAGCTTGCATTTCTGTAGCTCTAGTCTTGAAAGCATAAATTCAAGTAATGTAAAGTGCTGTTAGAGACCAGGATCAGAGAAGCAGATTCAATTAACTAGTATTTTTGGCATTTTTGTATCAAATACGAGTTTCATTTTTATTTTAATAAAATTGTTGTTTCATTTTATTCATGTTTTGGCATTTCTGTTGATATGGATAATTTGTCTCAAATTGTTATGTATCTCTGCTCTTATGAATTAAACTCTGATTTCTGAGTAACCATTACTTAGAAATCTGTCTTATAACACTGATTTATTAAATAGTAATGTGTTGTGAATTTCTTCCACATGTTATTGTTTAATTATTAGTTTGACTGATATGATAATCGATATCATTTTTGTGAATTTCTTTCGGAGTGTTGTTGATTTATTATTTCAGTCAAATGGTCTCAATAGAATGTGTTTTGGTATCACAAATGTGAGCTAATTGAATTTCTTCGTTGGTTTGACATTAATTAAAAGCCAGACATATTTTAATCCTCATTACTTAATTATCTTGCTCTTAGTTGGGTTAGATTTTCATCTACCTGATTGAGATAGGATTTAGATTAGTTTCTTTTGCTTGCATTATAGAATAAGTTTGCAATTAGATTAAATTTACATTCTTTTAAGTCCTCTTCTCAAATAGGCAAAGTCTTAGTTGTGGTTTGGCTGAACCCAAATCAGCTTAAGGGTCATTCTCTTGCCTGATCAGCAAGAAGAATTGATCTGATATCCCTGTCTATTGGTATTTAACGATACATCATAAACCAATAGCGATAGGGAAAAGGTAACTGGACCTAGTTAAACCAGTCGGAGCCACTATCATAAACGGAAAAGGAGCTGCTTTAAGGTCCGGACCGGGTGGTTATCCCCCAATGTTGTAGCAGCGATTTTCGAGGCCTCAACATTTTTGGCGCTAGAAGGAGGGCCTGAAACTTGTTGTCTGTTGGAGTCTTTTCAATTTTAACATTTTATTTAATCACGATGGCTCCTTTTAAACTTCCAATTTGGAGTTGTATCCATGGACGTGCATCTTCCAATACTCCACCCGAAGTGGTAAGACTCTTCTCTCAGGTAAAGTTTAATGGTGAGAGAAATTCTTCTGCTTTTAATCATGTCCTTCAATTTATTCAAAATGTTTCAAATTATGATTTTCAAGGAATTGATGAAGGCATCTTATGCAGAATTTTTACTCTCACATTTGCGGCAGAAGCCAGAAACTGGTGTAGAACTCTTCCGGTTGCCTCAATTCACAGCTGGGATCAATTTGTTACAAGTTTCATTTTTAAATTTGACCACTATGATTATGATCAGGTATGTGATGAAATTGAATATCTACGAAATGAAAATGAGTCTGTTAGAGATTTTAATATTCGACTTCATTTGAATTGTTTAAAATTTAATGTCAAAAATGAACCTATGAAAGAAGAATCGCTAGATTGGTTTGAACATAATTATTCTTTCCTCCTATTCCCGATCCATATGAAATTAGTTCAAGCTTTGTGTCATCCCCTTCCAATATAAATGAGAAATCCAATTTGGATGTCCAAATAAATTGTGATGAAGTGGTTTCAAAAAGCTTGGAAAATATTTCTAATCAAATGCAAGAAGACGAAAATAGCAATTTTGGAGAAAGAACTGCATTAGAATCAGAAAGTTACTTTATTAAATTCAGAAAATCAGATTGCAAATCAGCAAGTGCAAGCAACAATCAAAATAAATAATAGCATGCAAACTGTTGTACAAATTTCTGAATCTTTTCATGATGAACAAATGCTGAAATCAGAGCAGCAAAGCAATCTTCTTCAAAAAAGCATGAGTACGCAAAGGAATAATTTAGAATCTGAAATTTACAATGATCACAATGCACAAGAATTCTCAAACCGAAACATTTTTAAATGCATTATTTCAGATTCACATTTTTCCCTTTATCCTGATATTTTTAATGATGGTAATTTTTTCCCTCTTGATGTTAATGATATTTCAAAAAATACAAAGGCTGATCTAAATGAATTACCATTAAATTTTTATCAAGGTAGAGAAGCAATTAATGATCATTCGTTTGCCATTAATGAACATGAAATTCTTGTTCCTCCTTGTTTCGATATATTGGATGAGATTGAAGGGAATTCTAGAGAATTTTGTGAAGTCATTTATGATAATTACTCTGACATTGAGGATGTTGATTTCTATTCTTCTAAAGAAAATCCTCATGAGAAAATTCAAATAACATCTGAAAATGAGGAACATTTCAATTTAGAAATTATTCCAACTAATCCTCACTCTAAAGCAGATAATCATCTTCATGATTTCACTATTCGAGAAAATATTCCAATTTATGATTCATATCATGATCAAGCTTTCATTCCTGTTCATAATCATAAATATTTTTCTAATTCACAAGTTGGAATTCGAAATTACTCAAATTCCATAATTCTGGCCAATCCTTGTGAAAAAGAAATTATTTCAAAACGATCCCAATTGTGTTGTAACATTAGTTGTACCAATAGAGATTTCATTTTGTTTTTTCTTTCAAATTTAGATTTGTTTTCTGATTTTATTTTTCAAAATTTTGATACATTACGCTGGCATATTGAGCACTTTACTATCAAACATTCAATTGATGCATTGCCATATTGGGAAATTGAAGTTTCATATTATAATCATAAAAATCAAAACCTTCTATCTTCCCAAAGGCAGTATCAAAAAGAGAATGTATTTTTAGAAATCTTCCAGCAATCCAATTTAATTAATAATTTTCCATTTCATTTGAAAGATTTTCATCCATTTTTCATTGATTCGTTTGAAAAATATTTGGAAATTTTTCCTTCATGGAAGATTGTCAATAGCTTAACATTTACACATAACACTAACAGTTTTTTCCAGGCCTTTGAATCTAAAAGCTCACATCTACAATTTGGCCTGTTATCTCTTTCTTTGAACATTTCCCAATCCTTAATAGAAATCCATTCAGATTTCTATGATCCAATTGGTATTCAATTGGAAAAAAAATTTCACGAGAAGGAGATTTTAGATAAGCTTCTAAAAATAGTTGTACATTATGATTTCAGGTTTAATTTTCTTAGTTCAATTAGATTTGTATTTTTATTACTAACATCTGAATTGTACATACATACAGGGATTAAAATGAGAAAATGGTTACATTGGAAATATGACTATACTTAGTCATTTTTCATGTATATGGTTAGAATAGGAGTAGATTAATGTAGTTAATTTATTTTCAACAGTTCTGTAGATTAAAAATAAAACAAAGCAATCAGTCATTTTCATACATGTTCAACGAAAACATTTTCTCCCAATCAGAAAATTTTAATTCTTGCTTTCCTTTTTAAATTTCTTACAGCAATACCTCTGCTCTGTCTATTTTGAATAATGTCTTGATTAAATTCAATTAAGATTGCACTTGGCATCAATCGCCTCAAAGCCACTTTTATTAATTTCAGGATTTTCTTCTAAGACTTTCTTTTGAAATATATATGATAAAGGTTTTGAGGATATAAAAGCTTCATGATCTCATTATCCCATGAAATGTATGACTGTCTATGATAAGCTTAATTCTGAATCAATCATTATTAGTCAGTCTAACCTTTCGTGGTATTCATATGAAGTTCATAATATCTTCCTCGAAATTTGTTAAGCTGACCTTTAGGATGTCCATTTTGCTGTGTGCACACATTCAAATCTGTTTTGACATTTTTCCACAATTAGTGGCTTTATCCCATTCAAACCTTTAGTTTATTATTTGATGCTGCAATATGAATCATATTCATTTACTAAAGGCATTATTAAACAGTCACTATATCAATACTGATTTTTCCCAAGGTAATTCAGAATGAGCAGAGGTAATGAGTTGCTGTTGCAATTCAAAGGGAAGCCTATTTTCATATTTATTTCTGGTAAATTTTATATTTCCTGAACATGAATAAACATATATTATTTTAGGCTGATTGCTCACTCCGATTTAGAATAGATAATAAGATGATTTTGAAAAAAGTCAGAATTTTGATAAATCGAAAGAAGAATTTGAAGATTCATGAGGTAAAATCTACAGACAATTTCCTTCCAGGTACGCATTCACATGTTCTTTCTCATCTATTATTAGTTTCTATTTTCCTTAGTTTATTTTTTATTTTTGTTTTGTTTTATTTGCAGGATTTCATTTGTTTTCAAAATTGGAAGTAAGCAGCAAACCCATTTCAAAATTGCAACAGGTTCAGGGAAATTTTATTTTGTGATTTATTAGAATTTGAGCAATTTTTTTAATTTTTCTTTCATTGATCATTTCAATTTGATTTTCATATTGTTGATACTTTAGTGAAAATATTCGCAATACTACCATCCCATTCATCTTCGTCAATCATTTCATATGATATCACAACCATTTGTAGCGAAATGTTTCATCGAAAGTAGCTCTTAGCATTGTTGATAACAAATTTTTCATAAAAGATCTCTGATGTATTACCTCACTCATATGCCATATCGCATTTCGCATATCGGAGGTTTGCAGTTCAATATACTTTCATTATCATAAATATGCCCTGATCCCCGATATAATATTTCTTCAACGATGTGATCGCTCTATCTTATCACACATCTTCTCATTATATGTTTTCATGTCGGTAATTTTCCATTTGCAATCTTTGATGTGGTAGTTTCCAATGCATGCCTCTGAGCCATTAACATTTAATCGATATATGGCATGGCAACAAAGGTGAAGTCTTGCAAATTAAACTCGAAGCATGGTGAAGAAACATGTGATGCGGATCATCCGATATGGCTGTGTCTTATTTTAAAAGCGAGCTTGGGTAACCACTATGGTAAGAAAGCAACTGATGATAAATTTGCGGCATATTCAAATCATTCTAATTTCTCATATATTTCAGTTTTAAATATATAATTCCATAATTAAAATATGGAATTCAAGACCTCTCTATCTTCATATTTAAATTTTATTATCTTGGATTTGGTCTTGATTCTGGACAATTTATAAAAACATGGAGTTTATATAAAACTTATAATATTTTGAGAAACATTCGTTACTGCAAATTCTCATTCTCATTTCTGATGCATTTCAATTCCCTTGAGCACTAAGCATTCCATTTTTTCATTTTACTACTTGCTTTAGTGTAAATAAAATAAATAATGATTTTGGGTTATAGGATTTTGGTTAGTTTGACTTCTTCATTTTTTTTAATGTTAATAAGAAGTCAGCTAGTTTGGAAAAACTAATACCTTTTAGGTAAGATCAAAAGCAATTATCCAATGGTAAGATTCATGTACCCACTTTCATTAATTTCCATTTCGTTACTTTAGTTTCAGTTTTGTTTTTCTGATACATAAATCTGTTTTGCAGCTCTTCATAAAAGCTTCCAATCCTCCGCCAGATCATATTTTCAAAGTCCATACTCTTCTCCTGGCTTAATCTCAAAAAGCAGTGATAATCTTCGTTCAAACCGCTACGCTAGGAAGTTTCTGAACCTTTAATTTGTTTCTTTAAGCATTCCTTCTTATTAGAAAATGATTAAGATGATGCTTGGATTCAACAAAAAGATTGAAATCAGACAGAAAGTTTTCATTGTGGCTGAATTTTATCGTCACTGCTATCCAAAAAGCCTAAAACACTTACAACCCTACAAGGTATGATTTTTTCTAAATCTCGACATAAGAAGGATTGGTTACACGATTATTTTATTTCTTCATATGTTGAGACATTGTTATAAACATTATTTTTGGGTTTATCTTGTGAAACTTGAATTTTCCTTTCCACTTTTAAATTTCTTCATTTTTATTTTTGTTTGTTAGTTTCTTTCTTTTTTAGAATAAGAATTCTTTTCCTTTGATTCTCAGTTTTGATTTTGGTGACTTTGCCATGATTTATATGGAAGGCATTCTTGTTACCTAACTACGGTCAGTATACATGGAGAAAAAATTGTTAATAATCATCTATTAACTTTTTCTTAAATCTCTTAGTAAAGTTTGATTTTCTTATTATAAAGGTAGACATACTTAAGGAAGAGATTACCAATTTAGAGAAGTTGACAAAGTATCATAAAATCTGGAGAAATTTATTTTCATCAAAATTGTAATCATTTTGAGATTTCAATATTTTATTAAGATCTTTCAAAGTTCTATTATCAGTCAAGAAAAGTTATTTTTAACCAAATAAAAACACTTTACAGCAAAGCACCTTTTAACTCTGAAATTGTCATTCTTAACTCTTAAGGAGTCAATGATTCTCCCTGTCCTGAAGAGTCTTATTTTTCTAGAGTATAATCCAGAGATATATTTAAACTTAAAAGATAAGAGGTCTCATCATGAGCCTGCTTACCATGATCATAGGGGAAAAATAGGTTGACATTACCAACACTGCCAAACAAACCAGGGTAATGGCTTATGATTGCAAACAATTATAAGACAAGGGGTCTCATCACGAGCCAGCTTGTTCAGTCCAATTATAACCAGTGAATGGCATTGTCAACTATCTGGCTACCAAACCAGGACAATGGCTTTTAAGATTTATAATAAAAAAAAATAAAAATAAAAAAATAATAATAATAATATAAATGGATTTATCTCTAGGTCAATAATTCTTAAAGAGATGGGATTCTGAATCATTGGTGATTAAAAGGTAACTCTGTCGAGACTATAGATGTTTGCTGGCAGCAGTGGCTCTACCTGTGACAAATGAGTATATTTTAAAAGCTAAGTTGTAAAGTGACCCCTGCTTTATCTCTACAACTAATTAAGGACTGATATAGAGTTTTGAAATATTTTAATTTATGAGGAATTTTAAGAAAAATTACAGTTAGATGATTCTTTCTTTTATTCAGACTAATGAACCTAGTCAAGCATTTTAAGTATAGTTCTCTTTTCTTTAATTATTTCTACTTGAATTTTAGGAAAATCTCATTCATATCAAACAGAGATAACTGGTTCTTCTCCCGTGTGTCGCCATTGTTGTGGTAAAACACAACCCCCCCATTTTTTACTTTTTCACTTCAAATAATGGGGACCCTTTCTATAAATTTTTGACTAAACGCCTTTTCAGATTTTTATTTTATTTGATTATCCTACACGATTGTTAATTTTTCATTTTCTTTGGATTCTTGTTTCGATTGCTTTGTTAAAATTGATTTTTTATAAGCTTCTCATTGACGCTTGTTTTACCTCATTTAGTCACTAGTTTAAAAATGGTACTCCTTTGAAGTCCCATCATTTATCTAAGTCTGGGTTAAAAAATGCTATTTTTATTCTTTTTATTTATTTTCAGAGTAGCTGTAGTTTAGAAAAACTTAATATTAAAAAATATATATTATTAAAAAAAAAAAAAAAAAAAAAAATTTCCCGGATCCGTCGCAGATCGCAGATCGTACATTTCAGAATCCGTCGCAGATCGCAGATCGCAGATTTCAGATTCATCGCAGATCGCAATATCACAATATCGCAAGATCGCAATTTTGCAGTTTCGGATCTGTCGCAGATCGCAATATCGCAATATTGCAAGATCGCAATTTTGCAGTTTCGGATCCGTCGCATATCGCAATATCACAATATCGCAAGATCGCAATTTTGCAATTTCGGATCCATTGGGTTTAGATTGATTCCAATGGTTTGTAAATTAATTTTTATATTTTTTATATTATAATAATTATATTATAATTATAATGCTTATTATAATTTTAATATAATTTGAACTATAATATTAATCGTATTTAAATTAACTTTTTCAAATCATTTGTATATTAATTTAATTTTGTAACTGAATTAATCATTAGTTAGTTAATAATTAATTTAGGATTAATTATTAGATAATTAGAATCTAATTTAGGATTAAATTTCTAATTAAAAATTCTGATTTTTAGCCCGGCAAACAGAATTTCCAGATTTATGCCAGATTTGACTCATCAACTTTGGAAGCTCATAGATTGAGTTATACTTGACCAAATGAGGCCCAGGAAAGATAAAATCAAGGAGAACATTTATGAGGAGGTTCCAATAACAGATTTGATCATTTATTAGGTCAAAAATCAGGCAGAAGATCAAGCTCCGAATTTCTAAAAATAAAATCAATTTTCTGAGTTTTGTTTTCTTCATTTTCATTTGCCCAGCCTCTTCCAATTGCAGATTCAATGCATCAATATTATCCTTGGTTAATTAAGATCGTTATGAGTATCAATAAGAAGCTCAAATTTCCTTTTTATTTATTTAAATAGAATTTGATTAGATTTGTTTTAAATGTTAGAAATAATATTTGGATTTTATTGTTGCATCTTAATTCATTTTAATTTCTTTTTGCAGGAAAAAATAATAGAAGGGATATTGAGGAAAAAGATTTCAATCAATGAGAAGACTCCAACAATTAAAGATTGGAATTTTTTGAGCAATTAAAGTTGGATTGGGCAGATTTTTCTTCAACAAACTCTCTTCTAAAAATACTTTTGGGAGGATTATAAATTGCAGATTGCAAAATGTAAAAAGGGTTGCTCTCCTCTGCAATTCCAGACTTCTAAAAGCATTTCTGTTATAGGAATTTAGAGTTGTAGATGGGGAGGAGAGAAAGTTTCAGATCTGAACATTAATGAGGGTTTATTCTTTATATCTTGAATTATGCATGATGGGCAGAGTTTGCATTTCTGCAGCTTTAGTCTTGAAAGCAGAAATTCAAGTAATGTAAAGTACTGTTAGAGACCAGGATCAGAGAAGCAGATTCAATTAACTGGTATTTTTGGCATTTCTGTATCAAATACCAGTTTCATTTTTATGTTAATAAAATTGTTGTTTCATTTTATTCATGTTTTGACATTTCTGTTGATATGGATAATTTGTCTCAAATTGTTATGTATCTCTGCTCTTATGAATTAAACTCTGATTTCTGAGTAACCATTACTCAGAAATCTATCTTATAACACTGATTTATTAAATAGTAATGTGTTGTGAATTTCTTCCACATGTTATCGTTTAATTATTAGTTTGACTGATATGATAATCGATATCAATTTTTGTGAATTTCTTCCGGAGTGTTGTTGATTTATTATTTTAGTCAAATGGTCTCAATAGAATGTGTTTTGGTACTCACAAATGTGAGCTAATTGAATTTCTTCATTAGCTTAGCATTAATTTAAAACCAGACATATTTTAATTCTCATTATTTAATCATCTTGCTCTTAGTTGGGTTAGATTTTCATCTACCTAATTGAGATAGGATTTAGATTAGTTTCTTTTTTCTTGCATTATAGAATAAGTTTGCAATTAGATTAAATTTACATTCTTTTAAGTCCTCTTCTCAAAGAGGCAAAGTCTTAGTTGTGGTTTGGCTGAACCCAAATCAGCTTAAGGGTCATTCTCTTGCCTGATCAGCAAGAAGAATTGATCTGATATCCCTGTCTATTGGTATTTAACGATACATCATAAACCAATAGCGATAGGGAAAAGGTAACTGGACCTAGTTAAACCAGTCGGAGCCACTATCATAAACGGGCAAGGAGCTGCTTTAAGGTCCGGACCGGGTGGTTATCCCCCAATGTTGTAGCAGCGATTTTCGAGGCCTCAACAGAACCCTAGAGTTTTTTCCTGCGGAAGTCTATTCCATGCCATCATCAAGGATCTGAGCAATAATGCGGACCATGATGCCCAAAGTCTAGGTTCACCACCACCACCACTCAGGCCCAACGATGAACGCAGCCATGCTGGCGACCAAAGGATGAAGGCTTGCAATGAGCTCAGAAATTACTACGCACTCTCTACTCCAGATATGGAAGCGAAGGCACCTTTCATGTAGGCCAGTTACAGCTAGGAAGATCAGATTGGGACGAATCCTTACCCAATCAAAAACTTGAAGAATTCTTTGAATCTATGTGTTGTAACTACCATCACGCGGGGTAACGAGCGTACCAACCTTCCCATGCGCTCCATCTGCACACAAATCCAGTGCGCAAACCCTGATCTAAACAACCAGATCGACCTTTGCAGCAAGGGAAACATGCCAGCCAATATGGCCTCTAGGATGTGCTCTCGCTGCCAGAGTTCCCCAGATCTCTCACTCCCTCTTTTTCAAATATAGATCTCACTTCCTTCGGGAAAAACCATGCTCCATTGGGTGTGCTCAATGGATTTGGTGCAGAACCTCTCGCATTACCTTGGATGCAGACTGGGAATCCCCTCATATTTTCAGATATTTCTACATGTAGGTAAACAACTAGAGGACTCTCTTCCCCTTTCATTTTATAATATTTAAAGAGATACTTCTATAGTTTTAACCCTTCGTCTGCAAGGGGGAGCAATCGGGCAGCCATCTTCTGCTCTAGCTTTCGCTTACAAGGATGTTTTCCATGCACAACCCCCTAAGAAAGCTGCTCAACCCTCTGAGGCTCCCAAGCCTTTTTTGGTTCATAAATTGGAGGAGCCCCTCTATAGAAATTCCCCATCCAACTCTTGAAGAATAGCTTCAAAAGTATGCAGAATGAGGAATTATTTTCTTCTTTAATGGTCTGTGGCCTCGCACAGTAGATGAATACTAATGGATTCATTCAATGTGGACTAACAAGATCAATGTTTTATTTTTCTCAAAGGGTTTCTTCATAGTTGTGTTTGATTTCAAAGAAGATTATCAAAAATCCCAAACTGGGGGTCCATGTTTTTGGGGAAAGGAAGGGCTATTCCTCACCCCTTGGTTTCTAGACTTCGATCCCTCTACGACAGTTATTACCAAGCTCCCTATTTGGTTCAGGCTTCCAAAATTACCAGCACTCTTATGGCATTACTCTATTTTTCAGGGAATTGGAAATAACCTAGGCTGCTTTCGGGAAACGGATCCCTCTAGGGGGGAGAAAGGAATATACACCTATGTCATGTTCCCAAATTTTAGCCTCAAGCTGAAAGGAACATTATAGTTGGCATTAGATGAATAAAATGGGTAGGGAGGCCCATTAACCTCTTTAGGAGGAAAAATAACATTCCTCATGTGAAAAGGGGAAGAATAAAGCGGCTAAATTGAGCACCTACAGGTGTGAAAAGGATTGGATCATGTTGATACAATCATATTTGACCAAGTCCACATGCATTGTCTAGATACATTATATCTCCATGATGGTCTGTGCAGTTTGAATGGAGGACAACTTGCATGGGCTAGGTGGCACATATGGATGGGACCCATTGAGGAGAGGAGCACTTGCTATATATGGAGAGGAGGATAGCCATTGTATTCATGCTTGGATTATTATTTTCTTTGGTATGTTGAGACTTTGCTTCCTCTTGCTGTTTAGTAGGCTTGCAGTGCTATTTAGCACAAGGGTGTTCCCAGTCAGCAATCCCTACCTCATCCTCAGGGAAGGAGAGGTTCTTGAGCTTCATTTCCTCATTCCAAAATTTTTTCCAAGCTACCTCCTTCAGCTACAACACAGTTTTTGTTTAGAGGTGGTTTGTGTTGTAGGGTGCAGCAAAGGAGGATCTCTTTGAGCCATTTCTGGGCTTGTTTTTCAGTGGAGAGTTTGTCTATCCATTAGAGGATCATCAAGGGAGGCTCTATGGAATATTTCCACATATTGGCATTGGACCAAAGCATCTCTGCACTTTTACAGCCTAGTCCCTTGCAGGAACTGCATCATTTTTCAAAGAGCAGCTGCAGCAAGGTTTAATACCTTGATTTTCGGCTAGTTTCCTTGGGCAAGGGCCAACCCTTCCCCTGGAAAGCTAGGAAAAGGGATTCTAATCCCTATTGTACTTATTTCAGTAATATTCATGTAATTTTGTAGTAAAATATGTTATTTTTCAGACTGAATATTTAGATCTACTTTTCTTGTACTCAAGTTGTCAAGAAACCCTTGCCGGGTTATCCCATTTTGTATAAAAGAGGCTAGATCTCTTGTTTTCTCCATGTATTGATGTAATAAAATCTATATCTGATATTTCTATCATATTACATCTGAAACCCTCATAAAATCACGTCTTTCAAGCTTCAGTAATTTCTGCATACAATAAGTCATGGGATTTGGGCCTTTTTGTGCAGTATAGGGATTGGGAGATATGTTTAACATAGCTAGAGTCATTTTTTTCTGATGAAATTTGGTACGTGAGTCCCACATGACCTAAGCTATAGGATCCCACCATAATTTTCCCTTATTTTTACACAAATCTTAGAAATTAAAGTTTTTGGTACTGGAAATGTTGATTTTCCCCACTTTTGATTAAGGGAATGGATCATATTTCTTGTTGTTGTATATATGATTGATGGAAATGTGATATAACACATTTTATGAGCTATATTTCTACATCTCCAACTCTATAATATCTTAAGATATTCTTATTGTTGCAGAAATCCCTTATTTTGGGATATTACAGTGGTATCAAAGCATAACCTTAGCTCAGCCTATGGAACACAGCCATTATGCTATTCAAAGAAGAAAATACGAGAAAAAATAAGACTCCATTATATGGAGGAAAAAATGAGGACAGGATTTCAAAGCTTCTTCCTAAATCTATAAAGAGCATTCACGAAGATCATAAGAAAATAAGAAGGGAGATGTATAAAGAATCTCCAAGAGGGTTTGAATCTGAATCAAACTCTAGATTTTCATATGAGGAGTGTGAGCATGCAGACACACACTATGTTGCACAACGCATTCAAGAGCCCAGATCTATCAAGAGAAAGATGAAGGACGGAGGAATGCCTAAGAGGGAAACTCTTAGTGGTTTGTTGGAAGGTTACGAATCTCAAACTGAAAGGTCTAGAGATCATCTTACTTTTTCAGAGTTTTGCAAGATCAAGGTGAGTGGAAGCAAACAGAAAGATATATTTCTTCTATCTAATTTTGATGGTTCACCTGCATGTTTAGCCAAAGCTTGGGTGGAGGAACTAGACACCTTTTTGCAGAACCACCAAATTTCTGAAGATGATGCAATCAAAGTTGCAGTGCTGCATTTTGGAGGTAAGGCCTATGCATGGTGGATATTTGAGTATTTTTCTTTAAATAATGAAAATAATTCTTCTTATGCAAGGTTAATTAAAGCATTGGTGGGAATATTTGATGGGAAGATTTATGAAACACATGTGGAGAAGAAAAAAAAACTCAAACAAACACAAACCTTGCATGTGATGGATGAAACTATAAACTCCATTCCACTTCAGAAACCCATGGAGGAGGTTGATATATTGCGTCATACCTTTCTAGAGGCAAGACATTTATATCATATTCTTGAGCAAGGAGGGATGGAGATCCCTTTTTCAAAATAAGATCCAATCATTGGGAGGTAGCCCATTCATGTTGCAAAGGTTGAGGGCAACAGCGTTGTCACATCTAGATATTATCTAGTGCCTCATGCAGAGGAAGGAGGAGCACATGCTCCAGCAGGAGGGATTCTTGTATCCTTGCAAGAAGTTCCTTAGGATCTCATACATGGAGGTCAAAGCACAATCAGTGAGCAACATGATTGTGAAGCATTGCAGATGAAAGGAGAAGGTAGGAAACAAGGGAAACATCATTTGATGAGAGGAACACACCCTTATCTATTTCATAGAGCTAATGCAAAGAGGAGGCAGACTGTACTACACTATGAAGGCAAGGGCAAGGTTGCCCAACCATATGTGCAGTCCATTCTTGACATTGATGTCTCACTACATGGAGGCATTCCACCTGGGAGGCCACCAGATCTAGCATTGATGAAAGACATCTTGTCTTTGGATTCATCACTCTTCGATTTTTGAGAGGTGAAGAGTTTGGAGGAGAAATTTTGCATGGGGAATGTCAAAGTAGCAGGCAACATCATGAGGAGAGCTTCACATGCCAGATCACTAGCACTGTCTCTGGGGAGGATTGTTCCATATTGGAGGTCTCAACTCTTGGTAGAGTACTCCAAGTATCTTGGTGCTTGCATGATTCTCAATGACCCTGATAGAAATGATGAGTATATGGTGGATGATATGGTAATCTATTCACATGGCAGAGTCTTCTTGACTAGAGCTTCTATTCTCAAGGAGAAGTTTCTACTTGCGGCACATGAGGACTTCCTTTCCATGCATTATGATGCATATCTTTCTTTGGTAGAGGAGTTCACTTGGGAGGGCATCCAGCATGACACATTTCAGCATATGGAGAGATGCATAGCCCAGATGGTGATAGATAGGAGGTCACAACCACTTCCCTACTCATTGGAGGTGAGGGAAAGATTCCAGTTGAGCCATTTCAGCTCAAGATCTCAAGTACATGATGGAGGAGGTATAATTTCACATTTAGTCTTGTACTTATTTTCCTTGTTTGAGCAGCCTGATGTATCAATAAGAATTATCTCTTCTTGCATATTGTATGATGATGTACTTGCAGCTACTTGTAGCATTGATTTTGGCTATATTTTTGGTGGTTTGTGGGGGAAGCCACATGATTCTTGGTGTGCACCATTGACACCACATTGTATCTTCATGTTTCCATCTTATGAGATGACTGTGGCAGCAAACAAGTGGCGGGTGAAGCACTTGTTATTTTTGGTTTTGAGGCAGGCATGGAATGCACTGTGCTGGTTCCTTTTGTGGAACTTTGATTCACTCTCTGGTTGTCATTTGACAACTTGTTTTCATATTATTTTGCTTCCATATATTGTTTATATGTTTATACTCATGGGAAGCTTTGTTTGGAGAGTGGAATTTGAGATGGAGATGGCCACTGGGAGTATGATTCTCCCTATTTTACATGTTGTATGTTTCAGGAGAAACAATGGGCACACCATGATTGCCACAACACACCTCTTTCCTTCATGTAGGAGGATCCCTTGGATGAACTTGCGTTCTTGGAGGAGGCACTTCATGGTTGACTTATCTTGTGGGGTATCTTGGGCCATTTTTGAAGGCCATGACATTTTAGCCCAATATCAGCAACCCCCTCATACTTACCATAAGTGGAGAGAGAAACTACTTGGATGGGAAAACATAAACTCTCCATTCAGCCCGAACACATTGCATAAAACCAGGGTTGCAAATTTATTTGATGAGCTACCTAGGATGGCTCATTTCATTTGGATGATAGCATGGAATGATATTTCCCATGTGTATCACCACTCCTACCTTGAGGAGGCCATGAGACAGCAAGAAGGTTTCCACTTACACCTTCCACGTTTTCATGATGTGAGCCATTTGGTCATGCATCTTTGGGAGGAGACATTGGAGGGAAGATTTGTTGCAGATAATCTTGAGCAGTGGTGGGGACTATTGATAAGGAGGCCAGAAGAGGAGAAGGGGAGAAATTTTTCTCTCTCTACACAGTTTCTTGAGGACAAGAAACATTTTGGAGGGGAGGACTATAATGTTCCCAAATTTTAGCCTCAAGCTAAAAGGAACATTATAGTTGGCTAGGGAGGCCCATTAACCTCTTTAGGAGGAAAAATAACATTCCTCATGTGAAAAGGGGAAGAATAAAGCAACTGGATTGAGCACCTACAGGTGTGAACAGGATTGGATCAGTCGATACATTGTATCTCCATGATGGATTGTGTAGTTTGAATGGAGGACAAATTGCATGGGCTAGGTGGCACATATGGATGGGACCCATTGTGGAGAGGAGAATTTGCTATATATGGAGAGGAGGACAACCATTGTATTCATGCTTGGATTATTATTTGATTTGGTCTGTTGAGACTTTTCTTCCTCTTGTTGTTTAGCAGGGTTGCATTGTTGTTTTGCACAAGGGTGTTCCTGGTTGGGAATCCCTACCTCATCCTTAGGGAAGGAGAGGTTCTTGAGCTTAATTTCCTCATTCTAGCATTCTGGCCAAGCTACCTCCTTCAGCTACAACACAGTTTCTATTTAGATTTGGGTTGTGTTGCAAGGTGCAGCAAAGGAGGATCTCTTTGAGCCATTTTTGGACTTGTTTTTCAGTGTAGAGTTTGTCTATCCATTAAAGGATCAGCAAGGGAGGCTCTCGGGCATATTTCCACATCTCGGAATTGGGCCAAATCATCTGTGCACTTTTAGATCAGAGTCCCTTGCAGGAACTGCATCATTTTTCAGAGAGCAGCTGCATCAAGGTTTAATACCTTGATTTTTGGCTAGTTTCCTTGGGCAAGGGCCAACCCTTCCCACAAAAATCTAGGAAAATGGATTCTAATACATATTGTACTTATCTCAGTCATATTCATGTAATTTTGCAGTAAAATGCGTTATTTTTTAGACTGAATATTCAGATCTACTTCTCTTGTACTGAAGCTGTCAAGAAACCCTTGTCGGGTTATCCCATTGTGTATAAAAGAGGCTAGATCTCTATTTTTCTCCATGTATTGATGTAATAAAATATATATATTATATTTCTATCACATTACATCTGAAACCATCATAAAATCACCATGTGTAAGCTTCAGTAATTTATGCATACATTAAGTCATGGGATTTGGGCCTTTTTTAGAGTATCGGGATCAGGAGATTTGTTTAGCATAGCTGGAGTCATTTGTTTCTAATTAAATTTTGTATGTGAGTCCCACATGCCCTAAGATATAGGATCCCACCGTCATTTTCCCTTATTTTTACGCAAATCTAAGAAATTAACGTTTTTGGTGCTGGAAATGCTGATTTTCCCCACTTTTGATTGAGGGAATGGATCATCTTTCTTGCTGCTGAATATATGATTGATGTAAATGTGATCTAACACATTTTATGAGCTATATTTCTGCATCTCCAACTCTATAATATCTTAAGATATTCTTATTGTGTTAGAAATCCCTTATTTTTGGATATTACAACCTATGGCACAATTTGTGTTGAAATAGACATCATTAAAGGTCTTCTCGATGTAATCAATCTCAAATTTTATGATATCATGTGGAATTCATCCCTGGACTATGAAAAATCCTCCTTCCGATGCCACCACTTACATCAAATAGTGCACCTTCATAACACATGCACCACATTCCCCGCCCAAAAGAAGAAATCCAATCGCAAATCAAAATATAAAAGCTGGAAACCATGTGATCCACCACCCATGGATGACATTGAGTCCTTAAGCTCAGATGAGGAGGAGACTGAAGAAGAAGTGGAGGCTACAAAGCAGACAAAGGATTCGCCCTCGGCTGGCCCTGAGGGACCCACTGTTTCTTTGAATACACAGAAGCGCACTCATGAATCCTCCTCATCTGATTCGGATAAGGAGACTCTCCCTACAATCAAAAATAGTCTTCAAATGCTTCTTTCCCACCCACCCCAAGATGGATGGGTCAAAGTCAAAAAAAATAAAGGAATAAAATGTCGTATTGAGGAATCAACCCATTCCAGGTAGACTCAAGTGACTATATCCTTATGTTTCCTTGTTTCTCCTCTGGATCCTTTTTTCTTATTTCTTGGTTACTTATGGGACAGAGGTTCATAGTTCATCATTTTCGGATCCCCTGCTTTCTTTCTTCTCTTGATTGTAACTTCACTCAGTACCATATGATTTCTTAATATAATTAGTCTAATTTACCAAAAAAAAAAACTAGCAGTGAAATAATTATAATTACATCCTAAAGTTACAAACATTTTCTACAACATATGATACTCATTATCCTAAAATAAATATTACTCCCTAAAATACAAGTTTTCTATTGTAGCAATTCATCATATCTGCTAATGATCAAGTCAGAATAAATGTTCACTCTCGGGCCAAACCAATTACACTCTTGCTAATGAAATTTTAAATTTGACATGATTGGAAAATACTGAACCTTAGTATAGAACATTTTATCATGTGCGATAAATATTTTACATAACTATTTTTCCCACTTATACACAACTTTGACATATGGCAAGTCAAAGAAAAACATAGAATGTTGTATGAAACTTGAAGTATAAATATTTAATTTCAAAATAAATATATAATAGTGTAAAATTGCGTAAAATTATTAAATAAACAATCCAAAATTTGAATCAATAAAATTTCCCAATAAATTAAGCCTAGATGTGCATTTTTGTGAAGTAAGAAAATTTTGACCTAATTCACAAAAATGCATTCCCAACCTTCATTTCATGGCCAAATTGTATGATTTAACATGGAGAGTATTTTTTTACTCATAGGTAACATTAACACAGTTATTTTTTTTTAATTTTCACATATATGTTTTTGTTGTTCAAGAATAATCCAAATAGCATGGATTTCAAAGGGTAAAAGGCAGGGTTTGTGTGCCTCAAATAAATGCACACAAGGAATGTTTGGGAACATGGTGATGGACTAAGAAAAACAAAATTGGAATTTTAATAGTTGAAACTTGTAGTTTCTTGGTTAAAACCATATAATTAAGGTTGGATGACCTTGTTTTAGTATTAATTAAGTTTAAATATTTCCAAGGGATAGCTAAAGAGATAGCACCCAAGGTTGGCAAGGTCTATTTTGGGGTTTTTCTATATTGTAGATATATTCTAAGGTTTTAAGTTTAAGATTAAGTCAAGTGACCTAGTTAGGACATTTAATATAAAAAGGTTTGGGTGCTATTTTAATGCAAAAAGGACATTTACTATCATATATCAATAACTAGTTGCATGGTGGAAATTTCGTTAATTCTACCCATGAGAAAGAAGTCATGGTCATCTTACATACCATCAAAATCTTGGAGCCCTATTTTTAAAAGTGATATTTTTAATAAATTTTTATCTTATATCTAAATATTAAATTCAAATTTTTAATTTGGTGTTTGTGAAAAAATAGGAGTAAAGGTCCAAAGTTAAAGCACCTTATAAACAATATTATTCACTTAATAAAATTTTATTTTCTTTATAAAAGTGATTTATACAAAATAAAGAAATAACCTTTAAAAAAAATCATTGTGTGTGCATTCCTCACATTTTATTCAACATGCATTCTTTCAATCAATGTGCATTCCCGACGGTTAATTTAGTGTGAATTATTACATTCAATGCGTGTTCCTCATGATTTATTCATCATTAATTCTTGCATTCAATCTATATTCATCATAGTTTATTTAGCATGCATTATTGCATTCAATGTGCATCCATCCAATGTGCATTGAACCAAGATAATGATGGCCTCAATTGAAATAGGGGCATCCTCTTCCATGAAAATATTTGACACATGGGGTTCCCAGGAGAAGTTCGCAGTAAAAAAATTGAAAGAGTGTGCCAATACATGGAGGGATACCAACAATTGTCCACTAAGTATGCTAGATACCTTGAGAAGAGAAGAGGTTTATAAATTTATATTTGCATAGTTCCATTTTCAAAATGACGAGATAGATGAGGTCATAGAGAATTATGATGGTAAAGTCAGGGAATTAAAAATATTTCGGTGGAGAATTAACATGTTCCCTAATATTGTTGCAAGAGAAACACATATTCCATGCATAGGGGGAGAGATATTTAACTCCAAGAAAAAAAATAAGCTACAAAAGATTGAAATGGCCTATAAAATATGTGGGAAAAACTTATTTGTTCCTAGGAATGGATGAAAAATGCCAGATGTTCCCCAAGGACTATCCAAATCCTTTATTCAATTCATCCTTAGGAAAATTATGAATCATCACAAGCTTGATATTTCTAGTGACTTCATGAGGCTTTTTATTCATTTGGTTGAAGGCACGACCATTTATGTACCTCATCTATTAGCTAAATATTTATGTTATTCCATACAAGAAAGTAAAATTAAGAAGGTTATGTTTAGCTTCCGAGGAATGTTGTAGAAAATTATTTATTTTAGTGGCCCACTGTTCAAACAAGGCCTCTTAGAACTTACGTTAGGAAATTAAAACCAAAGAAAATAATTAAGGAAGAACCTGAAAAAACTCCAGTTGAAGGCGTGCAAAAATTTGCTAATACAATTTTCCATGTTGAAGATATATTTGCTACTGTTCTAGCATACTTCCATGTGTTTGTGGATGACAATGAGGACAAGGAAGGTATGGACCATTATATGGAAACATGTAATGATGATTTTTCTATAACAGAAAGAATTACCTCTAAATAGTTGGCACCTCAGTATAATTTCCCTTTTATCGGTGATTCAACATCTACATCTCCCAGTTTAAATGTGCACAGTCTAAGATACAATTTTGATAATAGAATTTGTTTCTTAGTATATAATAGAATAATCCATTACAAACAATTTGCAATGGAGGATTATTCCTTGATATATAGCTGGAAGGAAAAATACGAACTAAAGGAGAAGAATATTATTGAGTGCATGAAAACAATTGCAGTGTTGGAATCAACAATTGTGTGGAAAAAACAAAAATAACTGAAAGACATAAATGCCATGGATAAAATTATTGATGAATTGTGTAATCAGGTATCCATATTAAGAAATGAATGTATCATGTAGATAAATGCACTACAAGAAAATTTCTAAGATGTCCAGGCTACATATGATGAAAAAAATAGTGAACTTGAAGAGTTGTTGAAAATAAGACCAAAGGTTATTACTATACCTCCATTGGAAACTTCAGATACTTATGAGGCTAAATTAGTTAGGACGTTGAATGAAAAAAATGAATTTATTGAATATTTAAAGAATGAAATTCAAATAAATATAAATATCAGGACCAATAGAAGCATGAATCAAAATTTTAAGAATACAATAAAAGGGTGAATAAGTTCGAGAAATGATCAAGAGATCAAGTCTCTTGTAGAAAAATGCTCAAAAATGAAGTTGCTCAGAATTGGTTCGAAACAGATCGACTGGAAAGAGCTCGCCAAAATTATCCTGTAGCCACGACCGGCACTCAAATCCGACGCCGTATGAAGAAGATATTCAGCCTGGAAGTTCGTCAATTTCAATTAAAAAAGGCCAAAATTGACTATGAAATATTTTTATTAAAAAAAGAATATTCCACAGAATATTCTGGGAATATTCTGTGGAATATTCCACAGAATATTTTGTGGAATATTCTGGGTGCAGCCAATTACATGGTGCCACGTGGCCATCCCGGAGGCTGCCACGTGACCCCAAGGTTGAACGAAATGGGCAATTAAAATTTGTTGCACGCGGTAAGGTTCAACCCCTGGTCGGCCGGACACCAACAGAACACTCTAACCGTTGGGTCGCGGTGGAAGATGTTAACTGTAGCACACGTCCATTTGTATTTGAATGGAATGATGGTATGGGCGCGCAATTCGTTTGGGACATGGTCCCGTGTCTTTAGCGCCGGAGCAGAGTTTCATTTATTATACGGTTAAAACTTTATATGAATCCGCATAAAACTCAAGTTATTAAACCTTCTCCGACGGGCCTGGTCGTATGGGCTTATCGCTTTAGCCCTTCAATTTCGGTGGGGAATTCGGCGGTCCACCCAACGTTAGCGCCGACCTCCATTTTAGTTGAGCTATCTGGCAGTCAGCTAGATTTAACTGGAGTTTTTTTAGGCCAACTGACAGTTGGAGTAAAAGAGCCATAACTTTGGCTAGGAAAGTCCTTTTTGGATAAAAAAAAATTTGATTCTGGGGTAATTGATCATTCTGGAGCTGTTGGAAGTGTTTGCAGAGCCATCAGGGTGCTCTAACAGAGAATTTACCAGTGTTTTTGGTCGTGGAGCCACCAGGGCCTAAGGGAAGAAGAGCTGTTTTGGACTACCTTCATCCAATGGAGGTGTTTGTTTAGTCATTTTATACTGATTTGAGCCTTCTGAATCTTAATTTACAGTGTATTTTTCCATTTGAGGCTTCTATACATTTGTATTCACATTTTGAGCATTTAATCAAAGAGGAAAAAGCCTAATTAGAGGCTTTTGGACCCAGCGGAGGTAGCCCAAGAGAGGGCTGAACCGCTTAAACAATTATTTTCTGTCATACTGTATAATTTTGCTGCATATTTTCATATTTTTCTCCTTTAAACAGTAAATTTTTATAAGCAAAATTTTCCCAAGCAGGTTTAAACAGTGAACAAAACTTATTATTTCATCCTCAAACCACTACACTTCATTTGCAGAATATGCATACTTGTCTATTCACACATTAAAGCTGGATCAATGAATACTTTTCACTTAAAAAAAATACTTTCATTGATCGGATCTCTGTGATTACATTTTATTTCTTTAGGTAGAGTCTGTAGAAGGGCCAGGTAGCCTCTGGATTCATCCTTTCTTTGAAAGGTGAAATATCCGGTGAATGCCCCTACAGTCAATCTCTGTATGAGAAATACTTCGTTCTCACAATTTCAGATCAGGTTGGTATCAGAGCTCAAGGTTTTGCTTAAGAGTTTGTGAAATTTGTGCAAGTAAATTGTATTATTCTGCAAAATTTGATGCTTACTAGGCTGAAATTGCAAAGAGGGGAAGGTCAATTGGTTAGAGAACAAGTTAATCCTCAACCAAGGAGGGCTAGAGTGCCATTACATCCACCTTCCATTTCATCCTCATTAGCCTTAGAATCATCCACAAACATGTCTTCCAGAGAAGGAGAATTACATGAGGAAATGGATCCCAAGGAAGAAGAAAGAGTCTTTAGAAAAGCTTTCTTGGACTTGACTGAGATGGTTAGGATCCGATACCAGGAGAGAAATGATAGGATTGCTGGAGAAGGGTCTAGAAACCAAAGAGAAGAAGGAGATTCTTCAGGAGGGAAGAAAGACAAGGATGAGTCTAAGAAAGGGAATGAAGGAAATGGTGATCCTTCATCTCCCTCATCATCCTAATCCTCCACATCATCCTCTTCTACTTCTGTTAATCAGTCACACAAAATAAAAACATCTCTTAAAAATCCTTTGTTAAAGCTTGATGTGAAGTTTGAGTTGTCGATGTTTAATGGTGATGTGAATGCAGAGAAATTGGATAACTGGATTAGACAGCTGGAAGTCTATCTAAGAATTCAGAATTTGCATGATGATGACACAAAAATCCAATTAGCCTCTTTGAGAATGGATGGAGAAGCTTTGGTTTGGTGGGAAGCCAAGACTAAGGAGGAGATTAAAAATCATGGTAAGATAACTCTAACATGGACTGAGTTTATTACTGCTATTAAGAAACAGTTTTATCCTCTTGCTCATATTCAGAAAGCAATCATGAATTGGCAAAATTTTAGGCAACTTAAGGGTCAAAATGTGCAAGATTATACCCAAGAGTTTAGAAGGAGAGCACTTCTACTTGGAGTAGACTTACAAAGTCAAGACATCCTGTTGAAATATATAGGAGGTTTGCACAGTTACCTTAAACATACTATCCTAATGTTCAATCCTACCAGCTTAGATGAAGTCTATGTGCAAGCTACACATTTAGAAGCTAGAGGAAAGAATACTTTTGATGAGGGTAGAAACAAGACTTGCAAAGGAAAGAACAAAGAGAAAAACAAAGGAAAAGGCAAGAAAAATGCATCTATCAAACAAGAGGGTGAAAAGGTCATTTGTAAACATTGTTCAAAGAGTGGCCATGAAGAGAAAAATTATTGGAAAATTCATCCTGAAAAAAGAAACCAGTTTAACAAAAACAAGGGAAAGAAGAAAAATGCAGCTACTACAACTACACCACAAGATTTAGGTGATGATTTAGGTGACGAAAAAAAAATTGCAGCCATGGGTTTAAAAAATTTGAAAGGGGAGGAAATTGAAACTCAAGCAAGTGCTAGTTCTTCAAACTGTCATACACAAGCTCCTAATGAGGAAGAAAGAATTGAATTATTCCATGTGAGGGTAGTGTCAAAACATACCAAAATTGACACACTATTTGACAGTGGGTCACAAGATAACCTCATATCTGAAGACTTGGTTAAGCAGCTTGAACTTGAGACCATTCCACATCCGAATCCTTATCCACTTGGATGGATATGCAAGGATGCCAACTTGCAGGTCTCAAGGAACTGCATATTGTGCTTTGCAATAACTGCACACTTTATTGACACAGTTGAACTTGATGTGGTTCCACTTGATATATCTGGTATTGTTTTGGGAAGTCCTTACTTGTTTGACAGGAAAGCGATATTCTATCGCCATGAAAACAAATATCATCTTTTCAAATATGGCAAGGAGTTTATTGTCAGAGCTCATCGCAAGAAGACAAATGTTGCAATAGTAAATGCAGGATAGGTAAAAAGGCTAGTCAATTCAAGCAAGAGTTTTGTACTTCTTATGGTCAAGCCAAAGGTTGATGTGAATCATGAGTCATTCGAAAATTGTGATGCAAATCTTAAATCTGATTTATATGATGTAGTTGATGCACATCATGAGATGTTTCAGGAGCCAACAGGTTTGCCTCCTAAAAGGGAGATTCAGCATGAAATCCATTTACATCTAGATTGTCCTCTTCCTAACATAGGCATGTATCGCATGTCTGTTATGGAGAATGCTGAAATAAAGAAGCAGATTAAATATTTGTTGGAAAAGGGTTTCATAAGGCCAAGCACTTCGCCATGTGGGTCACCGATAGTGTTGATTCCGAAGAAAGATGGAACTTGGCGTATGTGTGTTGACTTCAGAGCTTTGAACAAGATAACGGTAAAGAATCGTTACCCACTTCCAAGAATAGATGATTTGTTAGATCAGCTGAAAGATGCAAGATATTTCACTAAGTTAGATTTAAGAAGTGGTTATCATCAAGTAAGAATTGAAGAAAGTGACATTTGGAAGACAGCTTTTAAAACCAAACAAGGACTCTTTGAGTGGCTTGTGATGCCGTTTGGTTTATGCAATGCACCTGCAACTTTCATGCGGGTCATGGATGATGTCTTACGTCCTTTTCTTGATGATTTTTTTATTGTCTACTTAGATGACATCTTGATTTTTAGCAATACAAGAGAAGATCATGTCATGCATGTCAGTAAAGTACTTGATCTTTTGAAGAAAAATCAGTTATTTCTTAAGATGTCAAAGTGTGAATTTGGAAAGACTTCTTTGGTTTATTTGGGACACATAGTAGGTGGAGGCGCTTTGAGAATTGATCCTTCCAAAGTAGAAGCTATTGTGAATTGGCCTACTCCCAATTCCATTACAGAGGTAAGAAGTTTTTTGGGTGCAGCTCAGTATTGGAGAAAGTTTATTGCTAAATTTATGCCATAACAGCTCCTATGCATGCAGTGACAAGTGTGAAGCGTGCTTTCCAATGGGGAAGTAAGCAACAAAAAGCTTTCGAATCTTTGAAAGAAAAGATCAGTTCAGCTCTGGTTCTTGCATTACCAGATTTGAGATAGCCATTCGAGATTCAGAGAGATGCTAGTGATTATGCCATGGGTGCAGTTCTCTTACAATATGGTAAGCCTATCGCTTTTCATTCTGAGACATTTAATGGTGCTGTTGTGAATTATCCTACATATGATAAGGAGTTGTATGCGTTGGTACAAAGTGTCAAAAAGTGGAAGCACTATTTGATGGGAAAAGAAACAATTGTGCATACCGACCATCAGCCTTTACAGTATTTACAGTCGCAAAGTAAATTGCAACAGTCACGACATTTCAGATGGATGGGCTTCCTAAAACAATTTCACTTGGTAATAAGGTACAAGAAAGGTATTCACAATAAAGTTGTTGATATGCTTTCAAGGCCTATTATTAGTGCTATTATTTTGCTTAAGAATGATTCTATTGTGCATGAAAGCTACATAGAACAGTATGCATCAGATGAAGATTTTAAAGAGGTGTATGCTAACTTGAGTAAAGGGAATCATGTTGAGGAGAATGATTATCATTTGCATAATAATTTTCTATTTCACTTGGGAAAGTTATGTATACCACAGGGAGAGAGATTAAGCATGATGAGAGAAGCTCATTCTTCTCTTATTGCTGGTCATTTTGGTGTAAGCAAAACGGTGGCACATCTGCAGAGGTATTGTTATTGGCCTCGCATGGTAGATAGTGTTACACGTTTCATTAGAGGTTGTTCATTATGTGCTACAAGCAAGCCTAGCAATAGGAAGCTTGGATTGTATACGCCATTGCTTGTACCTTCTAGACCATGGGAAAGTGTTTCTATGGATTTTGTTGGGAGATTACCATTATCTAGAAAGCAGCATGATTATCTTTTTGTAGTAGCTGATCGTTTCAGCAAGATGTGTATTCTTCTGCCATGTAAGAAAACTATAACTGTTGAACAGACTGCTGATTTATATTTTCAACATGTATGGTTTCATTATGGCTTGCCTACTTCTATTGTTAGTGACAGGGATTCCAGATTTGTTGGGAATTTTTGGTCCAATCGATGGAAGATGATGGACACTAAGTTGAAGAAGAGTACTGCTTTCCATCCGCAAACAGATGGCCAAACAGAGGTAGTGAACAGAACCATTGTGCATCTTTTGAGAGGGTATTGCAGCAAGCATCCCAAGCTTTGGGATGAGAATTTTCATTACATTCATCATGCTTACAATCGGGCCAAACACTCTTCTACAAATACTTCGCCATTTGAATCTTGTTTTGGATATTTGCCTAAGTCACCATTGGACTTCATTCTTGAGAAGGATATTTCCATTGATGGGCATAGTGACATTGACAAAGCTTGCATGTTCATTGAAAGAACTCAGCTCATTCATCAGCAAGTTCAAGAATAGCTTGAAAAGAGTCAAGGCAAGTACAAAGAAAGACATGACAAACATAGAATTGATCACAAGTTTCAGGAAGGAGATGAGGTATGGTTGCATATAAGTAAGGATAGAATGTAAGGAGAAGGTAAAAAGCTAAAGCCTATTCGTTATGGTCCATTCAAAATCCTTAAACAAGTTGGAAATAATGCTTTTCAACTAGATTTGCCTTCTTTCATGCAAATGTATTCCGTTGTTAATGTGGAAAATTTACGTTTGTATGAACCTCCTCTTATTGATGATTCTGAAAATCATGTTCAGCTACCATCCATAGAATATTTCTCGCCAGAATTTTGGATGAGTTGAAAGAAGATGCAATCCTTGACAGAAGGAGGGGAGATGTTGATTATCTAAGAGTTGGTTTAAAAGGCAGTAAACCAGGAAAAGAAAAGTGGATGGAGTTGGAACAGGTGAGGAGGTTGTATCCTCACCTTCTTAACAGGTAATTGAAAGCTTTTGAGGTTCCAAAAGCTTCCCATTTGGGAGGTGTGATCAGGAGATCAAGTCTCTTGTAGAAAAATGCCCAAAAATGAAGTTGCTCAGAATTGGTCCGAAAAAGATCGACTGGAAAGAGCTCGCCAAAAGGATCCTGTAGCCGTGAACGGCACTCAAATCCGACGTCGTATGAAGAAGATATTCAGCCTGGAAGTTCGTCAATTTTAATTAAAAAAGGCCAAAATTGACTTTATGAAATATTTTTATTAAAAAAAGAATATTCCACAGAATACTCTGGGAATATTCTGTGGAATATTCCACAGAATATTTTGCGGAATATTTCGGGCGCAGCCAATTACAGGGCACCACGTGGCCAGCCCGGAGGCCGCCACGTGGCCCCAAGGTTGAACAAAATGGGCAATTAAAATTTGTTGCACGCGGCAAGGTTCGACCCCGGGTCGCACGGACACCAACAGAACGCTCTAACCGTTGGGTCACGGCGGCGGATGTTAACTGTAGCACGCGTCCATTTGTATTTGAATGGAATGATGGTATGGGCACGCAATCCATTTGGGATGTGGTCCCGTGTCTTTAGTGCCGAAGCGGAGTTTCATTTATTATATGGTTAAAACTTTATATGAATCTGCATAAAACTCAAGTTATTAAACCTTCTCCGACGGGCCTGGTCGTATGGGCTTATCGCTTTAGCCCTTCAATTTCGGCGGGGAATTCGGCGGTCCACCCAAATTTAGCGCCGACCTCCATTTTAGTCAGGCTATCTGGCAGTCAGCTAGATTTAACTGGAGTTGTTTTAGGCCAACTGGAAGTTGGAGTAAAAGAGCCATAACTTTGGCTAGGAAAGTCCTTTTTGGATAAAAAAAATTTTGATTCTGAGGTAATTGATCATTCTGGAGCTGTTGGAAGTGTTTTCAGAGCCATCAGGGCACTCTAAAAGAGAATTTACCAGCGTTTTTAGTCGTGGAGCCACCAGGGACTAAGGGAAGAAGAGTTGTTTTGGACTACCTTCATCCAATAGAGGTGTTTGTTTAGTCATTTTATACTGATTTGAGCCTTCTGAATCTTAATTTGCAGTGTATTTTTCCATTTGAGGCTTCTATACATTTTTATTCACATTTTGAGCATTTAATCAAAGAGGAAAAAGCCTAATTAGAGGCTTTTGGACCCAGCAGAGGTAGCCCAAGAGAGGGGTGAACTGCTTAAACAATTATTTGTTGTCATACTGTATAATTTTGCTGCATATTTTCAGATTCTACTCCTTTAAACAGTAAATTTTTATAAGCAAACTTTTCCCAAGTAGGTTTAAACAGTGAACAAAACTTATTAGTTCATCTTCAAAACACTACACTTCATTTGCAGAATATGTATACTTGTCTATTCACACATTAAAGCTGGATCAATGAATAGTTTGCACTTAAAAAAAATACTTTCATTGATTAGATCTCTGTGATTACATTTTATTTCTTTAAGCAGAGTCTGTAGAAGGACCAGGTAGCCTCTGGATTCATCCTTTCTTTGAAAGGTGAAATATCCGGTGAATGCCCCTACAGTCAATCTCTGTATGAGAAATACTTCGTTCTCACAATTTCAGATCAAGAAAGCATGTGATAGGAAAGCTCATAGTTGAACGAGAGATATCTTCAAAATTCTCAGGTAGAATAAAAGATTAAATAACTTGAAGAGGAAAGAGATCGAAATCGTAAATAAGGTGGTACTAAGAGTGGGGATAAAGATAATGGTGAGTTAAATGTGCAAGTCAAGATACAAGAGTAAAAAAATTTCCTTCAAATGACTTGGAGAAATACAAGCCAAGAGCACGAGCGAAGGTTTTAGAGAATGCTATGTCAGCCATGATTTCTATGGGTGATATGTATTATACCTCACCACCACTTGTTGAATAATTGAAGAAGACGATATTTGAGAGAGAAAAATTAATTATAGAGATAGAGAATAATTTCATGAGTGGCCATAAAGCACAACATTTGAGATGTGACATGGAGATACAAACTTTGAAATCCTAGGTTTCTAATTCGTAGCTAGAGAGGGGGGAAAAAATAAAAAATCAACAAATCAACAACAATTAGCAATAGTCGAGGGAAAAAAGACTTGAGGATAAAGTACAACAAGTCACTAGTGAATTGGCCAAATGTAGATATCAACTGAAATCTACAAAGGAAGTAGATTTCAAGTAGAAATATAATAATAATTTCGATTTATTGAATAGGATAAACAAATAAAATCCAATTTGAGAGAAAATTGTAGAAATTACAATGTAGATTTGCAACATATCATGAATTTTTAATCAAAATCACAAGACAAAAACCTACTCTACTACTCTACGAAAAGTAATTCACAATCTAGAACAAAATTTTAGACATGCAATAAGAAATGACACACATGCAACAAGTATTTTTCCAAGGGAAAGAAATCTATTAAGAACCCCAATTCCAAGTTGTATTAAATCAGAAGAATAGAGATGTATTACATTTGATTTTCTCAATTGAGCAAAACCTGCAAGTGCATAACCTATCTCTCTGATCAATGAAAGGATTTGACCCATACTTAGTCAATTCCTGCCTCTCCTTGACCTCTTGTTTTCTAACGTTATTATTTGAGGAATTAGGCCCCTATTATTTAGGAAATTCCTCAAATTTATTGTGAAATTCCTTTAGGTTCATCCTCTAGCTACATGCAACACATGTACACTTAATACTAGTCCAAAAATAATTCTGCACAACCTTGGAATCTCTAGAAAGCCTTGGGAACTTGAATTCATTGCACGCACTAGCTATTTTGGGTTGGATGATTATTTAACTTGATGATAAATGGGTGTGACTGAATTCCCACTGCACAACTTGACCCTCCAGTAGCTACTCCAATGGTTGGAACTAGTTTAATTGAAAAAAAAGTGGTATCCTCCTTCCTCTAGTTGGTCACTAGAGGTGTCTCTATGGGTTTGAAACTATCCATGAAGAACCTCTGTAGTATCTCATTTACATACTTTCATTGAGAGACAAACAATTCCCCATTGCCTTACCATACTTCCAATCTGAGGAAGTAGTGCATGAGACCCATGTCCTTCATTTCAAACTCTCTTGAAATGTCCTCCTTGCAAGATCTGATTAGTTGTTCATCACCAATTAAAATCAAATCATAAAAATATAAGAAAATAATCAACAATTTAACTTCTACCAAAATATGATAGAGTTTTTCATCCACTTAAATTTTGGTGAAGCCCATACCGGTGAGATAACTATCAATCCTAGTTTACAAAGCACGAGGTGCTTTCCTGAGATCGTACAATGCTCACTTGAGTATGCATATATGAGACTCTTGATCAAATTTATTGAAGCCTTTTTGTTTCTTGATGTACACCTCCTCCTCAATAAATAGATTGAGGAATGTTGTATTTACATCCATTTATTGGATATTCCACCCCATCTATGCATCCAGAGAAAGAATTGATCTAATAGATGAGTACCTTGCTATAGGAGAAAAGGTCTCCTTATAGGAAATTCCTTCAACTTGACAATACGCCTTGGAAACAAATATGGCCTTATACTTCTCTATGCTTCCATATATTGTTTTCTTTACATTGAATATCCATTGGGAACCCACAACTAATTTATCTGTTGGTCTTGGGACCACTTCCCAAACACTGTTATTTACAATGGATTCATATTCCTCCCCCATTGCATCAACCCATATAGGTTTCTCTACCACTTCCTTGAAAGAGTATGGATCAGTATCTACAAGATCAGTCACTAGAGCCATGTAGCCAGTGTATCGATATGATAATTTTCTCAGCTTGTGCACATTTGAAGGAGCACCCACAATCTCCCTCGCATCTTGCACAAGTCTCTCAGCTTCCATGGTTGTTTTTCTGGCTTCTCTGGATGGTTCTACTTGAGTGGTTGTCTCCACTCTCCACTCATGAATTTTTGGTTTCGCCAAAACATTTTTATGTTCCCCATTTGGAGCTAAAATATCCTCTTCTAGTGGGATCTGCAACTCCCTCTTAATAGAACACCGCATATTTTTCTCCTCATCAAATTTTACATCCCTTCCCATAAATGTAATTATGAGGGATGACAAGTACATATGGTAGCTGTGGGAAGTTTCTGTGTAACCCATAAATACTCCCAATTTTTTTGTCGGCTCTAGCTTCTTCCTTCATACTTTGGAGACATGGTAGTAGACAGAGGTGCCAAAAATATTGAAGTGTGACACATCCAAATTTCTCCCTGCAAAATCCTCCTCCAATCTAATCATTCCCAAATCCAATTAGGAATCTAATTATGAAAATAGACTGTTGTGATGCGTTCCTCAGCCCATAAGTGTAGAGGTAGGCCTTAGTCATGCAACATCACCCTTGTATCTACCACAATGCTACAGATATTTCTCTGAGCCACCCCGTTCATCTATGGGTCGTGGAGCTATGTCAACTCTCATTTAATTCCTTATTTTTCACCAAAAAAAATTAAATTCATTCGACTCATACTCACCTCCATTATCACTCCTGAGATCCTTCACCTTCTTGTTTGTTTCTTTCTCAATGACTTCCTTGAAATCTACAAACTTGGAGAATATCTAATCTTTCTTCTGCATGAATAAAATACAACACTTCCGTGAGAGGTCATCAATAGAAATGACAAAATATTTTTTTCTTACAGTGGAGGCTGTCGAGAAAGGTCCACAAACATTAGAGTGGATCCTTTATCGGATTTTATGTTCTTTTTTGTCCCTCTCATTGAATATGGATTTTGTGTACTTCCACAAGGTACATCCTTTGCATACATCATGATGCTCGAGTGATCCTTTGGGGAACCTTGTGGTTATCTGCTGCATGATCTTTAGGGTGCCATGATGCAAATGGCCAAGTATTTTATGCCAAATTTCACCAACATCACAGCTCTGCACCTTCTCTGCCTAGTGCTTAATGTAGCACAGTCTTCCTTATATAGCTTATAAAGGTTCTTCACACGAACCCCGATATGCTTCACTTTTCCCGTGGCTATGTGTCTCATGAATGTCTTTCCTTTACTGAAGTTCGCATCATAACCACGGTCTTCCAAATTTGCAACAGAGACAATATTTTTATTTAGGCCTGAAACACATCCTTGAGCTTGAGGGCGGAGCCTGACTACCTAAGAATGGTAATTTTACCAACCTAGGTCATTCTATACCTTATGTGATCCCCCATCTTGATGTTCATTTGAAAATATTTTTCTTCTAGGTCACTGAAAAAGTCTCTACACCCTATCATGTGGAGCGATGTACCTCAGTCCAAGTAACACATGCTCCCCATAACTTTATTAACAATGCATGTAATGAGGTTAAATTCAAGATCAAACTATGAATCCAAGGCTTCACTTTTTCTCCTCCATAGGTATTCTTTCTTTCCTTCTTGTGTGGACACTTCATGGCATAGTGCCTAAATTCATGACAATGAAAGTATTTATTTTTTGACAAATCTTCCTTCTTGCCCCTTTAACTGGATTTTGGTTTGTATTGGGATTTCTTCCCTTTTTTGTTCTTTTCCTTTCTAGCCAATGAAAATTTTTATTCATCCTCACCCTTGGATGAATTCCCATCTCTAGTATTATGTCTTATTTCCTCATGTACCAAATTGGACCATAAGCACTCCCAATTCAGTAGTTTCTCCCTCCCATTCACCGAATCTTGATAGTTATGCCAACTCTTTGGAAGGCCCATAAGGGCTAGGGTTTCCAAGTATTATTTAGGGAAATTAACACTGACCCCACAAAGTTCATCATGACACTATTTGAGCCTGCTCAAATACTACAAAATTATTTCATTCTTCTACGTATTGATACTTAGAAGTTTATCCTTCAGCGTCATCTTCCTATGGTGACTCTTATTCTCAAAACATTATTTCAGTTCTTTAGACATGACGAACGAAGTTTCTTTGAGACAATGTGATCCAGTACTCCCTCCAAGATTACTCTCCTTGCCTTGGGTACATATTTTTTCCATTGTGCATGGTTTTGGGCATTATATTCTGATGGTTGTGAAACATATATCTTGATGTATTATAGAAATCCATTTTCATCCTATAACACATCCATCTGATCCATCCATGCAATAAAATTATAGTTTCCTTTCAAGGCATATTATAGTCTTATTCCACTTAAGGCCATCTTCTTTGTTTCGGGGATTTAACACCCTAGAGGTTGGTTGGGATTCAACCTCCACAGAGCAGGGGCGTACTACTTAACAGAGACTCACACGATCATGCACAGTCATGAAAACGAAATGGTTGTTTAATGAGAGGTTTACCTGCTGGCCTACGTTTCTTAGCAGATCCACGTGAGTTCAAACTCCTCGCAACCGTCCTTCCCTTTCACTCCGAATACAAGAAGAAACCAGCACAAAGGACAAGTTGTACAGTATATTTCTACTCTATATGTTAGCGAGATTCATATAAAACATTAAATAAATCATCATAAATGCTTGTATAACAAATATTCTTCTTACATTAAAGCATACACTAACACGTTTACTTCGGGAACAGCATGATACTTCTGTATTATAAAAATAGTACGTACAAAAGTAAGTGGAGAGATCACCTGATCCTTCCAAGGCCTTCGCAGACCGTCGTCCGGATCCGTCCAGCCCTTGCCTCGCGAAGACTCCTTCCAAATGAGTGCATACGAGATAACATATAAAGGGATGTGTATCTCAAGGAAACAAGGGTTTCCTGAAATGAACTGGGAAAGTGCAGGAGGCACGGGGAATCAGACTTGAATAGGGAACCAACAGAGTATAATAATAATAATTCTCTCACTCCCTTAGGCCATACATATGAGGTCTTTTATAGTCCCTCCAAGTAGTTTCAGCAGTTGGAAACAGTTGGCCACGGGCTGGGGTGGTTGAACTACCTGAGTAACCATCAACCCAGCGCGAAATTAGGGATTTTTATATATTTTTTAATCATTAAAATGGCATACGCGGAAAAGTCTAGCTGTACTCACGTATACACGCGGAAAAACACGGGCATAGTCGCGTATGAAGGATTTTCCATTGTTTTTAAGTGAATTTGTCCAATTCTGTAGGAATGGGTGCCCATAAAGCCATGTAGCAATCATGAATCATGTCAAGGTGAGAAATGATGCTATAACATTCTTAGCTTTGAAGAAATCCAACAACACTGATATCCAAATTCGAGCCTCCTGAGAAACAATGTTGAAATTTAGGCTCTAGTGTGAATCATGCTCTAATACCATGTAGAAACTATGATGTAGATTTTCACCTGCTTGTGAATTTTTAGTCACAATCATAAGGTGCAAACCTACTCTACTCTTCTGTGAAAAGTAATTCAAAATCTAGAAAAACATCTTTACACATGCAATAATAAATCATACATATGAAACATGTATTTTTCTCAGGGAAATAAATATTCTAAAAACGCCAATGTATACTTGCATTAAATGAGAAGAATATATATGTATTATAATTTATTGGGTCAAATGAGCAAAACCTGCAAGTGCATAACCTATCTCTCTACTCATTGAAAGGCTCTTACCCAGACTTAGTTAATTTATACCTTTGCTTAAGCTCCTATTTACTTGCATTTTTCCTTGAGGAATTAGGCCCCTATTATTTAGGAAATTTCTCAAATTAATTTTATGATTCATTTAGGTTGATCCTCTGACTGCATGTAACACATGTACGCTCAAGAATAATATACAATTGATATCACACTACCTTGGAATCTCCACCAAGCCTTGGGAAATCAAATTATCTACATGCACTAGATATTTTTGGTTCATTGATCAGTTAAATATAATATCACTAAGTTTGATTGAAGTCCCAATGCATAAATTGGCCCTCCACTAGTTCCTCCAATAGTTTGAAATAGTTCAGCTTAAAAAAACCTTAGATAACTGGCCTTGATTGCTACAAATTGGAAATCACACATGCTTAACTGAAAGTTACTCCTCCAAATTAGATTTACTGAGTAACTTGGGTGACACAAGCCATGTCACACAAGTTAACATCATCCAAGTTGTCCGCTGATGTGGAAATTTGAATTTTTTCAATTTAATCAAGGAAAAATCAAATTTAGAATCTCTTGTTGCATTTTTCAACAAAAATTATGAAAGGAAAATTTGACAACTTCATCAAGAATCAAAGGATGTGTCTGTTATAGTTCCCATACAATTACAGGTCTCCACAGAAGAAAAGCGAAATTCTTTTTCTCAAGAGCAAGGCTTGCAAAATCCTCCCAAGCTTCCTTGAGTTTCAAAATAAAACATTTTAGGTGTTGAATGTATGTAGACACATTTCAAAATGTAATATATATATATCATTATTTTCTATTAACATGCATTATGTATCATTATATTTTTAATAAATTTCTTGACTTTTTTGTGACTTACTTTTATGTCTCTTTCATGGATTTTTTATATGGTTTTGGTCTCACTGAGATCTAGTTATTCTTTTATTTTTGGACAACGTAATTGAATTTTATAAGATGATAGCTTATTAAACTGAGAAATCAGTGCTATGAAATTCACTAAATTTCTATTTGAAATACCAAATATGTCTTCCTTCCATATTAGAACAAATTTACAATATTATTAGTGCATCATATGGAAACAATTACCATAGGGTTCCTCTAAAGGAAATTTGAGGTTTGCTCGAGATGGAGGTGTAATTTTTAACCAAAACGATAAAAAAATTCTTGGCTTATGCCTGGGGAAGTCACACTGCCTCAATTAATCGGGAAGAGATGTGGGTTTCCTAGAAAAGTCTCTCCATTCTTCTCTAGCAAGGTTTTTTTTATTAATAAGAAAAATATATAAATGTTAGATGAGATACAAATTTAGCAACATTAAAAAATATATCTACATAATAAGATTGTATATATTAACATCACCGAGAATATAATCAACATATCCTTATCTCACCAAGAAAATTTTCCTTCTACAAATAACAAAATAGTAAAAAAATAAGGCTTCAAGTCTCAATAAATTATCAACTCCAGCTCCAGCATTCCAAAGTATCGGGAAAAATACATAATTTTTTACTCAGTTAGTAAATAAAAAATATACAATTTGAACCAACCATATTGGCTAAGAAATGAATCCTCGGTGTGCATTTTAGTCACACAAGGCAATTTTGTCCTACTTGACAGAAATGAAAACCCATCCTTAATTACAAGGCCAAATTGAATGATTCGACTTGGAGATTATTTTTTTACTCATACAGAAAAATAATACAATTAAAATTTTCCAATTTTTCCCATAGAAAATAATTTTTCTTAGGCTTAGTGAAATATTTCAATTTGTATTATAATATAAATTAATGAACAAACTTTGCATACATGTAGCCTCATGGTTTGGATTTACATTGTTTTACATATACAATATATGTAATTATATTTTTTAGCAATTGCATATATAATGTATTGTTATTCAATAAGCTCTTCATTCTAGTTTAGTTTGACTCTAACCGATAAGTTGACAACACCTATAAACCATTATTAGCCAAAAAAGGAAAATAACCATGCTAACTCTTATATAATTAATCCTAATTTTTGTGCCAATAATTCATACAAAATATTGATGACTTCCAGGATATTATAATATTTGATTTGCATCGACACAAATAATACTGAAGTATTTCAAAGTTTGGGCCATAAAAATCATGATTTTAAAACATGGATTACAAATAATTATGAAAATTTAGTAGTCTTTCTCATTAACATTATTGTTTGCAACAATTTCATCCAGTGTATCATTGCCAATGTTCATATTTTCTTTCAAGTATTTAATACTTTGATCATCCTCATCTTTACCTGCATCATCTTGATCATCATTGAAATTGAATGCATACCATCTATATTGTTACTAGATGTATTTGGATCATCATTTTCTATAACGTCCATATTGTTGTCTTCTATAATATCATCTAACTCTGGATTGTTTTCTTCTTGTGCCTAAACATAACCATCTTCAACATCATCATGGATGCCAATTTATTTTATGTTCTCTAATTCCTCTCTCTCATTTTGTTGGCCATCATTGTTTTTCTCAGTATCCACTAATGCATTGTCGAATACATGCCTTAATATTGGATCATAATGTATGATAAATATCCATTTCGAGTCCAAAATATCTTCATAGAAAAATACTTGCACATGATTGACATACATATATTATGCATATGTTATAACAATTTTATTTTTTAATAAACACACGCACATATTCATAAAAAACTATGAATTAATAGATTAATGATCACTATTGCTTCTTTCTTGAGTTAAAAAAATACCTGCTCACAATTAATTGTGTTACTATGAAAGCAAGTGTACCAAAAATGCTTCACCTAAGTCACTGGTGACAAGTGACCCTGTTTTGAATGTGTGATTTCACTTAGATTTTCAAGGGACATACATATATTATGCATATGTTATAACAATTTTATTTTTTAATAAACGCACACACATATTCGTAAAAAACTATGAATTAATAGATTAATGATCACTATTGCTTCTTTCTTGAGTTAAAAAAAATACCTGCTCACAATTAATTGTGTTACTGTGAAAACAAGTGTACCAAAAATGCTTCACTTAAGTTGTTGGTGAAAAGTGACCCTGTTTTGAATGTGTTATTTCACTTGGATTTTCAAGGGTTACTCCACCCATATCTCCATTATTATCTTCTGCTTACCTGCTCTGTCGAAAGGATGGGTTAGGGTTTGTAGGATTTTATAGTCGCACTGCTGCCCAATAACGTATAAATTGGTCTGAATATAGATTATATCTATCCATGTTTTGGGTGAAATGATTTGAGGCAAGTGGTACTGATTTGTTAGAGGATTATGATGACTATCTTGACCTTTTTCAAGTAGCAGGGTGGTTTGAATTTCTGAGGTTTTTTTAGGGTTATAACGAGTCAGTTGTCAAAGTGATCCAGGTGGATATCGGTGGCCTCCCACCTATTCCATTTGGACCCGCAGCATCAATTCTTTCAGTTTTTCAGCTTCAGCACAGCTTACTATTTATAGCAGGTTTTCGGGTCCTGCACACCCGGAGCCGTTTTGGGGCATTAATAATCCAGGTAGATATTGGTGGCCACCCATCGAGTCCATCTGAACCCCCACCTTCAGTTATTTCAGTTTGTAAGTTTCGGCACAACTTACTATTTTTAGCAGTTTTTCGGGTCTTAAACTTCTGGAGCCGTTTTGAGGCCCTAAACGACGTTTTTTGGGAAAACGGAGAGCAACATGGGTCCATGGATTTATGTTGCTCATTCAAAAGTTGTACTCCTCGGACAGATCTTTCTAACGAGCTATCGAGCGCGTCAAACGGAGATCGGATGCCAAAGTTACGTCCCCGGGAAGTTGAACCACCAATTTACCCAAACGGGGCCCACAGTTTTGGCGCTTCATCTCCTACGGTTAGGGTTTTGGATGTTTCGGATTCTACATTGTTTCTCAACAATAAATAGGGCCTCGAGCCTCATTGTAAGACAGTTCAGGGAGCTGGGAGCCGATACATCTCTTCTCAGAGATAAGCGCTACCAGTGCCCTAGCTCGCTTGTTCTGATCATGCCTATATTGTAATACAGTTCAGGGGGCTGGGAGCTGATACATCTCTTCTCAGAGATAAGAGCTACTAGTGCCCTAGCTCGCCACAGCTCCATTATGTCTGCATTGTAACACAGTTCAGGGGCTAGTAGCCGCCACATCTCTTCTCAGGGATACGCTGCCAGTACCCTAGCTCATCTATTTCCATTATCTCTATAATAGGCCTACGAGCCTCAATGTAACACAGTTCAGAGGTCTGTAGCTCGATACATCTCTTCTCAGAGATACGCTACCAGCGCCCTAGCTTGTTTCCATTATGTTTTGCAAGCTTATTGCAGTCATTCTTTTATTAATAAAATGAAGCATTATTTCCGCTGCATCTCTGTATCTATGGTTATATCTGTATTCTGTTGCGTTGCTGCATAAGTGTGTTTCCTCCTTCAATGGTCATAAGGCCAAGGTAGGATACATAGAGTTTGCAGTGGATTTTGATTTTATTGCGCAAGCTACTGGCCTACCATTGGAGGGTGAAATTTGGTCAAAAACGCAGAGGATTATGCATATCCCACAGAAGAAGCTACTGGAAAAAAAGAACTACTCCTACAATATTAAAGGTATTCCTATATCCCATTTAAGACCACAATGGATTAATATGATGTTATTTAGATGTAGGTATATCACCTGCGAAGGCTGATTTAGCCTTATTTTTCTATATCACATCTTAGAATCAACAAGAAGTCCCTATTACCTCTCCACATAGTTGCAACAACACTTATTATTCTATGCTTTCATCAACCGATTAAAAGATAAACACTTGATGACAAGAGCCATAGAAGATACACATCATATAAAAAACATATAATTAGAAAATAAACAACATATAAACCATGGAAACCCAACCATAATATCACAACATATTGCCAACATATGTACATGAATCACAATACAAGAATAGATCTTGTTAACATATGGATTTACCAATGAAGTCAGGGACTTCCATTTACCACCCTACTATATATTAGGCTTAACCAAATATCTCTTTAGTCAATCACCTCCGCGCCATATTGCAAGTGTGAATGTGGGATCTTAATCAGGTGCTTAAAAAATATGCTAAAAATAGAAAGTTATCGAAATAGTATGGAACCTGAACTACCATGTATATCTCGTAGTTTTGAATATGGTGCAACTTGTTTCGTGGAAAACCGACACTGTATGCTTCTAGAAACGCATTCTGCTCATTTTCTAAAACATGTAAATTTTGGCAAAAAAATGCATGTTTCCTAGTTAGCAGTCCATACAATTGAGTGGGCATGGTTGACTAGTCAAAGGATGATTGTAAATGGTGGGCCAATCTTAGCTCGTCACTTTTCCTCTTATGATTAGCTCTAGTTTGGGCGAGTTTGATTGGGTGGTTGATGGCCAACCACATGCTTCCACATGGCCCAACCAGAGGCCACCACGTTGCAACACGAGGGCCACCAAAATTGGTTGAAGGTGAAACTTCCCCTCCATGAGATTCGACATGGTAACCATTGTTATAATATCGCAGCGTAATATCATCGAGCCACATGCGTTGCTTATGAAACATATGTCCGAAAATGTATAAAAGTTTTATATCGATAGATTTTGGGGGTTGGGCCCACTGCTTAGCCCCCCCCCCCCCCCCCCCCCATATGACATACCACATGACCGTTGCTAGGAAAAAGAGGCTACCACGGAAGAACAAATCGCCACCCTGACAGCGGCACAAACTACCTCACAAACTGCCATGTGACCTTTGTTACCATGACCGCTTGTTTGGAATTCGCACCCTAATCATCGTACTAACCACGCCTATGTGACCACCATGGTGCTAACCACCGATATTTAGTAAAACCATCGGGTTTTATATTAAAAGAAATTTTTTGGGTTCCAATGTGATATGGTTTAAAATTCGGAATTAAGGAGTTATTGCAAAAATTAATGTTCTGAAAATTTCACATAGAATTCTAGAAAATTATCGCTCCCTTAGTTGAAAATCAAGCGAAATTGTAGGACCGGTCCAGATTTTGGGGAAATTGTGGAGTGCTTAGCAAGAAAACTAGGGAGGCTCATAACTTATTTAGTTTGTTTGAATAACTTCGGGTCAAAAAGAGGCTAGACATGAATTTTTGGGCATTTTGAAGCTGATGGGACACGTTTTGGAGCCATTTGAGCAGTGTAAATGTATGTGATCACCATTTTGATCATAACAAAAGAAGGCCAAGCCATTGGAAGCTATACCAAGGAGACATAGCCTAGGAGGGGTGAAATCCTTCATCATTTGTTGTGTTTTGGTTATTATTTTGGTGCATTTTTCTATTGTTTCTGTATATTTAAAATTTTATTTCCATGCTTTATGTGTTTAAAAATTAACATAAAATCTCTCAAAAACTCAATTTAAGCACTTGTAATTTGCAAACCCTCAAGCACAATTTTATTAAGATCTCATAAAGATCAAGTTTGGTATCAAAGCCTTGGTTTTCTTTGTTTTTATGAGGATTTAATTATTTGCAAGTGTATGTTATTCTCACAATGTTGAATCTCAAGAGATTAGAAGGAAAGCTTGTGGTTGCAAGTCCTCAATTTAGCTCAAGGACAAGGAGAGAAAGTTTGCCACAATTTGCACCACAAATTCTTCCTAAAATTGTAGTTTATGCTTCAACAAGTATGTCACACGAAGGAGAGCCTAACAATATGTCAGAGGATGAAAAATCCTTCAGGAAAGCATTCTTTTTTATGACAAGAATGGTGAAATTTCTCTCTGATGAGAGAAGCACAATGATGCAAGGTGAGAGCTCCAATTCCCCAAAGGGAGGAAAGTCTTCAAAAGGAGAATAATGAGATGGAAACAAGCCTCCAAAAGGTAATGGGAATGGTGATAAACCACCTTTGACACCACCATTATCCTCACCACCATCCTCACCACCATCTTCACCATCATCTTCTTCCTCTTCCACAACCATTGTTACTCAAACACCTCCACATACCCCAAGTGTGCATGGTAAAACTCCCTTATTAAAACATGATATCAAATTCAAACTACCTATGTATAGTGGTTAAGTGAATGCTGAAGGACTTGAAAATTGGGTTTGTCAACTTGAAGTTTATTGCAGGATCCAAAACATCAAAGATGATGAAACAAATATTCAGTTGGCTTCATTGAGGTTGGAAAGTGCTGCTTTGATTTGGTGGGAAGCCAAAACACAATAGGATATGAAAAATCATGGTAAGGTATCCACCTCTTGGATAGATTTTATTACTGCACTTATAAGACAATTTTATCCTTTAGCTTATATGAAAAATTCTATTATGGATTGGCAGAATTTTAGACAACTAAATGGTCAAAGTGTGTAAAGCTCTACTCTACAATTTAGGAGAAGAGCACTAATTTGGGGTGTAGATTTGACATCTCAAGAACCTTTGTTAAAGTACAACGGAGGTTTGAAAAGTTACCTAAGAAATACTATTATCATGTTTAATCGTTCAAATTTAGATTAAGTATGTGTACAGGCCACACATCTAGAGGCAAGAGGGAAACATGTTTCAGATGAGAAAAGTGAGGATTTGAATCAGAAGAGAAAGGAAAGGGTAATTTCAAGGGTAAAGGTAAGAATAATGCATCCATCAAAATGGAGAAGTAAAATCTCACATGAAAATACTATTCCAAATATGGACATGATGAAGATCATTTCTGGAAACTCCATCTAGAGATGAGACCCAACAATCTTAAAAACAAGGAGAAGGAGAATAAAACTACTACATTAACACATGATTTAGGTTCTAATTCTGGAGATGAAACAAATATCCTTGCAATGGGTTTGAAAGGTAAAGAAATTTCAAGTACTATTTCTTCAAGTTGTCAAAATATTACTCAATATGATGAAACAAGAATTAAACTTTTCCATGTTATAGTTATTTCAAAGCATACCAACATGGACACCCTATTTGATAGTGGTTCACAAGAAAACCTTATTTCTGAATACTTAGTCAAGAAGTTCAATTTAGAAACCATTCCTCATCTAAGACCTTATCATTTAGGTTGGATATGTAAGAATGTAAATTTGCAGGAGACGAGGAAGTGCATACTTAGATTTGTAATCACAGAAAATTTTCTTGATGAATTTGAACTTAATGTTGTTCCATTTTATATTTCTAGTATTGTTTTGGGTAGCCCATATCTTTATGAAAGGAGAGAAATATTTCGTCACCATGAGAATAAATATGACTCTTTCAAGAATATGATTGGATACATTGTTAGAACGTATAGTAAGAAGATGATTTTGTCTCTTATGCATGTTGGACAAATGAAGAGAACTGTGACTGCTAGTCAAATTTTTTCTTTGTTAATGTTCAAGCATCAAAATGTTGTGAATAAGGCCTTTCGAGGTGATGCATCGAATGAAAATTATGATCTCATTGAGGTTTCTAATAGTTACGATAATATGTTTTAGGAATATAACATGTTTCCTTTCCAAAGAGGTCAACAAGATGTGGTAAAATTGCAGAAGTATGCATCATTGTTGAGTAGTGATGTGAAAAAGATGTTGGTGCAAGAGAGTGCAAAAATAAAAGAGGACGCACTAAAGAAATTTTACAAAGAGGGAATTGAGTTCAAAATTTCTTCTTGTGGCTTTCACAAAGTGTTGTATTTAAAAGGGGATGTTTCATGATGATGGCAATCACATTTGGTCAAGAGTCCAACCAAGCACAAGGCAAGACAAGCTAAACATCTTTATTTCGACAATGTTCGAGGTGAGAAGAATTGCAAGTTTTTTAAGTTTCCTTTTATGACTGAGGAAGGAACATTTTTTTTATTCAAGGACAATTTTATATTATGAAAATTCTAGGAAATTGTAGCAAGATGGTATCTACAAAAACAAGACAAGGTCTCTCGAATTAAGGAAAAATATCATTTTTCATGAAAAGCTCAAATTGTTGAATTTAGGAAAATTCCAGTGGATCAGGGTTGGAAGCGTGAGGGGGTTGTGACCTCATCCATGTGTTCAGTAATAAAAGAGATTTTTGGGTCCAATCAGAATGGTGTGGAACCTGAATGACCATGTAGATATCTTGATTTTGAATCTGGTGTAGCTCGTTTCACAGAAAACCGACACTGTATGATCCAAAAAATGTGTTATGTTTATTTATGAAACAGGTAAATTTTGGCAAAAGAATTATAGGTTTCACAGTCAGTAGTCCGTACTGCTAACTGGGCATGGTTGACTATTCAAAGGATGAGTGTACGTAGTGGGCCAATCTTAGTTTTCCACTTGTCCTCTTCTGATTTTCTCTGGTTTGGGAAAGTTTTATTGGGTGGTTGATGGCCAACCACATGCTTCCATGTGGCCTAACTGGAGGTCGCCACGTGGCATCACCCGGGCCACCAAAACTGGTTGAAGGAAAAAACACCCCTTCGTAGGATTTGACATGGTAACCTCCATTATAATAGGGTAGTGTAATACCGTCGAGCCACATGTGTTGCTTATTAAACATAGGGTTGAAAACCATATGCAAGTTTGATCTCGATGGAGATTGGAGGTTGGTGCCAGGGCTTAGCCCCAAACCCCCATATGACATACCACATGACAGTTGTTGAGAACTAGTGGCTATGGTTGAGGTACAAACCACCACCCTAACCGCAACACAAACTGCCGCACAAAACGACATATGACCTTCGTTTCCATGACCGCAAGCTTTTACTAACCTCCAATGGTTAGTAAAACAGTCTAGTTTTATATTAAAAAAAAAAATCAGTGCCAATGTGATATGGTTTAAATTCAAAATTAAGGAGTTATTTTGCAAATTAATGTTCCAACAATTTCACCGGGAATTCCAGAAAATTGTCACTCTGTTAGCCGCAAATGGGATGAAATTTTAGGACCAATTCAAATTTTTGGGAAATTGTGAAGTGGTTAGTAGGAAAACTAGGGGTCTCATAACTTCTTCAGTTTTTTTGACCAAATTCGGATTATAAAGAGGCTAGACAAACATTTTTGGGCATTCTAAAGCTGATGGAACATGTTTTGAAGAAATTTGAGCACTGTAAATGTATGTCATAACCATTTTGATCATAATGAAAGAGGTCTGAGCCATTGGAAGTTGGAACAATAAGACGTAGCCGAGGAGGGGTAACTCCTTCATCATTTGTTGTGTTGTGGTTATTGTTTTGGTTCATTTTTCTATTATTTCTGTATATTTTAGAGTTTATTTCCATGTTTTATGTGTTTAAAAATTAACATAAATTCTCTCAAAAACTCAATTTAAGCACTTGTAATTTGCAAACCTCAAGCACAATTTTATTGAGATCTCATACAGATCACATCTCATGGAATGAACAAAGAACAACCAAACCAAGGATTCTAGAGGAAAAATGACCTTGAGCCTCAACTAGTGATTCCACGTCACTGTCGGACATCACTAACTCCAACCATATCAGTCTCTACCTAAGTTTTCCAAGGCCCAAGGAACTATTAACTCAACCCACAAGCTTCTAGGGCTCTAGAGCATTTCTCCAACATGGCTCTAGCAATGAGTAACTCAACCCACCAAGGGCTCCAGAGAGTTTGTCCCAACCTAGGCTATAGGACTAGTAACTCAACCCAAGTAGTTCCAGGGCTTCTAGAGTGCTTGTTCCAACCCATATCCATAAGGAATTATGAGCACCAACCATAAAAAATCAATTGGAAAAACCCACAACACCATGGCTATCCAGCAAATCATAAGGAAAGGCTAGAAGCACTATCAATCTAGGCATATCTCCATGCCAATGACAACACATCAACAAAATACCACATGCATCCACCATGAATACATAAATAAACGAGGAAATCAAACATGAAACCTGTTACTTGCAAAGGAATCCAGTTGTAGTTGTTGATCAACCTATTCCCTTTCACCTTCCTGCTTTATGTTCCCTTCTTTCTCCAATCCAATTGAATCATATAGTGCTCCAACCATGCTCCAATAATTCTCTAAGTATGCCAGAGTATGAGAGAATGAGAGAATAGAAGAGAGCTCAAAAATTAATCTGACAAAAGCTAACCAGTTCTTGGTGCTCAAATTTTACCGGTAACTGAGAACAATCTAAGACCACATCACTAAGGAATAATAAGTTCTCCCACTCTAGGTGCTAAGGGCTGGCCTCCCTTTCACCACAGGGGGTAATCCTTGATGATAATAAAATGAATAATAATTTTAGAATAGTGTGAAATAAATATATTTTCTAATTAATCAAATAAATAGCCCAATTTATCGTTATAATGCAACTAGGTACAATGTGCGAAGGCCCAGGTGGGATAAGCCTATACAAAATATAGTGAATCATATCAAGTTGTAACCTTGATTATACAACAACAAAAAAATGATATTCCACAAACAAGTTAAAACCAAAGGAATAATAGAACATAAAATAAAGTAAAAATACTAAAGGGTTAGATATACTTGTATCTTCTTATTAATAACTCATCTTAATGAAAGATGTGACACATTTAATATAAAGTATTATAATTTTAAGCTCACTTTATAAAAAGGAAAGTATCAATCAAGTAAACTATTATCATGCTGACAAATATAAGATACAAACATATAAAATAAATGAAAACTTAATGACAAAGGAAAGAAGAAGAACATGTAACTGTTGTAAATAATATTTACATGAAATATTGTAGCAAAATAAAAATTTCGAGCATTTGGAAATTCTATCAACAAAAAATATGTAAATAATTCTATCTATTTGCCTCTGATGGCATGTATATGTGAGAGACAAAAATATTAGATGATGCATGAATTTTAGATTGTTGATCATGTCAACTATTTAAAGTATTGTTGTAAACCGACACATATTCAAAAACTGAAAACATGAAATTCTATCAACCAAAAAATCTATAAACAATTATGTCTATTTTCCTCTAATAGCATGTATATCTGAGAGACAAACGTATTAGATAATGAAATAATTTTAGATATTTGATCATGTGAACTATTTAACGTACTTTTGTAAACCAACACATATTCATAAATTGAAAACAGAAAGAAACTGCAGAAATATCAAATTCAGATCATATAATCAAATGTTACAAAATATGTTCAAGTTCTCGCCTGTGCATTGAGTGCAGTTAGGCGTATGACATGTAAGTGTCTTCTCTCTCCTTATCACCCAACCTCCCCCCTCTCTAATGTGATAATAAACAATTTTATACAAAGGTTTCAATCACTACTTTACATAACTGTTACATAACTATTTATTTAATAAATCATCCTAATAACTTTGAAACTTCAATTTTTTATCTCCTCATTCTTTGACAATTAGAAACATAGCAATTCGTTGTTGGGAATTTTGTCCCATGCTAATCTCTTAAAACCAATTTTTGGATATAAAATTTTGAATTAATCCTTTTTGTAATTAAATAACCAAAATCAAAGTTGTAAATGTTCTTTCTTTACTTCAATATTTTTTGAATTTACGCACCTTTATTTCTAAATGACTTTCCTAAACATTATAAGGAGAATAATTGGATGAAACCTCATACCTTATGCTCTTTCTCGAACAAATACTTTCTTGATCTAATTCCTATGGTAAATTTGGGTAAAACCATTTATACAAAATTCTAAAATTTGTTTTTTTTGTTATTATGTTAGATGGCTCTCATGGTAAACTTTCGTAAATCCTCCTCAACCTATAGATAAAACTTTATGTTCTAAAATACATTTCATGTGGGTGAACATATCTCGAAATAAATCCATTAACCAGAACAAAGTCTAAATAAATCCTCTCATAAGGATGAATAACTGAATTTGTAAAAATCTCTAAATACCCATATAAAGTGCAAGAACAACCAACTTACGGATTAGAACCATTTTTAACCAAAGGCTGAGATGTTATATCACGTGAATAACTAAGGGGAGTTTAATGAGCCATTCATCTTAACGATGGGACCTTTTTAATCGCCTTTTTAAGCGAAATATGATTATTTCATATCGGGTGAGGAACTAATCTTCAATTAATCTCTTACTTTGGCCAGATGGCACCCACACAAGTCGAGTGGGGCCTCAAAACATTAAATTGAAATCAAATTATTCGTTAATATTTTAATATAATATTTCGACCAATATGTTTTACATATATTGTGAATAATTTTAATGAACTTTATAAGTTTTAATAAATTATTCAAAATATTCAGGAAACACTTAAACCAATAGTTTTGAATATTATTTTGTTTCATAATATTTCCCAAATCAGAGTCATTTTCTAATTAATCCTATATAGCACAAATAGAAGTTAGGATTTTAATAAACACAAATAAATAAATATATGAATAAAACTCGTAACTTTTCCTTCATTTCTTAAACTCTCTCCTAGAATCATGAAGGAAAACCAAAGGTAAATGTTATTTACATACCTCGTGTTTAGTAAATATGAGAAACACTTAAAAATATACAAATCCTAAATTTATTTGGTTATTTTCTCGATTAAACTCTTGACAGTCAATATTAGTAAGTATTGTACAATTTAAAGCAATGAAATATTCTTGCATAGTGGATTCCATTTGAAACAAAACTCCTCGATGTTTAACAAACCCTAAATATTGAAAGGTTCTATGCACAACTATTTACTTTATTCTCCATTTGGTTCTTCTTAGTAAAATGTTGTAAACCTTATGTAAAAACAAATCCATGGCGGTAAAAAATTAAACATAATCTAAGTCAAATGAATATGAATCCTTAGTGAAATTAAACAAGTTTTGGAAGTGAAAGTATTTTAAAATATCCAGCGAAGTTGCTTGCATAAAAAACTTAGGTATTAATGCTATTTTAAATCAACGATTCTTATTTAGAGAATATAATATGACTTAATGAGATCTTGTTTACCCTATGGAATCCTATCCACTGATATCGTTTTGATGAAGGGTTGGAATTTCACATTGGGTGTGCATTTATTGTTGAATTAACCTCCTAATTTGATGCGATGACACCTTTATGAATGATGATGGCACCTTTGTGAATTATGTGAGGTCAATGGCCCCTACGCATTAAATTAATCATGCAGTTTCGTAGAACTCGTTTTATGTATGATGACTTAATAAATATTTTAGCATCAACTCTCCCTTAATTACAACATGGTTTAATTTCATGAGGTTTAATGTTTTAGCTATGGTTGAATATTTTAACACCCTCGTATAGTTAATAGTTCTTTGATATATTTACTATGTCTCATTGGTTAACTAGTCAAGTCAGAAATCTTATTAGTTAAATTTAAAAGAAGTTTTTCAAACTAAAAGAGAGTTAATTTACTGTTTTAAAATAGATACATATATTTATATATATTCATATTTCATTGCTGATATGTAATTACATGGATTGTAAATAATGATATATGATTAGTAAAACTCAATAGAAAAGGCCTTGTAGAAGTTACCTAACTACCAAACAGTTAAACGATTATGGTTCTTGGCTTCTCTTCCTTGGAGATAGAAGGGGTCTCAGTGGGAAGGAGGGGGGTTCTAACCTCTCGAGGAAGCAAATAGAAAGAAAGAAAGACCAAGAACCAAGAACATCAATCAGAAGTTACATGGAAGGATTGTCCCTGAGTTGGGCATATACCTAGTGCAATACCTTCAAAACAGGCTTGAGACTAAACCTGGAATAAGGTTTGAGGTCTGCAAGGAGGTTGATTTGGCCATTGTTGTCACAGATTGTACTAGTAGTAGGAATCTCAGGGGGAGATTCAGACGTGATTTTTGATCTCGTTGGAAGGTTGGAGGGCTCTACTAGTTTATTTTCCTAATGAAGCTTTTGAGAACAAGAGATAAGTAGCTATAAAATGTAGAAAGACTTTGACTATTTTATGTTTTAGTTATTATGTGAATTGTCTACGAATATACAAAGATTTGAATTTAACTCTTAAAATAAGTGGAGTAATTAAATTATGTGTGTGGTCGGATGTCACATATTTATAGACTAAAGTAAAGTGTGTCTATAAGAATCCCAACACATTAGTACCAGCCATGAAAAAGAGAAAAATCATGTAGCAACCGGTTAGTCCAACCTGGGACAAGCTTTGGTCAGACAGGATATTATTGTTACAGGTTTATATAAACGTAAACTAGGAGAAAATTATTGAATATACAACTGGTTTAAATTTTTCGGTTTTCATCAAGATAAATGCATTATTGGAACTAATGAGAATTTTACCAAAACCTTTGAATAGGAAAATACAGTGTTTGTTATGCGGAATTTTGAATTACAGATAAAACATTCTTCCCTAAATGTGATGCTATGCATTTAGAACAATAGGTTAAAGACTTTGCAGATACTTTTCCTAACAGTAAATAGAGACATAGAACATATCAAGAAACTTACTTGGAGTCCAAGTGCTTCCATTTCTCCTTCTGTTGCTCTTTTTGTAGCTTCAAATCCAAGCTAGATCGCCAAAATATTTCCTGCAAGAATGAACACTAAACAACAAAGAGATAGCAATATACAGATGCCTATTCAAGTTATTCAGTTAAATCAATGAAACATGAACCATATACATCATATAAGAATTCATAATATGAAAGACAAAAGCTTATAAAGATACATATGTGGGAAAGTAAACAGTAATATTTATTAATGGATAGAAGGGGAGGTTACAACTGTTGAACTCTTAGTTAAACTGAGAGGGGGGGAGGGGGGGGTGAATCAGTTTAACACATTCATAATCTTTTAAATTTTTTATTAAACCTTATTTACACATTCATTTCATGTCCAACTTAATATGTGAGTAATCTTAGAATGTGAGCAGCAAGTATTAATATAATATAACAACAGACTTAATATGAGAGTAGCAGGTATTAAGCAGATGATATAAATCAGATCAACACATAAACATCATGCACAGAGACACTAGATATAAGTGGAAACCCATAAAGGGAGAAAACCACATCTTATTATTGTTGTGATGCAAAGGCAAGCTCCAACTCCCTCTCACCACTGTTTTTCTGCATGCACCAACCTACAGGAGGCTCCTACCTCAATTCTGCAAGCTACAACTTGCAAGGAAGCACCAACTCCCTTCAAATTTCTGGAGGCACCAACCTACAGGAGGTTCCAACCTCAGTTAGCTACAACTGACAGCTATCAAGCTGCAACTTGATAGGGAAGCTCCAACTTCCTCAATTTATCAAACTGAATGTTTGCTGATTTACCTCGGATATCAGCTCTATTCTGTAGCTTCTCTTTCTGCTCTTATTTTCTTAATATTCTTTGCCTTACTCTTTTGTACTCTTCCTTTTCTATATTTACTCTCTCTAACCCCTTTTTATGCATATCCAGTTAATATTATTTATAGAGTTCTTCACATGACTGTTTGTATTTCACAAAGAATTTGGAGTGAACAGTCATGACTCTTTGGCTTCTGTCTTCTCATTCCTTTTATCTGCTCATTCAATAAATATAACTGTAGGTGCTTATTTTAATATTACAATGGGATATTTTCTCTCTTTCGGAGACTTTCCAATGCATCACAAACAATAAAAATCGATTAAAACATTTACATTCAAATTACAATGAGAATTCTAGCTCAACTCATTTAGTCTTTTGGCTCGCTGCGCGTTTGTATTTTCTTTGACTGTGTCTGTATTTTCTGTGACTGTGTTTTATCTCTTTTCATCTCTGTTTGCTCTTCTGTCCTCTGTTGTGGTGTAACTGCTGCATACACGTAACTGAGCTTTTTATACCATCTAACTGTAAATCTGGACAAATTCCAACGCTCTGTACATAGTACGTGTCTTGTTGATGTGGTGAGTTTCGCAAGAGGAACATACGTTCATCACAATTGTTTTATATTAATAATCTCCCTCCCATTAAGCTGAGGCATATATATAACCCACGGACCACGTGGCACATTGCAACAACATTATATATATATAATCCAACTTCAGCTCTTGGCATAAGTTTAACATACAAACTGCCATTTTAGGTATGACTTAAATAAATTCTTGGCGTATATAATAAAACCTGTTTAAACATATAAAAACTCATTTCGGGCCCACCTGACACATTTTCCAATGCGATATACTTCTCCTCCAGCAATTTCTGATTCCGATTGATCGCAATCGCAAACTTCTATTTGCATGTTCCGCTGCTTTGTTTAACTCTGATGCAATTGACCTGATGCGATGCGATTAATCGCAATCGCAAATTCTATGTTTATATATGTTTCCGACACATATCAATTACGGTTCATAAACCCTACAGGTCCGGACTTCCAATCGCAATCGCAAACTTTTTGTTGCATGTTCCGATGCCCTGCTTAAATCCAATGCGATTGGTCACTATTCAATAAGATTTGCTGATGCGATTAGAACTGGAACTCAAGCTATATATGAGTTGTGGTTTATATACCTATCGGGTCCGGACTTCCAATCGCAATCGCAACTCTTATATACTCCGATGCGATCATCACTGTTCACCGGAACTCATGATATGTATGAGTTGTAGTTTATATACCCATCGGATCTGGACTTCCAATCGCAATCGTAACTCTTATTTTAACCTGTTCCGCTACCCTTATAATCTCTGATGCGATTGGGAAGGGTTCCACCTTATATTACTACATTTCTTTGGATCTCGCGCTACATATGGCTATACATACATACATACATACATACATACATACATACATACATACATACATACATACATATATATATATATATATATATATATATATATATATATATATATATATATATATGTTTTGGTCCTTTGAATATAAAGCGCAATACTTTGCTGCTAGAGTATACGATTCCCGGAATGAAATTTATATTAACTATGCATTACAATGCCGCTTGGGTTATGATTCCCGGAATTATATTTATGTTATGTGTAACGCCCGATTGGGTAAAGATTCTCGGAATTGTATCCTTATATCCTCTGGCTGAGGTAGCGATTCTCGGAATTTAGTTATATATATATATATATTCACCAGGTGGGAATAGAGATTCTTGGAATAATAGCTGTTTCTCTGCAATAATAGTTGTGTATCTGCCTCTGATGCTTCTGTCGCTCTGCCTTTGCCTTTACTGCTGTGATAACGGCTCTGCCTCTGCCTCTGCTTCTGATAACGGTTCTGCCTCTATTATATTCGCTTCCTCTGCCTCTGCCTGTCTCCTTTACTTCCTTCATTTGCTTCTTTGCTGCCTCCATTGCCATGATAACAGCTCTGTCTCTGTATTTGCTGCTTCCTTTGCCTGTCTCTCTCTTTGCTGCATCCTTTGCCATGATAACAACTCTGTCTCTGTATTCGTTGCTTCCTTTGCCTGTCTCTCTCTTTGCTGCCTCCTTTGCTATCAATGACAACATTTCCAACAGTCTCCTCCTTTGACATTGATGGCAATACACTTCCTCTGTTTGCTTGATAGGATCCTTTCTCCTGTTGCTTCCTCTTCTTACTGTTGCTTGCTCTTCCCCACCCTTTGACATCAATGGCAAGGGGTTCGATTTGTTTTGTTTTTTTTGTTTTTTGTTTTTTTTGAAGCTTCTATTCTCTGATGATGTGGCTTTATTCCTTTTTCAATATTTCATGCATTTCCTGAAATTTCTTGACTTTGTACGCTGCTGCTCCAAACTTTGGATTAGATACACGCCGGGTTCACTATTCTTCTGCTGCACGACAGACCCTTTTGCCTTTTTGTTGATTCTTTTATGCTGAATGTATTATTGCCATAATCCCTTTGATCTTGAGGACCTATTTTCATGCTTCCCTTGTTGGCTGATCTCCCCCTGAGAATGATATTTTCGTTTCTGTTCTCCCCCTGAAACTGTGCTTTCTCTTCATATCAGAGAGTAGCATCTACAGATACTACCCCTAATCTGTCTCTCAAATATTCAAATGGCTCTATAGCAAGTGGTTTGGTAAATATATCCGCTGTCTGTTCTTTTGTTGGTACATACTCCAGTTTTACTATCTTTTGAGCCACTTGTTCTCGAAGAAAATGATACTTGATTGGAATATGTTTAGTTTTAGAGTGAAGCACCGGATTTTTAGATATACTTATAGCACTTGTATTATCACATTTAATTGAGATAGGTTCATCAATGCTTACCTTCATGTCTTGAAGAGTTTTCTTCATCCACATGACTTGTGTACAACATGCTGCTGCTGTTATATATTCTGCTTCTGCTGTAGACAGAGAGATAGATGTTTGTTTCTTGCTTAACCATGCCACCAGACTTTTTCCTAGATAGAAAGCACCTCCACTTGTACTTTTCCTATCATCCACACAGCTGGCCCAATCTGCATCTGTGTATGTTGTCAAAGTGAAGATTTTTCCTTTAGGATACCAAAGCCCATACTATGTAGTTCCTTGTAGATATCTGAATATTCTTTTGACTGCAAGAAGGTGATTTTGTTTAGGTGCTACTTGATATCTAGCCACTAGTCCTACTGCTAGCATGATGTCTGGTCTTGATGCTGTCAAATACAGCAGGCTTCCTATCATGGATCTGTAGAGTTTTTGATCTACATCTGCAGACCCATCATCAGCACACAACTTGCATCGCGTGATCATAGGGGTTGTCACAGGTTTGCAGTCCTCCATTTTAAAAAAATTCAGTATTTATTTTAAGTATTTTTCCTAAGAGATGAATGTGTCTGTGTTCTTTTGCTGAATTTGCAGTCCCAAGTAGAAACTGAGCTCTCCAATCATAGACATTTCAAACTCTTTTTTCATCTCATCAGCAAACCCTTTTGCTAGTTCATCTTTGTTGCTTTCAAACATAATGTCATCAACATATACTAAAACAATCAGGAGTTCATTTTCATGGGCTTTTATGTATAGATTTTTGTGTACTCCACCTCTCTTAAAACCTTGTTTTTGCGAATATTTATCCAGTCTTGAGTACCAAGCACGAGGAGCTTGTTTCTATCCATATAGGGCCTTCTTCAGTCTGCACACATAGTCTTCTTTGCCTGTCAATAATAAGCCTTATGTTTGTTCCATGTAGACTTCTTCTTCTAAGTCTCCATTCAGAAATGTAGATTTTACATCCATTTGATATACTTTGAAGTTTTGGTAGCATGCAAATGCCAGGAACATTCTGATAGCTTCCATTCTGGCTACAGGGGAAAATGTTTCATCGTAGTCAAGTCCTTCAATTTGTGAGTATCCTTTGTAGACAAGTCTGGCTTTATTCCTAATTACCTGTCCTTCTTCATTCATTTTATTTTCGAATACCCATTTTGAGCCTATGAATTTTTTCTCAGTGGGTCTAGGCACTAGTTCCCAGGTATTATTTTTCTCAATTTGGTCCAATTCTTCATTCATAGCATTCACCCAAGACTTGTCCTTGCTGGCTTCTTCAAATTTCTTTGGCTCTATTTGTGACAACATGGCTATGTATACCTCTTCAGTTTGTTCTGTTAGCTACATTCTTGCTTGGACCCCTACTTTCTTGTCTCCTATGATCTGATCTTTGAGATGATTCTTCTGAGTGTATCTTGAGGGGGCTTTTGAGCTTAGCCCTGCATCTACTATTGTCTTGCTTGTTTCATCATCATTCTGGTCTTCTTCTTCATGGTTGTCTGATGGACTGCATCAGTTTGTATCTCTTGTATTGTTTGGAAGTTCTTCATCAAATCTCACATCAATACTTTCAACTATTTTCCGAAGAGTCTTGTTGTAGCACCTGTACCCTTTACTTTTGGAAGCATATCCTAGAAATATCCCTTCATCTGCTCTTGCATCAAATTTGCCAAGATTTTCATCATTATTCTTTATGTAACACTTGCTTCCAAAGATTCTAAATTTTTTTATTGATGTTGGTTTCCCATGCCATAGTTCATAGGGAGTCTTGTCACTGCTTGGCCTTAAGTGAGCTTTATTAAGGATATGCACCGTTGTGTGTATTTCTTCTGCTCAGAAGGTTTGAGGAATATTCCTTTCATGCATCATGGCTCTGGCTATTTGCTGTACAGACCTGTTTTGTCTCTCTGCTACTCCATTTTACTAAGGTGTTCCTGCAATAGTAAATTGTTGCTTTATCCCATGTTCATTGCATAGGTCAGCAAAGTCATAATCTGTAAATTCACCTCCTCTGTCTGATCTGATACATTTTAGTTTGCATCCAGTTTGAGTTTCTGCTAATGCTTTGAATATTTTAAATTTTTCCAGTGCTTCTGATTTGTTCTTGAGAAAAGCAACCCATGTCATTCGGGAAATCTGAGCCCATTTCCAAGAGGAATAGGATCTCCCCCAGTCTGTCACGCAAGGTGTCCAATACGTGTCCATGTGCACAAGCTGGAGTGGTCTTCTTGTTGATAACTCATCTTTAGATTTAAAGGATGTTCGGGTTTTTTTTCCTAATTGACACGATTTTCATATGGTATTTGAAGGCCTTTTTATTTCTGGGATATCTTTGACATATTTCTTCTTGCTCAGTCTGATGATATGATCTTAAATCAAACTGCCCTTTTAGGTATGACTTAAATCAATTCTTGGCGTATATAATAAGACATGTTTAAACATATTAAAACTCATTTCGGGCCCACCTGACATGTTTTCCAATGCGATATGCTTCTCCTCCAACGATTTCTGATTCCGATTGATCGCAATCGCAAAATTCTATTTGCATTTTCCGCCGCTTCGTTTAAATTTGATGCGATTGACCTGATGCGATGCGATTGATCACAATCGCAATTCTATGTTTATATATGTTTCCGACACATATCAATTACGGTTCATAAACCCTTCGGGTCCGGACTTCCAATCGCAATCGCAAACTTTTTGTTGCATGTTCCGATGCCCTACTTAAATCCAATGTGATTGGTCACTGTTCAATAAGATTTGTCAATGCGATTAGAACTGGAACTCAAGCTATATATGAGTTGTGGTTTATATACCTATCGGGTTTGGACTTCCAATCGCAATCGCAACTCTTATATTCTCCGATGCGATCATCACTGTTCACCAGAACTCACGGTATGTATGAGTTGTAGTTTATATACCCATCGGATCCGGACTTCCAATCGCAATCGCAACTCTTATTTTAACCTGTTCTGCTGCCCTTATAATCTCCGATGCGATTGGGAAGGGTCCCAACTTATATTACTATGTTTCTTTGGATCTCGCGCTACATATGGCTATACATACATACATATATATATGTGTGTGTGTGTGTGTGTTTTGGTCCTTTTAATATAAAGTGCAATACTTTGCCGCTGGAGTATACGATTCCCGGAATGAAATTTATATTAACTATGCATTACATTTCCGCTTGGGTTATGATTCCCTAAATTATATTTATGTTATGTGTAACGCCCGGCTGGGTAAAGATTCTCAGAATTTAGTTATATATATATATATATATATATATATATATATTCACTAGGTGGGAACAGGGATTCTCGGAATAATAGCTATTTCTCTACAATAATAGTTGTGTCTTTGCCTCTGATACTTCTGTCGCTCTGCCTCTGCCTTTACTACTGTGATAACGACTCTACCTCTGCCTCTACTTCTAATAATGGTTTTGCCTCTATTATATTTGCTTCCTCTGCCTCTACCTGTCTCCTTTACTTCCATCATTTGCTTCTTTGCTGCCTCCATTTCCATGATAACAGCTTTGTCTCTGTATTCACTGCTTCCTTTGCCTGTCTCTCTCTTTGCTGCCTCCTTTGCCATGATAAAAACTATGTCTCTGTACTCGCTGCTTCCTTTGCCTGTCTCTCTCTTTGCTGCCTCCTTTTCCATCAATGACAACATTTCCAACAACAACCAGCGATTGATTTGATGTCACCATATCCCGCATCATCCCAACCTCATCACAATGAACATCTCTCCAGTAGCATATCACTCAAATCAATTCCTCAATTAAAATTCCACTAGCATTTCTCTACTCAAATTCTTCCTTTCAAGCACTAGGATTTGTGCTTAATTTATAGATGAGTTGAATGTAGTTTTACAATCAATGACTTTATAATAATAGGAAATACATGTTCGCAAGCTCAGAGGTATCAAATGGACACATGGATTCGAAGTTTGACACATATGCACTCTTCTAGAAGGCACTGGCCAAGTGGAGATTCCAGAACAATGATAATTTTGCTCCGAATTTACCAATGCACCCTTGAGTTTCAGGAAGTGATTTGCAAAGCACCCTTGAGTGGAGTTGCCTGCATATGAAACACACTTAGCCCCTTAAGAGACTGCATTGGTGAGCTCATCGGTGTTATAACATATAATTCAAATCTTGGAAACTTTGCAGTGGAAGTCAGGGATGATTTGACATTTTTCTTTGTCTTAGGGCATGTAGCAACTGAAATGATAGGGGATGATAGACCCTATTAATTGGTTCTGGGGATGATGTCCCTTTCAACCAGGTCATTGGGAATGGTGCCCAAATTGACCTATAACAGATTTCCCCCTAAAGCATGAATTCAAAATAATAATAACAATATTTTCTGAATGAGATGCTTTACACTGTGATGGGCTAGAGCTAAAGTTGAGTGGTTACCTGCATCCATCTTATAATACATTACATCGCGATATATCATATTGATTGTGAATTTCTAAGGGGAGGTATTCCCATGCTCAGCACATAAACTATCTAATAACATGTACATAGTGCAGAAAGTCGTCTATATTGGAATGTTTCCCAATACAGACATGCCTACAGATATAGGTCCATGTTCGGATAGCGATCTGTATGTAAGGTCACCGTATAGATGACGTGTACAAAAATCCTGAAATCACAGCCCGGATGGTTAAAAATAGATCCAGGGTCTTCTATTCTCATTCACTCGATCATTCGGGTACAAGTCTAGCCATGTGAATATATGATTTGTAGTCGAACATGGTAAGACATCGTTTGATTACCAGCTAATGATGTGAGTTGTTAACAAATGCGAGAGAACCATCATTGATGTTAATGGCCCTCAAGGTACTGTAGTACATTTCATAAGGCCTGAATAGATGATTTGATGTCGAACGCCAAACAAAATATTTCGATCAAAAATCTGAAAGAGAGGATCTTGTCCATGTTGTAACAAGCCTCATGGTACTGGAATATGATGTTTCCAAGTGAACTTCCTGGATGATGATTTACCGTCGACAGGAAGCCACTTTATTGCGAAACATGCGTTACTAATTTCGGAGACAAAGGATGACTTGATATAGCAATGTTCAGGGATGATTTTAATGAGAATGAAGGTTTATTAGTATTGCAAAAGGATGAGTATTCACCGGATGAATTCTCTTGAACATATTGGTGACACTGAGATGAGTTTGCAGCATTGACCCAAAATCAAACTGAAGGTATGATGAACCATAGGTATGAATGAACCGTCAAGAATATTACCCAACCCAAACAGTCACGGTGATGGAGTGAAGTGTCATGTTCAAGAGCGACCTGCTACCGTAAAAATTTCTATTCAATTTCTCAAATTTTCCCTGGTCATTTGTCAACTAGTACCTCTTTTTTTTTAACAAGCTTGAGGAGAATAACATACGCTTGATCTATAATTCAACCCTTCGAGCGAACAATGTATCACTATTTAATAATTTAATGATTCTAGCCATGAATGAAACTCAATTATTTCCATGATCGACAAGCCCGTCGTTATTTTATGTTTTAATGAGCCTAACAGCAGTGACAGCCCGATCCTTTTTCATATTTAGAGAGTTTGAAAAAGAGGACAAAAATAAAACTCCATGAGTAATTTTTCATAAAGATGCCACTCAGATCTAAAAAAGTGTAAAATAATATATGAGAGAACCTCTTTAGTCATGTTTGACCAAGGTATTCCTTTTTTTTAAATAATCTATCTCAGTCCGAAAAAGGGTTAAACTTATACTGAGTAGATATCAGTTCATTTACTTTTATGAGCTTGAAAAGACAAGTGCTCGACAATCTTTTCACATTATCGGAGTTTGAAAAGAGCTAAAAGAAGACTCCAAGGGTTCCTTTTTCGTTGTTATCAAAGCTCAAAAAAGAGATAAATGTGTGCTTCAAGTCCCTTTTCATTTTTAACAAAGCTCGAAAAATAAGAATAAAAAATATGCTTTATGGTCAAATCATTCTTGAAATAAATCTACATGACTAATCTATTCATCAGTTGTAAAACCTATTCAGAACAACATCAAATGGATTAAAAATACATGTTTCATGATAAAAAAAATGAATAAAACCATATTCATATCAATAAATATTCATTGCAAACAATCAAATGACTAATTAAAAGAGATTTACTATTCATTTTAACCATTTGAAAGTTATCATTTTCATTTTGGAGCTTTGAACGTCTTTTTGCCCCGAACTTCAGCTGTTGATTGTGTGCAATTGGTAAGAATGTTTTGAATGCTCCCTGTAAGAGAACATGTCAAATTTCCCCTGCAAGAGAAGATGACCCCCAAGCTTCATTTCATTCACCTAAGTAGAATACTGGTTACTAATAGCTAGATGGAATGAAGGTTCATTATAAGGGAGGATTTGTTTCATTTTTTAATGAGCTTGACATAGGAAAAGAACTATGCTCATTGTCTATTTCATTTTTTAACGAGATTGACACAGTAAAAGAACTATTCTGAAAGGCACTTTTTTCATTTTTTAACGAGGTTGACACAAGAAAAAATAACTATCCTCAAAGGCGCTTGTTTCATTTTTTAACGAGATTGACACAAGAAAAAAGAACTATGCTCATAGGAACTTGTCTCATTTTTTAACGAGGTTGACACAAGAAAAGATAAATATCCTTATAGGAACATGTTTCATTTATCGAGGTTGACACAGGAAAAGAACTATCCTCAACACCGGTTTCATTTTTTAACAAGGTTGACACAAGAAAATAACCATCCTCATAACTTGTTTCATTTTTTAACGAGGTTGACACAGGTAAAGAACCATCCTCATGGGAACTTGTTTCATTTATCAAGGTTGAAACAGGAAAAAACTATCCTCATCACCTGATTAACTTTTTAACAAGGTTGACACAGGAAAAAAACCATCCTCATTATGCAGTCGGACCAGTGAGTGTGTTCTGGAAAAGAGGTAGTCTAACGGAGTCATCATTTAAGGAGTTTGATGAGAACCACAAATGATAAGTTATAACATGCTTTGATGGGTCTTCTCCAGGGATTTCATTGAATTTTGGAATTTCAGAGGGTAATCTATGTGAAATCACTAGCCACTAAGGGGAATAACTGTTAGGACCAACTTGATATTGCACTAAAGATGTGAATAAAGGATCAAGGCGTTCAATACTCATAAGGGAGGAACTAGTTAGGATTCTAGATGATGGCATGGGTGAATTCAATGGACAAAACATTGAAGATGAAGCAACAATAGATGTTATCGCAGCTGAAATATATGGTTCAGTCTAGGATGTTATCTCAGCCATGGTCAAATGACCCAATGTATACCCTATAGAATCTATGGGAACTTGAAGTGAAATAGGATCAACAAAATCAGAGGAAGGTGATTGAGTAAAAGACTCGTACAAGTAAAGCTCCTACCGAAAATGCGTTGGAGTTAAAGGTGTCTCGTCTTATTGTATTTCTTCAATCGAAATAAAACAAGGTGGAATAAATTTTCCATCAGGCCCAAAGTATATTTCAGGTGGTTGACTGCGCAATATGGGAGACTCACTGGCTACAATAGATTGTGGAGTGACCAATACAGGAACAAATTCCGTTTTTTCGACTTCGGGATCAAGATTTTCTCCACTTAGGCCATATAGCAACTGAAATATAAGGGGATGATAGACACTATTTAATTGGTTCAAGGGATGATGTCTAGTTTGACCAATAACAACTGTCCCCTAAAGCACAATGGGATCTAAATCAACTTTCGGTTGAACAACGTCGGGTTTAGGAGGTATGGTCTCACTGATTGGACACATCGTGACCACAAGTAGCTGTGAGGACTTTGTCTCGACAACAGTAGACAAACCAGGATGTGTAGATACAACTTGTGCCAACTCTGGTATATGTTGAAAATATTGTCATTGATGGAAAAGGAGCACAAAGGAGCATCACTCGAATTACCACTAAGGAAAAGGAGCAGAGAAGCAGTAGCACTAAGGCAAAGAAGAAGTGGAGTAATAATGCAGTATGAAAGTAAAAAAAGGAGGCAAGGAGCAGCATTAGACCATCAGCAAAGGCAGCGAATGTAGCTAAGAAACAAAGGCAGAGAATCAGTGAAAGCAGAGAGGCAGCGAATGTAGAAAGGCAGCAAAACAAGCTCAGGAGAGATCAACGCGTTTAAGGGATGCAGCAAGGGAAAGAATCCCAAGTCGGAGTGAATACCGAATAGAAGAACAAGCTCAGGAGAGGAGCAATGTGGAGGACCCGATGAACAAAAGAGGAAACCATGAGTCAACAGTGAAGATGGAATAGTGAAAGTGGTTTCGAAAACCACCAGAGGGTTTTCACACCGCTATTGGAGGATCAGTGGTTTTAAGTGAGATGGATGCGATACAGTTAGGAAGGCGACACGTGGCATACTGAAATCGCCTATTTCGCGTAGGTTCAAAAACTTTATCCATTGGGGCTAGTTGGCATGCGATAACGTGATGACCGTTGGATCATTCTAGGATCAACGACGGAGACTCAACAATCTTTGGCATAATGAAATTGTGAGTTAAGAGGAAGAATGAGCGCAGTTAACGTTGATCTAGGATCAACAGTACCGCGGGGGCACAAACAGCCCGATATTTAACCCAAGGGGGTGCCTTCGCAGTTGACCCTCCCATCAAGCATTGACCGCAGATCGACGACTGTCATTCACTGTGGTAGCACAAGCCCAATGATCTTTCTGTACTAAGGAGTGCCTCCGCAGTATCGTGAATCTAATTTAATGATTCGAGCAACTTTTGAGGTCCGGTGCCATACATATTGTGGGGCCAATACATTTTGTTGACATGCTTTGATTTAATGCAAATAGTATATAAAGATCGGAATGATAAAAGGTGTGGGACCAGTGTCACAGAGCGGGACAGCATAAACAAACAGATGAGATTAAAGGAGATGCGATGCAATCGCATATCGCAATCGGGGCAGGAGAAAAATTGTACAAACAAAGTGGTCACAGAAAATGCAAAGTGCGATGTGATGACATGGGGATGGCGTGGCAAGTGACATGGCAGCTGACGTGGACCTGACCCTACAAATCACAAATAAATCAAGATGACATGGAAATATGACGTGGAAATGATGTGGCGATGACGTGGCAAGGTGATGTGGCATGATGATATAGAGATGACATGGACCTGGCTCGCATATCGCAATTCGCAAGATCGGAGGGGTGAAGATCGTACGAGCAAAGTTGCGATGAGATGGATAGAAGTGATGCAATGTGCCAATGCAAAGGGACACATGGCGGCACAGCGCAATATCGCACATTGACTATGCGAATTTCATCGCATACCGCAAAGTGGCAATGCGATGTGATGTGAAGTTCATAGCCTATCGTAGATCGCAAAGCTCAAAAGAGACAGCACTCATAAACGCCGAATTCCAATGAAGCGATAACCGTTGGATCACAGAGTAGAGATCTACGATGCAGATTAGAAGTGCTAATTTTGGCATCGATAAATGTGCAAGATTCGCGGAAACAAAAATTTACGAAGGTATAAGGTTTCCCTTTGAGAAATCGCATTGGGAGGATGAAAGAGCAACATAGAAATGAAGAAAAAAATAGTCGAAATGCCGAAATAAAACTTGGTGGGACCCTTCGCATATCGCATATCGGGAGATCAGATGGACGAAGGCACATGGGATAACTGAATCGTCGAAGTGCAATAAAGAGAGTGGATGCGATGAAGATCAAAGCCAAATCCTAAAGAATTTCAAGTCCGGGAGTATGTGGATTTTCCTTTGTAAATCATTTCAGAGAGAAAAAGGAGGATTATAACATAAAACAAAAAGGAAAGTATGAATGTGGGTAGAAAGGCTCAGGTAAGGACCTGACATAGAGAAAAGGGAAGAATCGAATGTTTAGAAGAGCGGTGAAGGTTGAACGCTATGGGCACGAGAAAAAGAGGCATGGTCGAGAAAAAAGAGATATGATGGCACTATTAGAAACACAATAGAATGGGTCAAGTCGGACAAAATGAGCAGTTATGTAGTAGAGCTAGACTATAATAGTAGAAATTGAAAAGACAGTGACAGCAACAGAAAAGACAAATGTATGGCGAACCAAGAGCTGAAAGGGCTGAGTGAAATATATTATTGTATCTGTAAATGTAAATGATTTAATTATTTTTATTGTATATGATGCAGAGGGAAGTCTCCAAAGGCAACGCAAAACTCCTCTGTAATACTAAAATGTATACATACTGTTATATTATTCTGAATGGGCTGGACAAGAAAATGAGAAGGGGGAAGTCAAAGAGTCATACCTGTTCATTTCGAATTCCCTGTGGAATGAAAATAGTTATGAGGTGATCTCTATAAATAATGTTACCAGCATATGCATAATAGGGAGAGAGAATGGAGAAAAAGGTGAGAGAATGTAAGAAGAAGAAGGAGAAGAGAGAGGAGTTGTGAAGATCCAGGGATGATATAAAGAAAATTTGAAGGCTGGAAGGACAGCAGTAAAGAAGGAGAAAAACAGAGCTGATAGCCAGGTAAATCAGCATATGATTTTATTTTGAGGAATTTGGTGCTTCCATATCAAGTTGTAGCTTGATAGATGTCCAGTTGTAGCTGGCTGAAGTAGGAGCCTCCTGTAGGTTGTAGCCTGTAGAAAATAGATGGGAGTTGGAGCTTCCTTACAAGTTGTAGCTTGCAGAATTGAGGTAGTAGCCTCCTGTAGGTTGGAGCCTATAGAAAATCAGTGGTGAGAGGGAGTTGGAGCTTGCCTTTGTATCACAACAATAATAAGATGTGGTTTTCTCCCTTATGGGTTTCCACTTATATCTGTTGTCTATGTGCATGATGATTATGTGTTTATATTTCGTATTTAATCTGCTTAATACCTACTGCTCACTTATTAATATTTTTGTTCCATTGTATATTAAGTTGATCACGAATTGAAGATGTAAATAAGTGTAAAAGAAAGTGTGACAAGACCATGAATGCATTAAACTGATTCACCCCCCCTTCACCAGAGGTACCGATAGTACTAGTTTTGGTAGAGTGATGTCACCTTCACCAACTAGGACTAACTTCTGGTGGTAAAGTTGGTTTCAATGCTAATATACGCGAACGACAGGGAAAATGATTTTTTTCTTCCACGATAACTGATTTATTTTAACCAAAAAAAAATAAACAAAATAAAAGGGTAATGCTAGGCAAAAGGTTTACTAAGAAACTGTGAACTGCAGAATACCTCCTGGCGAACTAAGAAGTACAGGCAGGAAATATACTCAAATGTTGTGTTTGGTGTATCACAATTTACAAGGCAGTTGACTCAGTTCACTATGGATGGATAGCAACCTAAATTTGTCCTCCCAAATATACCCGAAGGTACATGGAGGCCCAAGTTTGTATTAGCATTGTCTAATGCCAAACCGCACAGTGAGAGCACCCCTTTATACTTTTCGTACTGTAACACAGCCCGATATACCCGAAAGTATGTGGACGAGCTATGATATGCTGACATATGTGGAGTGAGGTATCACACTTGGAATGTATCGTAGACAATTAACGACAACTGCTATGTTTTACGATGTCAGAACACGTCTATAGCCTAGAACTTCTAACTGTTATCGTTATGGTTCTAATTCTTTGTTAGGTAAATTGATGTAAATTTTAAGTTGATCTTGTTTATCAATTTTCCTTTCAAGGTTCACCGCAATTATGTATTGTAAATTCCTAAAATGAAAACCAAAATTATAAGCAATCTTTTCACTTTTAGTTTTTTCAATTAAAATCCTAGCTACTAGAGGGAAAGAGAAATCAATTTGACAGCAAAAAATCAAACAGCACAAACTAAAATGCAACTTTCCTAATTGTTCCTATGCAAAACACATTATCCACTACATGCAATTGCAGATTTTTATTTTCAGTCCCTTTAATGTGAATGAAGAAAAGGAAACTAAGTGCATCAAATCAATAAAAACAAATGCCTTTTACTTTGAGAAATGAGGAATTGAACAACAATTTCTCTTTTTAGGAAAAAAGAATATTTTAACTACAATTTCTCCTATAGGAAATGAATAATTTAACAACAATTTCCTTTTGAAAATAAAATGGATCTAATGCAGTAATGAAAATACTTTGAAAGTAATTCGTTAATGATAAAGAAAAACACTTTAAATAAACATTGACCAAAATTTTCTTTCAAAGGAGGAAGAGGTAGGTAATGTCACTGGTCTCTATCAGGCATTAGGCTCTGGAAACACATCAAACAAAACTGAAATCAAATTCAATGACAAATTCAATAGGAATTTGGTTGGCTCTATGTAATGTTCCAAATGTTTAGCCTCCAAGCTAAATGGAACATTAGAGTTAGCAGCAGCTGTAGCCAGTGAATAAATGGGTAGAAAACCCCATAAGTCTCCTAAGGAGGATAAAAACACTCCAAGTGTGAAAGGATACACTCTTTATAGCTCAATAAAACACCTCCATGTGTGAAAAAAGACAAAATGAAGCTGCTTTGACCAAGTCAATAGCACAGTTTTAGTGGAGGAATCCTAGGATGGATAACGCAATTTTTGAGGGAAATGTAACTTGGGTTAGAAGTAACCTAAGTGAGTGGGGCCAAGGGAAAGAAAACTCACATGTTACATAAGGAAGAGGATGACAGCATTTTTTATCATGTTGTAGATTATTATCTTTCTTGGCTGCCAAGAATTGTTGTTGCTTGCTACTTAGCAAGTTGCAGTGTTGTTTAGCACTGGGTGTTCCTGGGCGGGAATCCCACCTCTTTCCTTTGAGTAGCTCATTGGGAGAGTTTTTATTCATCATTCCACATCAATTTTTCAGGCCAAGCTTCAGCCATCTACATCAGCATAGCTTTTCTGGAGATTGTGCAGTGTTGCTGGGTGCAACAGTGGAAGGGATTGGAATCCTGGCTTCTAAGCTAGTTTCTCATTGGAGGAAGTTTTCCTTCACTTGAGAGATATGTTTGGAGAGCTACAGAGCTTATTTAAGATATGTGGTATTAGACCACACATTTCTCATACCCTCCCAGCGTTGTTTCTGCTAGGGAGTGCGTTATTTTAATGGCAGTGCTCATTCCATGATTTGGTGGCTCCATTGTTGGGTTTCCTTGTGATTGAGAGGTTAAACCTTTCATGGGAGGAAGCCCTTGAGGGATCTACATCATATCAGACATATTTCTGCCTTGTATACTCTTATTCTTCAGTTTTGCAGTGATTATTCAGTCATTTCCTGAATATCACATTTTATATATAGAGTATTTGACAAGAAACCCTTGCCGGGTTATCTTGTATTTTGTATAGGAGATTAGATCTTTGTAATTCAGCATTATTTATTGATATATGAGTATATATATGATTATCCTATAATTTTATGTACAAACTCTCTCTTAGACTGCGCATTTCCTTGAGCACCTGCTCCGGCATTTTGCAGTCTTGGGGTTTGTTGGCCGGATAAATCGTTCTTGCAGACAAGACTGATCTCCCTAGTGTCAGAAGACAATATAGCAACAAACGAACAACTAAGTTTGTATTTCTCTAGATATATTCGTTTTACAAATAAATGCTATGAAGGTGTCAATCCTACCTTAGATCCAAATGTTTATTTGCGATCGTAGTGCTTCCATCGCATCAATAATCCTTCGTCGCAACAAGAGCTCTTTTGTCTCAAGAAAGTATCATCTTTCATTGATCTAAAATCACAAACAAGAAAATATCAATAGCACCTGTATAACAAATAATTATAAAACATACCTATCATAGTGATCAAGGAATCTATGAAATAAACGATCAAACGACAGCTTATTGAAATAAACAATCGAACGATAATTATTGAGAAAAACAGAACTTTATTGTATTAATCTTAAAATATACAGAAGAACCTTACAACCTTAGCCTTGATGTTCGAAAGGCCTTCCCGGGGTCCGAAGCAGGAGTCTCCTCTACTTTGATAAGCCTTGCACTCTTCCAACCAAGACAAATAGAGGTATGTAATCTCTCCTCACAAAAGTCTTAGTTAACTGAGTCTGAATCTTAACAGCACTTAACCTCAAATATTCTTAAAGCTGCAACTCCTCAATCATCCAATAGTTTTCTTCTTAACTTCACTTAACTTGTTAACCCTTTGAGGCTACCCAATGCCTCCTTTTATAGAGCAGATGAGGAGGTTAGGATTCCACCTTTAAAGGGATAGAATCCTCCTTCAAAGGGATAGGCTCCTCACATCAAGGGATTAGTTCCTTAAGGTGTGGTATACATGCACCTTAATAAAGCGTACTCATCCCCAAAAAAATCTCATCTAGAACCTTCCAGAATTGACCAAAAATCAACTTTTTCACTTTGATTTCGCGCTTTTTTTACTTTACAGGAAGTCCGCAGGCATAACACTGGAAAATTGCGTTCTAGAATGCAGTTCCTCTTCACATTGCCTGCGTACCCTAGCTAAGAACGCAGGTAAGTCTCATATTAACTGCGTACCCAAGGCTTTTTTGAGTTTTAAGGGTTTTTCCTCTATTTTTAGGGCTTGGAATGAGGAACAAAGGTTGTAAGACTTGCAAAGGAGGTATGTATGAGTGTTTAATGAGCTCATACAATCAGTATAATGTCAAGGTGACAATTTTTAGTGTAACAGATTGCCCCCTAAAGTGCGAAGTCTGAAATAGATGAAGATGAAGTCTGTCATATATGAAGAGTGAAGTACTTTATCATTTCAAGGATCATCCTATGGACACCCCAGTCGGAACCTATAAAAACATTCAATGCAAAATATATATATGTAATCATATCATCGCTGAGGTAGGAATTCCCATACTCAGATCAAAACTAACTAGAACTAACTTAAATTGTTCTGATACAGGAATGATTTTGAATACATCAATATTGTAGACACAGCATGGACGCAACCATCTGTAATAAATAGTCTACTGCATAAATGAATAAAAAAATTCCTCGCAGCCTGGATGGTGGAAACTAGATCCAGGGTCTTGATTTCCGCTTCTCGAACTAGTATGATTCTATCCATGCGATTTAATGTGTTGAAGTCGAACATGGTAGAAACCACTTGATTACCAGTCAATGATGTGAACTGTTAACAAGTGTGAGAGTAACCACCAGTAATGTCAATGGCTCTCAAAGTACTCAGTACAATCCATGAAATGTGAATGAATGAGCTGAAGTCGAACATGTCACGGAATCATTTGATCGAAGGTCAATAATGCAACCTGTCGTCGAAGGCAAGAAACCTGCCATTGAGGCAAGCAGATTTCAAGGTACTGACTATTTCTGGATCAACTTCCTAGATAATGAGCTGTCGTCGATAGAAAGTGATCCGTCGTAGGCAAGCCCGCAACACGAAATCATAGATCAAGTTTTGAAAATATATCGGCAAGGACTGACTCAGGGATGGTCAAAATGGATGACAAATATTTTGCAGATGAATGGTTTATTTGAACTGTCCTCTTGAACACTTAACGACACTGCAAATGGTTTGGTGACAATTGACCCAAAGCTAATACCCAGAAACTGGCTGAAGACTTTCAATATGGTTTGATTAACTGTTAGGCAAAGGATTTCCCAACCCAGGTGGACAAAAAAGTGTCGTGTTCAAGAGTGGTTAACGGTTTTTCGAATAATCAAAATGTAACAAACATGTTCGTTTTTCTCTCTTTTCCCCCACCATTTCTGGCAAGTACCTCTTTATTTTTGACAATCTTGAGGAGGATAACATTTGCTTGTTTATAAGCTCATCCTTCGGATGAGTCCAACTTAGTTTAAGATTCGAACCCTAAGAAGGAGTGGTTCTTTCCTGTTTGAAATTGAACAGGTCCTTTACTGTTAAGTTTTAACGAGTTCAGTATAGGAGAAACTCGGTGTTTTTCAATTTTAGGGAGTCAGAAGAAAAAACTTAAGAAAACTCCATGGGTGTACTTTTTCGTAAATTTAGTCCCTCGAGCCCGAAAAAGGATAAAATAATGCGGGAGAGAACTCTATTAACCGTAATTAGTCAACGTATACCTTTTTCGTAAATAGTCCATTTCAGTCCGTAAAAGGGGTAAACTTATACTGAAGGGACGATCATTCATTTACTTTAACGAGTTCGAATAATCAAGTACTTAGCAATATTTTCATGTTTAGAGAGTCTGAAAAGGGCTTAAAAGAGGACTCCAAGGTTTCGCTTTTTCAGTAAGTTTTAACGAGTTCGAAAAAGGGATAAAAATGTACTCATGGTTTTCACTTTTTCGTAAGTTTTAACTAGTTCGAAAAAGGGATAAAAATGTACTCCTGCGGCTGACTTTCAATTTAATTTACGAGCAGGAAAAGACGGAAAGAACTCGGAATTTTCATGTGTTTTACGAGAATGAAAGATAGCAAAATAATCTCGGGATTTTCATGAGTTTAACGAGTCTTGAAAATAACCGAAACTGACTCGAGATAGGTTTCATTTTTACAGAAGCTTGAAACAGAGAAAAACTATGCTTCAGAGTGGTTTCATTTTTACACAAGCTTGAAACAAAGAGAAAACTATGCTTGATGCCCCCTAAGCGTAAATGCTAGAGCGCAGGGTTTTTCACCTTTTTCAGCTACACTAGTGTGGGAGATCTGTTTAACCCACCTAGTTTCATTTCTTTCTGATATCCTCTTGTATTTAGATGCTATATGGATGTTTCTATGGGATCCAAGTGATTATTTCACTATTTTATTGCATATTTTGTTGGAAATGCATTTTTCATGTATGATTTATGAGCAATCCTGAAAAAGGGATATTACCGTGGTATCAGAGCAAGATCTTTGGCTCAGCCTGTGGCCTCAAGCCAAAGTGCTGAATCCCTGAAGGGGGAATATTTCAAGATCTATAGATAGAGTCTACAGATGGCCAGGTAGCCTCTAGATCTCATAATTTTTTTCAAAGCTGACATATCCAGTAAATGCTCCTGCAATCAATCTCTGGAATAGAATTTTGATATAATTGAAAAGGGAAATTTTTAGTGCTATCAGAAGAAGGAGGGATGGACAGAAGCCAGAAATCTTCTGTATGTGCAGGAAGAAAGGAAGACAAGCTCACAAAGCTTCTTCCAAAATCTATGAAGAGCTTTCAAGGAGAGCTGAAAAAGATGAGATTGGAGATGGGATCTCCAAAGGAGGTTAATTCTAGAGCTGAATCTAGATTTCCACATGGTGAGTGTGAGCATGCAGCTGCACTCCAAGATGCACAGTGCAGTCAAATGCCCAGAGCTATCCTGAGATGTATGGGAGGAAGAATAATGCCTAAGAGAATGACTCTTAGTGATTTTTTGCGGGAGTATGAATCTCAAACTACGAAGTTTAAAGATCATACTGATTTCCAAGAGTTCTGCAAGATCCATATGGAGAAGATCCAGCAGCAGAATGTAGATAGATATCTTCTATCTACTTTTGTCGGATCACCTACATGTTCAGTTGGAGCTTGGGTGAAGGAGCTAAACTCCTATTTGCAGCTGCACCATATTGTCAGAGATGAAGCTATCAGAGTTTCAGCGCTGCATTTCAGAGGTAAGGCTCATGCATGGTGGATTTTTTAGTCTTATTCCTTAAAGAATGCTAATACTTTCTCTATGCAAGATTCATAAAAACATTGATGGAGAGGTTTGGTGAAAAACTTCCTAAGACACATGAGCAAGGAAAACTGGAGAAAAAAAAACCCTTGCATGTGATGGATGAAACTCCATTTCAAAAAACAATGAGAGGAGCTGATGTCTTGCATTACATATTGCCAGAAGCAAAAATTCCAGTTCATATTCTTGAACAAGAGGGCATGGGGATCACTTTTTCACAAAGGGATCCAACTGTTGATATGTTGCCTACACACATTGATGGAGAAGAAGGCAACAACACTATCACATCTAGAGAACATCCAGTGCCTCATGCAGAGGGAAGAGGAGCACATGCTCCCATGAGAGGGATTCTTGTATCTTTGCAAGAAGTTCCCTATGATCTCATACATAGAGGTCCAAGCACAATCAGTGAGCAGCATGATTGTGCAACATTGCAGCTGGAAGGAGAAGAAAGGGAGGAAAAGAAGCATCAGTTGATGAGGAGCACACACCCTTCTTTGTTTCAGAAAGCTAATGCAAGGAAGAGGTAGACTGATTTGTGCAGTGAGGGCAAGGGCAAGGTTGCCCAATCATATACATAGTCTACTATTGACATTGATGTTTCACTTCATGGAGGCATTCCACCTGGGAGGCCACCTGATCTTCAGTTGATGAGAGATATTTTGTCTTTGGGTTCACCACTCTTGGATTTTTGAGAGGTGAAGAGTTTTGAGGAGAAATTTGGCATGGGGGATGTCAAAGTAGTAGGCAGCAGCATGAGTGGAGCTACACATGCCATAACACCAGCACTGTCTCTTAGGAGGATTGATCCTTATTGGAGATCTCAGCTTTTGGTAGAGTACTCCAAGGATCTTGGTGCATGCATAATTCTCGATGACCCGGATGGAGATGACAGATACATGGTGGATGATGTGGTCATCTATTTTCATGGCAAATTCTTCTTGACTAGAGCTTCTACTCTCAAGGAGAAATTGCTACATGCAACACATGAGGATTTCTCTTCTATGCACCTTGATGCATATTTACAGTTGATGGAGGAGTTAACTTGGGAGGGCATTCAGCATGACATATATCAGCATATGGAGAGATGCATAGCCCAGATGGTGAAGATGTCACAACCATCTTCCTACTCATTGGGAGTGAGGGAGAATTTCCAGTTGAGCCATTTCAGCTCAAGGCCTCAAGTACATGATGGGGGAGGTATCATTTCATATTTTGTTTTGTACTTTTTTCATTATTTGAGCAACATGATGTAACAAGAAGAATCATCTCTTCTTGTATGTTATATAATGATGTACTTGCATCTACTTGTAGCATTGAGATTGGCTATCCTTTTGATGAGCTGTGGAAGAAGCCATATGTCTCTTGGTGTGCACCAATGGCACCATATTGTGACTTCATGTTTTCATCTTATGAGATGACTATGGAAGAAAACAAGTGGTTGGTAAAGAACTTGTTAATTCTTATCTTGATGCAGGCCAAGGGTACACTATGCTGGTTCCATGAGAGGGGCCAAGATTCACTCTCCAGTTGTCATTTGGCAACTTGTTTTTATTGTATCTTTCTTCCATGTATTTCTAATGTGTTTTTGCTCAAAGGAAGCTTGTATGAGGGAGAGATGAGGCAGCAACAAGAGTTTTTGTTGCTATGGTTGCACTTGGGAGAGTATGGGAAAAATTCTTCACATACTTTTCATGATATTTCTGAAGAGAAGAAAGGCACATTCATGGTGCAAGGAGCTACCCTTCAGTATTGGAGGATTATGAGAGACTTCCATGTTGGAGGAAGATATTCTCACATAGCAACATGATGGTTGATGACTTTTGCATATGGAATGTCAAAGATAGGTGTCATGGAGCCTTATTGCAGAGGCCCACAGCGTTGTCACATAGGATCACGATCTTATGGATGAGATATTCCAGAGGGGGGAGGTATTCCTTCTTCTTTCAAATTTCTATGAGTAGATTCTCATGGGAGGACTTATTGGAGGATCTCACTTTCATCCCACTCACTATGTATGGTAGAGAATGCATTTATGTACTTTTTGATTACTCTATTGATTATTTGTACTTTCTCACCATGTTTGCACAGTGCATTGCTCCTCAAAAGAGCAAGAGTATTTTTGGGTTTCATGGTCACTTTAGGGACAATGTTTATGATGATAGTAGCCCATCTATACATGAATTTGGAAAAGTGTATTGTTATTCTATCTATGTACAGCTGATAGAAATTGATGCTTACTTTCCCATGTTGGGAGAACATACATCTTCAGCTTGTAACTTGTTGCAGGAACACTTGCCATATGACATTCTCAAGCAGCAGTTGGGAGAATTGCACTGTATCCACCAGAGAGACCATATGTATCATCCAAACTTGCACATAACCTTCAGCCATTTTCTGATTTGGATGCCATGTGGTGATGATGTGCCATTCACCTTGAATGGAATGGTTTGGGTTGGATGACTCATGATTTTGGAGTAAGAGTCTTTGGAGGCTCAATCTTCTTCTTGCCATTGGAGGGAAACCATGTCTCAGCCCAACATCAGCATGCCCTCTACACTTATCATGAGTGGAGAGGAGGACAGTGTGGGATAGGCCCTCTTGCCTATCACGTTCACTTATTCAGCCCACCTTCATTTCAGGAGCACAAGGTGGAAGAGAATTTTCATGAGTTACCATGTTGGAGGGTGACTCACTTCATTTAGATGATTGCATGGATGAGGGAGGAACTCATTCACCATGATGATCATCACTCCTACTTTGTGGATTCCATGAGACATATAGCATGTTTCCATTCATGCTTTCCACCTCTGATTGATGCAGACACTTTGGTTTTGCACACTTGGGAGGGAGCATTGGATGACAATTTATTTGAAAATTATCTTGATGCAGTGATGGAGGCTATTGATGGAGGCCACATGAGGAGGAGGGGAGATATTTTTCTCTCCTTATGCATTTTCTTGAGGACAAGAAAATATTTTGGAGGGGAGGACTGTAATGTTCCAAATTTTTAGCCTCCAAGCTAAATGGAACATTAGATTTAGCAGCAGTTGTAGTTGGTGAATAAATGGCAGAAAAGCCCCATAAGTCTCCTAAGGAGGATAAAAACACTCCAAGTGTGAAATGAGACACTCTTTATAGCTCAATAAAACACCTCCATGTGTGAACAAAGACAAAATGAAGCTGCTTTGACCAAGTCAACAACGTAGTTTTAGTGGAGGAGGAATCCTAGGATGGATAACGCAATTTTTGAGGGAAATGTAACTTGCGTTAGAAGTAACCTAAGTGAGTGGGGCCAAGGGCAAGAAAAATCACATATTATATAAGGAAGAGGATGGCACCATTGTTGATCATGTTGTAGAATATTATTATTCTTGGCTGCCAGGAATTGTTGTTGCTTGCTGCTTAGCAAGTTGCAGTGTTGTTTAGCACTGGGTGTTCTCGGGCGGGAATCCCACCTCTTTCCTTTGAGTAGCTCATTGGGAGAGTTTTTATTCATCATTCCACATTATGGTTTCATTCCAAGCTTCAGCCATCTAAATCAGCACAGCTTTGCTGGAGATTGTGCAGTGTTGTTGGGTGAAGCAGTGGAAGGGATTGGAATCCCGACTTTTGAGCTAGTTTCTCATTAGAGGAAGGTTTCCTTCACTTGAGAGATATGTTTGGAGAGATCCAGAGCTTATTTCAGATCTTTGGTATCATACCACACATTTCCCATACCCTCCCAACATTTTTTCTACTAGGGAGTGCGTTATTTTAATGGCAGTGCTCATTGCATGCTTTGGTGGCTCCATTGTTGAGTTTCCTTGTGATTGAGAAGTTCAACCTTTCATGTGAGTAAGCCCTTGAGGGATATAAATCATATCATACATATTTCAGCCTTGTATACTCTTATGCTTTATTTTTGCAATGATTATTTAGTCATTTCCTGAATATCACACTTTATATATAGAGTATTTAACAAGAAACCCTTGCCGGGTTATCTTGTATTTTGTATAGGAGATTAGATATTTGTACTTAAGCATTATTTATAGATATATGAGTATATATATTATTCTCCTATCATTTTATGTACAAACGCTCTCTTATACTGCGCAGTTCCTTGAGCAGTTGCTCCGGCATTTTGTAGTCTTGGGGGTTTTCACCTTTTTCAGCTACACTAGCGTGGGAGATCTATTTAACCCACCTAGTTTCATTTATTTCTGATATCCTCTTGTATTTAGATGCTAGATGGATGTTTCTATGGTATCCAAGTGATTATTTCACTGTTTTATTGCATATGTTGCTAGAAATGTGTTTTTCATGTATGATTTATGAGCAATCCTGAAAAAGGGATATTACACTCTAGGGGGAAACACGGTCTCTAAGGGGAGAGAGTGCATTGCAACGCACCCCTGAGTGGGAGACAGTGCTATGCAAATCACTATGTCCTGTTCAACAGTGCATTGGGCGCAACAGAGAACAAAAACTCAAGCTGTTTAACACACTTCTAATGCAAATTTGAATTCAAAAAGCCTAATATTTTAGAGTAAATGATACTAGTTGATAACAGAGGAAAAATACACCAAGGATGAAGGGTAAAATCCCCAGCGGAGTTGCCAATTTCTTATGCGAAATTATGAATTATGGATAAAACATTCTTCCCTAAATGTGGTGTTATGCATCTAGAACTACGGGTTAAAGACTTTGCAGATACTTTTCCTAACAGTGAATAGACATATAGATTAGATCAAGAAACTTACTTGGAGTCCAAGCGCTTCCAATTCTCTTTCTATCACTCTTTCTCTAGCTTCAAATCCCAGCTATATCGACAAAATATTTCCTGCAATAATGAACACTTAACAACAAAGAGACATCAATATATAGATGCCTATTCAATTTATTCAATTAGATCAATGAAACATTAATCATATACATCATATAATAATTCATAATATGAAAGACATAAGCTTATACAGATACATATGTGGGAACATAAACATCAATCTTTATTAATGGATAGAAGGGGAGGTTACAACCAGCGATTGATTTGATGTCACCATCTCCAGCATCATCCTAGCCTCGTCACAATGAACATCTCTCCAGCAACATATCACTCAAATCAATTCCTCAATTGAAATTCCACTAGCATTTCTCTACTCAAATTCTTCCTTCCAAGCACTAGGATTTGTGCTCAATTTATAGATGAGTTTAAGGTAGTTTTAGAATAAATGACTTTCTAATAATAGGCAAGACATGTTCCCAAGCTGAGAGGTATCAAATGGACACATGAATTCAAATTTTGACACATATGCACTCTTCTAGAAGGCATTGGCCAAGTGGAGATTCTGGGACAATGAGGATTTTTCTCCCAATTGACCAACACACCCTTGAGTGTCGGGAAGTGCTTTGTAGAGCACCCTTGAGTGGATTTTCCCACATATGCAACGCACTTAGCCCCTTGAGAGACTATGTTGGTGAGATCATAGATGTTTTAACATATACTTCAAATCTTTGAAACTTTGCAATGGAAGTCAGGGATGATTTTTCTTTCTTCTTTGTCTTAGGGCATGTAGCAACTGAAATGATAGGGGATGATAGACCCTATTCATTGGTTCTGGCGATGATTTCTAGTTTAAACAGGTCATTGGGAATGGTGCCCAAATTGACCTATAATAGTGTTATACCAGTATACCATTGAAATTATGAGACCAAAACTTCAATGAAGGTTGAATGGCCCGAACAATATTGGACTAAATATAGAGTTAACTATAAAATAAAGAAGGAAACATTTTGTATATAAATATAGCCAAAGGCGCACCATAAATTTTCTATATAAAGGAAAATTTTTAAAGATTGTAGTAAAATTACATATAAGAGAGCAAACAAGAAAAGTAAACTCATTGTTTAAGTTCTAAAGCCAATGACTAAATTTGAAAGCTCAAAATATATATACATTTAATACTAAATAGGTCATGTAACATTCACTACATCCATACTGTAATTATATATATATATATATATATATATATATATATATATATATATATATATATATATATATATATATATATATATATTGTATTTAATGTTTTCCAAAACCTAATAGCATAACAGAAGGCTATTGTGCTAAAAATATTAATATATATATTTAATAATAAAAAAAAAAAAATACAGGGGTATTGGTGTGTCAACATGATAGCAAGCTTAAACCCTTAAGATTAAAAAAAACTTAAGGTATGCTCTTTGTGTAGCATTTGGGAGGTAACTGGCCTCATGGGCAAGTTTCCCCTTCATTAACCTCACTAGTATGGTGAGGGTCGAGATGGCCAAATTCCGAGGAAGGCATTAATATAACATACATGGTAAAGAAGCCAAAATTTAAACCTCTGAAGCATACCCAGATATTGTAGCATGTGAGTTCTTGGAGATGAAAAACACCTGCACATACCCCAAATAGAAATAATATTAACACTGATGTGCTAAGAAGGAATCAACTGATAATACATTTTCATTTAAATGTTGTAAATGATATATATTAACTTGGTAAGTGAGGGTCTCGATCTGGGTCATGAACCCTGTAGCAACAAGAAAGGGAAAACCCTGTTAAGCTCAAAATGCAATAAATAATCATCCATAAAAGAAAAACTAAATTGTTACAACTAAACTAGAAAAGAATCCTTAATTGGTGCTTGGCAACGTCATGAGGATGCTAAACATCGAGATTCTAGTCAATGCAAAGATAACCTTAGAGGATTTACTAGTGACAAGATATTACAGGTTAATGAATATCTCGCTGGTGAGGTGGCAACGCAATTGGTTCTACTTCTGGCAAGAAGTTTAGTTCAAGAGGATGCAGAGCAGAGCTGAAATCAAAGGCTAGAGAAAATGGAAGACTGGTTGAGGGTTTGCAGGGGGGTAATACCCTAACTACCCTCTTGGAATTCCATGCCATCAGATCGAAAATAGATCCATGGACAAAAAATGAGCCATATTTCATTACCTCCGTGCAACAAGTACCAATTCGAGAACTCTTGGAATAGGATGAGTGGAGATTTAATTGTCAATTTAATCAAACCAAATTATAGTACCAAGCCATATAGTATTATACCATCTATTTTCCAAGAATTAAGTATATTAAAATTTTGTAGTCATCGAAAAATTTAAACATCGAGAAAGGTGAAGAGGTATAGGTTAGATATGGAGACCAATATTGGTAAGTGGTATTATGACATTGTTCTGCCTGAGTGGTGGGAACCACGATAATCAACATTAATAGAGTACTGGAATATTAATTACAATAATGTGTACCAAATCTAGAGACCACATACCTAAGCATCAAAATTTTAATTTGATAGGTTTATATGTATTTTTAAAGAAGTATATCAGCACTCCATAAGCCTAGACCTATGATTATATCTAATGTGAAAATCCTTGTGTAATTATTTACATAACATTAAAATTTATGCAAGGTCATTGAATGGCAAGTTCGTGATGGTAAAAAATTTGTTTGTTGTTGTATGGTTAGTGGTTAATGGATGTCACAAGTGGTATCAAATCCAAGCTGCAATATTGAGGCTTGAATGGGCACTAATGGTTATGGTGAATGTGTTGAATTATGCACGGAAGAAGAGTAGGTGAGCAAGTGATACACTACGATGAGGAGAGGAACTGGAGGCTAGATTCCAATTACATCACCAGTGGGAACCAATCCCATACCAAATCTGGAAGCGAACCCAGAAATGTGGGTACAGCTGGGGGAATATCAACAACACCAAACAAACCAATTACTGGAGGAAAAACAACATCAAACAAGAAATTTGCTTGAGAATTTTTAGCATTTAAAAATGGAAATGGTGTGTATGAGGACCAATAATGAGAGATTAGTGCATGGATACAAAAGGATTCTAAAAATCCTTTCAGATGGGAAAAATCATAGGACCTATCAACGAAGTCCTAAGCACGAAGTTCAAGGTGCAAGAGATCAGGGTAAACTTACTGAAGATAATTCAGAAGAAAGTCATACAAAACAAAATTACAGGAATAGGGTTGATAATGGGGAGGATTCAGGTAATGCAGTGGACCAAAGAAAATAAAAGAAACAAAAAATGGAAATACAAGGAGAGATTCAGAAGATTAAACCCCCATTCTTTGATGGATAAGCGAAAGAAGCGACAGAAGCTTGGGTCATTAATATGAATAAGTATTTCCAGGTTTATGAGCATGATAGTAAACTTTAGGGCAGGTTAGTTATTTATTAGCTACAGGGTATGGCCACCTTATGGTGGGAAGAAGAAAATAAGTGCAAGGAATATAAGAACAAAACATAACTTGGGAAGAGTTTCAAAAATACTTTAAGAACATGTACCTAACATAACGTTTCTATGATGAGAAGGCTAAATAATTTTAGTATTTATGATTGGAACAATTGACTATGGATGAATATATAGCTAAATTTACCTCCTTACTGAGATATGTGCCTTATCTCTGTGAAGAAAAAGCTAAAGTACAACAGTTTCTGAGCAGCATTCATTCGTTCATGAAAGAGATAATAGAATTTAATAGCACAAAAAATATGGATGAAGCAATTCTGAAAGCCAGAATGTATTGCCGGCATAAAATATATAAGGACACTAGAAATAATTGGCCTCAGAAGAAGGGAAAAAAGGGCATCAAAACTTCAAAAATACCTAGCCTGCAAATTTCAGGAATTCTCCGAAACATTCCTTGAACAAACAGTTGGGAAAATGTCAACAAAAACCCAAATGGCAGGAAACAATTAAGCCCACTGAAGCATCTAGCACACCAAAAACTAGTCAGATGTAAAACCCCCTTTGCAAAATTGGGGCTATGGAGAAGCACATTACTATAAATATTGTCCTCATCATGCCAAGAATGAGCACGTGGCTAATTTGCAAGAAGAATCAACAGTTGGAGATGTAGCAAAGATCATGCCTCGGATCAATGCAAAGTTGGAGGATCAGCAAGCAAATTATCATCCCATGATGATAGAACTAGAAGGTAAGCTACTTATGGTTCTAGTTTGAGTTACATTAGCCCTAAGAATGTATAAATATGTTGTTTGCAAATCCAAAAAATTAAGAACCCATGGGTCATGAAACTAGCGACTGGAGCGAAGAGGAGGGTGAGTGCTAAGGAACCAGCATGATTGATTGAAGTGGGAGAAAAACATATAAGTGTTGAGATGAATATCTTACTGTTTGGGTTGTACGAATTACTACTTGGGATGGAATGGTTAGAGGGACATTGGTCCTTGGCAGATTGTAAGAAGAAAATTATTTTTTATTTGGCTGAAGGTGGGTCTCGGTTATATGAGATCCAAAAAACCCTAAAGTTACATCACATTACTGCCACTTAGCAAGGGTTGTACGATATATGTAGTACAAGTGGGATATTCCAATTCTAAAGAAAATATCGCCGCATTAGAAAGCATACAAGTAATTACATAATTTACTAATGTATTTCCTGGAAATATAACGGAATTTCCTCTAAAGTGAGATATTGACTTCACCATAGAAATAATTCCTAGGGCATCACAAATGCCCAAATCCCCTTATCATGTGAGCATACCAGAGTTAACTGAACTTAAAATGAAACTCCAGGAATTATTGGATAAAGGATGAATTTGACCAAGTGTATCCCCTTGGGGAGCTCTAGTGTTATTCATTAAAAAGAAGGATGGGACCTTACGAATGTGTATTGATTGTCAGCAACTAAATAAATTACTTATTAATAACAAATACCCTTTGTTGTGGATTAATGATATATTTTACCAGATAAAGGAAGCATTGAGTCTTTTCTAAAACTGATCTAAAATCAAGATATCATCAAATTTGGGTCAAGGATGAGGACATTTGTTAAACAACTTTCATAACTTGTTATGGGCGTTACGAATTTGTGGTCTTACTCTTTGGGCAAACCAATGCACCCACCACATTTATGAGTTCGATGCATGGTATTTTTCATCCATTTCTTGATATATTTATTCTGATTTTTATAGATGATATATTATTATACTCAGAAAACCTAGAAGAGCATAAGGAACGTTGACATATTGTACCACACGTGCTATGGGATCAACAATTATATTCAAACTCCAGTAAATGAGATTTTTATAAATAAAAAATTCAATATTCAGGCCATGTCATCTCAGCAAAATGGATAGCACTTGATCCTGAAAAGATCTGAACCATCATGGAATGGCAAGTGCCCAAAAATGTAGCTAATATATGATCTTTTATGGGCATGGCAGGATAATATCTGCATTTTATTAGAGGATTTTCCTGAATCGTGTATCTAATTACATCCTTACATAAAAAGGGAATAAATATCAATTGGACCACCAACTGTCAGTAAATTTTTTAACAATTGAAACATTTATTAACTACAGCTCATGTGCTAAAAATTGCTAACCCAAATAAGGAATTTGTAGTCTGTACTTACACATGTCAGGAAGGAGTTGGAGTAGTGTTAACCCAATGTTATGTCCCTATATTACTAGTGCAGTCCCTTATTTTTGTTAGTGTAGCCACATTATTATTATTTTTGTACCCCTGTAGTCCCCATGTTGTTATTCTTATGCCCCATAAAAGCCCACTATTGTTATTGTTGTGCCCTTACATTATTATTGTTAGGTCAGCTAGGATTATATTGTGACCCCATGTACTCCTATATATAGAAATGAGGTTTTTTCATTTGTGTCATCCAAGAATTGTTCATTTATGTAATGTAAAGGAGGTTTCCTCCTCTAAGAGGTTGATTTCTAAGGTGTTGACCTATCTTTTCTTCTATTTTGTGAGCTGGTTTCATAACATTTGGTATCATAGCTTTCGATTCTAGGGTTTTGCTCCATCAAATAGGCCATCGTGGAATTTTCTCTATAAATTTTTTTATACAAATTTTTAGAAGCTAAAATAAAACCCATGTGCACCAAAATCTGAAGCAAATTTGTGGAAAAATTTCAGATCTTGGTTCGCAATATTCAAAGATATGATCTGTGGAAGTTAGGGTTTTTGCAGGCTCCAGAATTTCATCTCAAATATGTGACCTTCGGAAAATCATCATAACTCTCTCTATGAGCATCAGATTGGAATTATATAACAAGTGGACAAAAGTAAACAGACTGTAGTTTTTGGTGTATCAATTTTAGAGCCAAAGGCGGAAAAAGTGACATGTGGGACACCATACAAGTTTTTTGTACTGAACCATTCCATAATTAGGTCATTCTGGTAGATTGGGCATAACATTGCCTTGAAGAATATAAATAAGGTCAAACATGTGGCATTGGAAAGATGATTTAGAGGAATACTAAAGTACCGAAGATAAAATCTTGGGGATCTGAAATTACAAAGATACATTGGTTTCAATATTGAGCTCCTCAAAAGTAAGAAAAATGTGTGTATTCCTTTGAAGTGATTCCAAGGGCATATTGATGTATAGATATTAGTATTGGGTTCTAAAATTCCCCTTAAAAATAATTACAAATCCATTAAGGCTCTACTATGACACATGAAGAGGAAGAATTGCAGTATGATATATCAAAATTACAGTACCAAGTGCAACAAATTTCGATCTCACAAAGAGAAACATAAGATGACATAGATGGTTTAAAAGTAGACATGGAGGATAAGGTGGATGGTTTGAAGGATGAAATGAAAGCTAATATGGATAATCAAGCATTGAAATATCACATCAAACATCTACAATAAGTTCTCCAACTCTTAAATAATAACATAACTATGGTGCAAAATCAAATGAAACAAAAAACATATCAACATCATAGTGAAATAAGTTTTGATGTTGGCGACTGGGTATTTTTATGTCTAAAACAATAAAAACCAATGTTCCTCAAGCAATATAAGAATTATAATAAATTATCGCTTAATTAATATGGTCCTTACAAGGTGCTGCAAAATATTGGTACTATGTAATACAAATTGGAGTTGCCTGCATCTTTCCGAGTGCACCCAATTTTCTATGTGTTAGCCATCTATAATTTTTGTTATACCTAATGATGGCTAGAATCAGTTTGTAGCCTTCAAGAAACAATTTCAAGCTAATATGTTAGTTCTTGAAGCCTATTTGTTCTCTTTGTCCAAAGAAACCTGACTTCACTGATGTTTTCACTTCAAATCCTTCAAAATAGCCCTCCTGTTTCAAAAAGAAAATTGTCTTCAAAGTCACAATTCCCATCATTTATCCTCCCCATTTATTCCCTTCTTTACACCCATTTTTCCCATTTTATCCTCCATTTCCTTGAAAACCCCTTTAAAACCTTATGAATTCCCTTTATTTGGTTTTAAAACCCTTCTTTTACCCCATCGGAACCCCTCAAAACCCTTAAAAAACCTTCATTTCAGCCTAATTCTGCTCCTTTTATACATTTAGGCTCAAGCCCCTTTTGGCTTAGCCCTAGCCCCTTTTCAACATATATCTTGGTCCTATGACCAAGCACTAAGCCCCATCAACTATCGCATATTGTAGCCTCTCGATTCCGCTTTACTCCGCCGATGTCGCAACCCCGATAGACATTCTGCCGATGGAATCCTAACTGTTGATCTGCTTCCATCTGACGATCTGCACTCCATCGGCCATCACAATCTTCTGTTTCGCCTTCCCTTCTCTCCGCAATTTGGATTCCACCGAAAATATCCTGACCATCGATCCTTAAGATCCGATGGCTATTGGGGCTCCATGCTTTCTCGACCTCTCATCCACCATCTCCCCCTCAAAATCAATCCTACACGTTGATCATAATCGATCAACGGCCCGCACTTAACCTGATCCATTTCACCCCACTGATTAAAAACCTTTCGCTACACGACAAAGGTTGACGTCGCCATCAGGACCCACCATCCTCCTCCTATGCATATTTTCTCCCCCCGCGCTAAACATCCACCGTAGATCTACAGCTTGCAGATCGAACGGTCGATGCATCGTTTCGCACCCATTCCAACCACACCCCCGCAGTGTGAAATTTGAACGTGAAATGGGTGGTTTCATGGGGACACGTGTCAACCCCTAAACCTTATCATGTTCCCCCCTTCCAATACCACTTACCGCCTGGGCCTCACGCAAAAACCATTCGTGGTTTTCCTGAAACCACCAATGCTTTCTTCACGCTAAAAAATCTATTTTAAACCATGGATATTTTCTCTTCGCCATAGAACCTCCTCGCTACATGCACCCTCCTCCTCACTACTCCTCCTTCCCCCACACAGCTTCTGCAAGCAGTTTAAAACCACAACGTAGGTTTTAATAACATTTTTAGTGTCTATTTGCAGGTTTTAATGGTGAGTTAATGTGTAGGCTCTCCCAAGTCAAGCAAAGTGACAAAGAGCCGAGGATGACGATCCTCAACGACCAAAAAATAAAAGCAAAAAGGGACATAAAGGGTCAAATTTCCAAGTTTTAAATCAATGCGTCATGGACATTGGTTACACAGCAAACCCTCCAGAGTGAAGAAAGCACCTGTCAGCAAAACAAAAAAGTTAAATGAAGAACAGTGAAGACCAATCAGAGATTAAAGATGAAGATTAAATTTTAAAGGTTAAGCATAAAGGAAGAAGATTTAAGGCTTAATCTGCAGTAGAAATATTAAAGATAGAAGTTCGAATATTGAATATGATTAATGAAAGCCTTAAATCATAATCAAAGACTAATTAGTGTTTAAAACAACAAATCAGGACAGATCAACAAGGCAGGGAGCCCTAAGCACATCAAGACATAGCAGTTAATTCATCGAAATATCTGAAGCCACATGTAGCCTTTTTTTCACCTACAAAGACACTTTGACAGTTATCACACCGACAGAACATCTTTTGACTATCAGAATAGTCATTTTAAGACATGGAAAATCCTTAAAACCCACTCTTTTCACCTACTTTATCCTCAGGAAGTAAATATAGAGTTATTAAACAGAGAAGTAGTGCAACTCATTCCTACCTTAGGCCTTGTGTAGTTTTCAAGGCTAGGAATGCATTTACTCTGTAATTAATAACATATATGAATCCTAAAAAGAGATCCACCTCCTCATTCTTCTATAAATACTCTATGAGGAGCTCTTTGTTAGTGGTTGGTTGCTGGAATTCGGACTCTTTGAAGTTGTACATAGTCTCGCTGAAGGTTAAGAAGAAATTGAAGTATTGGAAGATTGATGATGTTTTGACATGTTTTGTTAATGAGAAGGCTCTATCATTGGATCCCTAAACATGGCTGTTGGTGATGTATTCTAATATGTTAATTTTTTTTTCCTGTTTTCAATTCTATTTCGTCGTTTCTTACTACAGTAGAGTAAACATTTTAGGCTAAGAAATGTCTCCTAGAAGCACCTTAGACCTGTTTACTCTCCATTGTTTTATGTTTTCCTCTACTGAGGCATTCTAGAGAATTCTTAATTTCTCTCTTGAACCCTTATGCTTGTTTATTTCAGATATAGTTCAAACAATTGGTCTCAAGAATGATTTATGGTTTTCCCTGCTTACTTGCTGCCACTTGAAAATTGTTTTTGAAGTCTCCCTTTAAAGTACCATTGTTTAAAGTCTACCAAAGAGGTCTATTTTGATCATACCCTTTGTTCTTGCGGAGATAATTGTTTTGAAAGTCTTTATAATTGTAATCAGAGATGTTTAGGCATTCCCTCTTCAATGATACAATTATTTTTGAATCTTTTATGTTTTCTAAATTCCTTGAAGGTGAAATCTTTGGATGAAATAGAGCGTACCTCGACTCCTAGATTTCATTTGAAAAGTTTGTCTTGAAATTGTTATTTGCTGAAGTGTGGTTTCTAGAATTTATGGTTAGCGCTGTCTATGGAATGCCTCTTCATGTTCAAATGATGTTTTAAGTCCCTTTTTTGAGAAGTACATATAATTAAGGATTCTTAATTGCCCTTAGTTCTACTTCTCCTTCTAAATCCTTAATGTCCATTTCATTTCATCCACCAAACCCAAGATCCACTGGCCAAGTTAGATTTGCCCTTTGATAGCCCATATCCATTGATTGAGCTTGTTATAACTTATTCTTGACTCCTTTGCCCAATGGCTCTGATATTTCCCCTTTCTATCTATGCTTCCTAGATCATTCATGTCCAACCAAGCAAACCCAAACAAAAAAAATTTCACTTAATAACTAGCCTAAAATCAACCCTTAAAAGAAAACAAGACATATCTGTGCAAAAAATTTAGAGATCCCTCTCTGAGACTAGGAGGGCTAGATCCTAGAGCTCTAAAGCTTGGTTTGAATGTTGCCTTGTCATTTGGCTTTCCAATCAACCAAATCATAGGACCCCAACACTATGTTTTCATGCTTAAAGAAGATTGTTGACTTGAGGAATCCTGATCCAGGTTCATATTCTATGGATAAACCAAAAAGCCCTCCAACTATTGGCCCTTGCGGCAGTGATCTGCTTGCACATATCAGAGTCTCACATGAAGCAGTATGGGGGGGTGCTAGAACCAGGTTTCTGATCCCTAAGGGAGAAATTGATGAGTGGTCCTTGATAAAAACCCACAAAAAACTTATACAGATGTGCGCACAAAGACTATTCAAACATTAACATAATATCCCATAATCGCTATCACTTTAGCAAGGACAAATAGAACAGAAGTCGATCCAACTCATAGTACATCAAATACTTAAATAGATATATTATGTATCAACATTTCATCATAATTTATCCAAATATCTTGCACAATAGCTTATAACAGATTACGAAGATAGTATCACATAAATAGGGTTCGCTTTAGCGCAGCCAACAGATGAGAACCAAATATCACTCTTACTTAACAAGAGTCAATATTCATGTAGAAACATATCAATTAGCTCTACACATTCATTAGTAATAAAACAGAAAGTGTGATCTCATCAAAGCATAATAGTAAGCATAAAAAAAAATTAGACACATAACACAGAGATTTCGCCAAAAATATTAAGTATATTAATTCGTGAGATCTGTCAATACATCATATTTTCCTTCAAACACCCTTACAAAACCCTTACTATCCCTTTCGCGCACACAGCCAACAGAAGTCAATCCAAGTCATATTACATCAAATACTTAAACAGATATATTATGTATCAACATTTAATCATAATTTATCCAAATATCTTGCAAAAAAGCTTATAACATATTACGAAGATAGTATCACATAAATAGGGTTCGCTTTAGCGCAGCCAACAGATCAGAAAAAAATATCACTCTTACTTAACAGGAGTCAATATTCATGCAAAAAAATATCAATTAGATCTGCACATTTGTTAGTAATAAAATAGATAGTTCAGTCTCATCAAAGCATAAACAACAATTAGACACATAACACAGAGATTTCGCCAAAACTATTAAGTATATTAATCCGTGAGATCTGTCAATACATCATATTTTCCTTCAAACACCCTTACAAAACCCTTACTATCCCTTTCACGTACACAGCCAACAGAGTCCGCACACAGCCAGGACTAGAGCTCTATGCACAGAACCAACATGAGCCTTTTACCCAAATTGGAAACCCTTACAAACTCAGATATTATCCGACTATCAATATCTCATTACTTAATCAAACTACCTAGCTTAGACATCTTATATCTATTTATATGCGCCTATCGCGCATATAATATGGTCTCAAAACATGTTTCAGGCCCATAGTTTACATTTAAGTTCATTTACACAAAAATAGGGGACTTTGACCACCCCAAATCCTTTTGACTCTATTTTCACAATGCGCATATACAATATTACCCAAAAATAGAGCTTCAAAAATTGTGCCTCAGGGGACCCCGCCTCAATAGGCCCAAAACATAAACATGTGACTCATCCTGAGTCACTGAGGCATTGCGATGTATCCTTTGTTTTATCTTGGAGCGTCTTAACAGAAGTTTGGAGAGGGATCACTAACTCCGGGCTCTATGCTGCTAAACCCTGTACCTGCTGAACCATATTGTCTTTCGTGGGCCCTTCACCGACCATCTACACACTACGTTGGGTCTATTGGATGATCTTGAGAATGTTTTCCAGCGTCTGCGAGAGTTGCAGTGCTTCCTCTGCCCATGGTTGCATTCTTTCTTTGAGCACTTTCTTTTTTCAATGCAAATCTACAATTTCGCCCTAGAGTTTGCGGCCTTCTTGGAGACGAGCGAGTCTCTCCTGAACCACTAATGTGGGTGCTACTATGTGTATTTCCTCAAATTTTTGTTCCTTGGTGCTAAGTTTGTCATGCAGATACTACACAGCTGAATCATTCTAAACAGAGGCCCAAATTTCCATGGCCTTAGCTAGAGACTGGTCACACTGAGTGACTGTGGTGGAAATACTCTCTTATGTCTGCTTCACCTCTATTTCTCTCTTGGCATGGACCTCTGGCGGTGTATCCGTCTAAAGCTTGGTTTGAAGATATGCAATTTCTTGCTCATACTCGACTCGAATGGTGTGAGATTCCGTGCATGAAACCTTGATTGTAGCAACTAGTTCATACAACTTTTTTGTAGGTACAGCGGTTTTTGCGACCGCTGGAATATCCTGGCATAATTGATTTATCTTGGCTTGCAGCGCACCATGCTGGGATTATGCTACTTGATATACTTCCTCTGCCTACCATTGCTACTCATGCGCTTGTGAAGCCCATTTTTGTGCCTCCTAGGTCTACATCTGCGCGGTTGCTTCGCGGTACTACAGCTCATCAGCAATGACTGAGTGTAGAATATGAAACTTTCCTATAGGCAACACAACAAGATTAATTTTCACATCACTTGTACCAGTAAATTGAGTGTGTTGGCTTTCATCCATTTGAAATTATGGTACAGGGATATGGAAAAATTGCCCCTCCCTAGATGATGGAAATACTACGTCCAAAGGTTGTGCGCTGCTAACAGGCGCACTGGTCCGGATCGCTTGAATCATGCTCACCTGGATCTGGCTCACTTGCATTTTCAACTCTTGTATGCCAACCTATACAACCTCCAAGGAATATTTATACTGGACCTCCATGTCCATACAAAAATCCTCCTTCGTAATGGTCACTATGTTTTCGATCTCATTGAGATCATCCTCCATCAATGTTAGGACCTCTTGTCCTGTTTGCTTCGATCCCTTATGATTTTTCCTTGACTCAACCTCCAGGTCTACACACCATGTTTTGTGCCTTTGGATGTGGTTAATTCATTTTCTTTGGGCATAAATCCATTCATTTATGTCACTGTGGTGGTCTCAGCAGTTTCTCCTGTAGTGGTCGATGTAGGCTCTTTGTCACCAAGTTTGTCTATCACCGTTAGTGGTATCGTGTAAGCTGGCTTTTCTTTGTCTTTCTCTATGGAGTTTCCTATTGGGGTGCATGGTTGTGTTGGTGGAGTCAACCACACCGGTGGCTAGTCTACTCTGACACTAATCAATTCGTCCTTAGTCACCAAATAAGTTAACTCGTACCAGACACACTCCACAACACCCTTTGTGTCGATGTGGATATTATGGAATGTAGCCTTAAAGTGTACTACCTTTTTGTACTGCTCATAAAGGGTGGGAGATAAGTGCAGATTTGAATGTACCACCTAGTATAAGCTCACATCATATAGGACCCAAAATATCTTGTTTTCTTTTGCTTGCACAAGGTTAGAAGATTGTGAGAGGGTCGTGTAGCATGCAGCTTCACACATTGGTTCTAAAAGTTCTAGTAATTGGGTATATTGAGGGTTTTTCCACCCAATCAGCATGATTAACAATAAGAGCCAAGCATACTAGAAATGATTTCCCTCCTCCTGGACTTTGTGCATGTTTTCATGGAATTATTTGCAGAGATATATGCACACCAATTGTAGATGACCCCTTTTTCGCATCTCTGAGCGAGCGCAATTACGTGCTCAGGCACTTCCTTCGCCCTACACTTGAACATCATTTTGCAAGCCAAAATTACTATTCTAAAATGGACTAACGGGTCATTTATTTCTTCTACCACAAATCCCCAAGATTTCTACATAACATCATACTTCTTCTTAATTTTATCGGCCATTGCTTTCTCTCGCGCTTTCCCTCTGAAATCAGCCATAGGGTCGGCCCCCTTGTTTTGAAATTCGATGATTCTATGAATGAGGTCTGCATCAATTCGGATGCACTCTCCCATCCAGATCGCCTCGTCATGCACTAATTCTAATAGCTTCCTGACGCAAATATCATTGATGGGGTTGTGCCCAAAATGAGGGATCCACAAAAGATTGATCATGTTTTCCTTGTGCAGACATAACATTTCCTTCTTAGGTTCAAGGTGCACCAGACCTCCCGCATATGGAACTATATCAAGATAAATTTATGGCGCAAGCTCTAGAAATTTTCTCCACGTCTACAATGTCCCAGTCATCAAAGTGCGGCTGAGGGATTTTGGCGAGCATGTACCCCTCCATTGGGACATTCTCTAGGATCAAGGGCACTTGGATACCTGCACGCACCTTATCCAAGTCCTTCGGCACTTTCAATGTAGGATTATGTGGCGTAATATAACTAGGAAGCCCCGCGAATGGTACTACTTCTATGATGTCATCATCACATTCTTCTATAGTTTTCGGGAGTTTAGGCTTGGGTTTCTTCATCTTCTCTCCAGTAGAATGGCGAGGTGTGGGTGTATTTTATCTCGGGGACTTGCGCATCCAAAAAGTATGTCCCTTCTTTATTTTAGATGGTGCAGAGGTCTCTACCATAGGCACCTCCTACGCGGTAAGGTCCTCTCCAGTTCTAGTGGTAGTCATTTTGCTTTGAATCACGTATCCTAAACCCACTTGGCGAAAAGCTTCCTCAAACACAAGATTAAATCTAGACATAGGTGCAACAAAATAAAAGACAAATAAACAACTTAGAGTATAAAAATCGCTTAGAATTCAAAGAGAGCTATTGCGACCCCCTGATTCATATGTATACTTGTGGCACATCTGCAACGACTCCTTAGGCAGTAATGAGGTTCCAAGACTTAAAAATTGGTCCCAAATCTGGAAAAATCCCCTCATTAAATGCATCTTGGATGCTCCTAAACATGGTAATAATTATGTCTTATCCAGTTTTATTATTCCAACGGCTATTTTTTTATGCCTCTATGCACCAGTCAATCTCGTGGTGTAGACAACACGTGCATGCCAAACCTTACTGTGCATGTAATCCATAGATAATTATAACCATTGACAGATCATCCCCCCCAACATACGCTTGTTTAACAGGTAATTCAAAGCATATCGTGTAGTATCCATCATGTCCCTTAGTAACTGAAAAATTTTCTGACATTCATCATCCCAACGGAATGTCGCACGTCTGCGGAGTAATCTGGTCATGGGATCAGTTATCAATTCGTATTGGGGACTACGCTTTCTGTAGTATCCCAAAAGACTTAGCATGGAGCACATTTTTCTAAAGTTTGAGGGGATGGAGGGTCCTGCGAGTGCGCACCGGTCCCAAACTTCTACTAGTGCAAAGCGTCAACAAGACATAGTCTCCTTGATCGATGCATCAACGATAAAAGCTTGACCAATGATATCGATGCCACTTTCAAAGCTAAATGTAAGAAGAAAGCTATATATCAATGTAGACCAGACGCTAGTGCCTCTGCGCATCTCTATTTCCAAGTACCATCCAGTTGGCACCTTTCCCAGGGTATGAATAAACATGTGAACCCATTCAGGCCTTGGTTCCACACACCATACCTAATTCCACTTTGCGATATGTCTAGGTGGATCCTCCTTGCCAATGTATAAGTATTCTTCTTTAATGATTGATCGTTCAAATCTTAGCCGCATCATCTGTGCGCATTCCTCCCAATATCTCATATTCTCCTTATGTGTTTCCCACCATCTTGCTGGAGTAGCGTGCAAGCCAATATCTAAAGCATGGAACCTTTGTGTTGTTGCCACAGTTCTTTCCAGTTATTTTAGGAACATGTTTACATCAATTGATCCATCATAATGTGGGAACTCACGTACCTCATATATTATACATCACAGATGTCTCGTCACATGATTACAACGTAACGTAGACACCTCATGCAATCAGTTCTTCCAATTCTCCATTTCCTCATCAGAGTTTGGAAAACAAGAACTTTCCTTCTCCAAATTAATATTTCCATCTGTTGTTGGGTTGATCCAATCCTCTTTGCACAAGCTTAGCTTATAGATTTGGTCAATGATGTCCCCAGTGCACACAGGCTCAGTATATTGGTGTCCTTCAACAAGGTCTAGAGGGATGATAACTCAGACTCCAGTATTCTCAAACCCCATCCTTCTTTTATTCAATTCTATGACACCATCCATGTCAATAGCCCAATCCAATCCCAACAGTGTAGGATAGGGATTTGTATCATCCACGATATCTATCACTTCAAATTTGGATTTCACATTGATGCCCTCAATACTGACTACGACTTGAGGCAACCTCTTATGAGGAATGATCCTCTGCTGATTGGCCATGCACAATCAGATCGTGGACCATTCCACCTTATGTTCACCCATGCGCTACCATGTTTTTTTTGGTAGAACATTAGCATCTGACCTCAGATCAAGAATTACCAATTCCATCTCATAATATCCTATCTAAGCAATCAATTGCACCTCTCTACTCGTTCTTTTCTTGTTTTTGTAGATTTTTTTAACCGTGTGTTGTTCTATCATTGGTGGTCCCTTCTTTGCACAATTATATATTAATGCCTGCAAATTTTCCAGTGCCTTCTTGTTGCGCAGTAATTTCATACATGACTGTAGGAAGGGTTTAATCTCTTCATATCCTCTAGCACCTTCCAATGGTCTACTTGTTGTTGATCCACCACCCTCTGTGAATTCTTTCTGTGCCTCAATAAGGGTTTCCTTTGAGCACTAAAGATCAAGTCCTACTTTATGATCTTGCACCTTACTAATCCAAACATCTGTATTTGATTGTTTTCCTGTACCTCCATTGGTAGCTATGTCGCTCCTTGTTACTACATTCACACTTGGATCCTCCCCATGATGTTCAACATGCACCATATGCAGATTTTGTGTTGGGGTCTACGTCTTTCTTTCCTGCATCTTAGAAATTAAGATAGGCAAATATTCAAGCACATGATTAATTTTCCTACAATACCTATAAGACTGCCGCATAGGATTCAAACAATCACGTGCATAATAGCCAACATCCCTGGAATTATAACAAATGACTTTTCCTCTTCCTCGACATGCTCATCCACCTCCTTGACCTCTTCCTCTCCCCGAATATCCTCTGCACCAAGAAGGGGATGCTAGTGAGAAGGACTCAGCCTACACCCTGTGTATTTCATATTTATCCATCATCATCTCATAGGTGCGATAATGTTTCTCATAATGCCCTAATGACTAATAGAACCTAAAAATGTTAGGTCCCTATATTACTAGTATAGTCCCTTATTGTTGTTAGTGTAACCCCCTTATTGTTATTATTGTACCCTTGTAACCCCCATTTTGTTATTATTGTGCCCTTAAATTATTGTTTTTAGGTCGGCTAGGATTACATTGTGGCCCACTAGGATTACATTATGGCCCCATGGACTCCTATATATAGAAAGGAGGTTTTGTAAATTGTATCATCCAAGAATTGTTCATTTATGTAATGTATTGGAGGTTTCCCCCTCGAAGTGTCTCATTTCTTCTCTTTTTGGAGCTGGTTACACAACATTTGGTATCAGAGGTTTGGATTCTAGGGTTTCACTACTCCAAACAGGTCATCGTGGAATTTTCGCTATAAAGTTTTTTCTACGAAGTTTCAGAATCTAAAATTTGTAGGGTGCGAAGCTGAAATCCTGAGGAAGGTTTTCTAAAAATTTCAGAGCTTGTTTCGCAATATTTTCGGAGATATCATCTGTGGAAGTTAGGTATTTTTCCAAGCTCCCAAACAGGTCATCGTGGAATTTGAACTATAATTTTTTTTTCTACGAAGTTTCAGAATCTGAAATTCATATGGTGCGAAGCTGAAATCCGGGGGAAATTCATCAAAAAAATTTAGAGCTTGGTTCGCAATATTTTGGGAGATATGATCTGTGGAAGGTAGTGTTTTTTCAAGCTCCTGAATTTCATCTCAAAGAGGTGATCGTGGGAAAAGTTCAATAACTCTCTCTCTGGGCATCAGATTGGAGTGCCGTAAAAATTGGTCACAAGTACACAGACTATAGTTTCTTAGCTATCAATTTCAGAGACAAAGGACGAAACAGTGACACATGGCAAGTCGTACAATTTCGCTCTACTGAACCAGTCCAGAATTAGGTCATTGTGGGAGATTGGACACAGCTTTGTCTTGGAGAATCCAAATCAGGTCAGACCTGTGGCATTTGAAAGATAATTCAGAGGGATACGTTGATACTGAAATTCAAATATTGAAGTGCTGCAATCATATAGATAATCCAATCTCAATATCTAGTTCCTCAAAAGCAAGAAAAATGTGTGTATATTTTTTTCTTTCCAAATTGCACGAGTCTTCTTTGAAGAATCAATTTGAATTGATTCCAAGGGCATATTGTAGAATATATAGCAGTATTGGGTTCTAAAAGAAGCCCCATAAAAATAATTCAACACCCATTAAGCCTTCAGAAGGCTCTACTATGACTCATGAAGATCAGGAATTGCAACATGATCTATCAAAATTACAAGAGCAAGTGCAACAAATTTCACTCTTGCAAAGAGCAACAAAAAATGAAATGGAAGTTCTAAAGAAAGGTGTGGATGTGAAGATGGACGGTTTGAAGAAAATCATGGAAGCTAATATAGATGGCGTGGAAGCTAAGATGGATGGCATGGAAGCTAAGATGGATGGCATGGAAGCGGACATGAAAGACAACATGGAAAACATGAAGAATGATCTCAAAACAGACATCGAAGGTTTGACAAATTTGATACAAGAAATGTTTCCTAATGGTGAAAAGATAGTAGAAGAACCTCATGATGAGAACAAAATAAATGTTAATCATGATTTCATAAACTCTAATTTTGGTGGGAAGAACCACCATATTCCAAAAATGGATATGAGGAAGTTTGATGGAAAGGATCCTGTAACATGGATACTACAGATGGAGAAATATTTTGATCTCCATAATGTGCAAAACACACAAAAGGTACGCATTGCAACTTTACATTTAGAACAAAATAAATTTGTATGGTATCGATAGCTTTTCTCCCGTAAACAAATTGTCACTTGCTCAATTTTTACGGAGGAAATGATAGCACATTATGAGGATACAAAGAGCAACACCTTCTTTAGCCAATTGATAAATCTCAAACAAAAGGGTTTAGTGGGGGAGCACATTGGGGACTTCCAAAAATTGAATATAAGGGTAACTGATATTCCAGAGGAACACAAGATTGATCTCTTCATAGGCACTTTAAAGGATAACATCCAACATGAATTTCGCGTTCTGGAACCTGATTCATTGGAGAAGGCATTCAGGTTGGCAAGAAAAGTTGAATGTAAAATTATGGCGACAAGGAAGCCTACCACTCAATTCTATAAAGAAGGAAGTGTTGCTACGCCTAGATTTCCACAACCTACAAGGTTGACACCACAACAATTGGAAGAAAAAAGAGCAAAAGGGCTTTGCTACGGTTGTGATAGAAAATACACTAAAGGTCATAAGTGTGCTGAGAAGAAATTATTTTACATAGATTGTGAAGAAGAAGAAGAAAATGAACAAGAAGAGGATATACACCAGGAACCACCCCGAGAAGAGGAAGAAATGAATCCGACCATATCGTGTAATGCACTGGCAGGAATTACCACTCCTCAAACTCTCAAGATAGAAGGACATATAAAGAAGAAAAGGGTAATAGTGTTGATTGATTCAGGTAGCACCCATAATTTTATTCATTATAAGGTATCCAAGGAATTAAATTGTTTCCTATACCCAGCACCAGAATGTCAAGTGATGGTTGCAAATGGAGGAACTATAAATTTCTCTGGAAAATGCCATAATATCAAGCTAACCATGGGGGAATATGTGTTGACTAGTCCAATGCTTTCCATTCCTATGGGAGGTGCTGATGTTGTACTAGGAGTACAATGGTTACAATCTTTGGGGACTGTAGCTTTTGATTTTCAAGAAATTTTCTTTAAATTTTTTTCAGAAGGAAAGGAAGTCGAATTATGGGGTATTAAAGGGAAGCTGGGAAGGATAATAAGCTCTAATGTCATGACAAATCTTCTAAAGAAAGAACAACGAGGCGTAATTGCAAAATTATGCTCACTAAAATTTCCGACATCAAAATCATCTATTTCTGTAGATCTCCAACAAGTCTTGGACAATCATTCCAAGGTGTTTGAAACTCCCAAAGTACTCCCACCTATTCGTGATCATGATCATGCTATTCATTTGATTCCAGGAAGTGTTCCTCCAAACATCAGGCCTTATAGATATCCTTACTTCCAAAGAGCGAAATTGAACGTATGATTGCAGAAATGTTAGAGGCGGGTATAATTCAACCCAGTCAAAGTTCTTTCTCTGCTCCTGTAGTATTGGTACACAAGAAGGATGGATCATGGCGAATGTGTCCAAATTATAGGGAGCTCAATAAGCTCACCATTAAAGACAAATTTCCCATTCCTGTGATTGATGAATTATTGGATGAATTACATGGAGCAATTTATTTTACCAAGTTGGATCTTCGTTCAGGATATCATCAAATTAGAATGAAGAGTGAAGATATTCCAAAAACAACATTTCGAACTCATGAGGGTCATTATGAATTTTTGGTCATGCCTTTTGGCCTTACCAATGCACCTTCTACATTTCAAGGGTTGATGAATTCCGTTTTCAAACCCTTCCTTAGAAAATTTGTGCTAGTATTTTTTGATAATATACTAATCTACAGCAGGTCTTGGAAGGATCATGTTGAACATGTTGACAGGGTGCTCAAACTATTGTAGGAGAAACAATTGTATGCAAAAACATCCAAATGTTTCTTTGGAGTACAAGAGGTGGAATATCTGGGTCATATTATATCTCACGAGGGTGTTAAAGTAGACCCTAACAAAATTAAAGCCATTAAGGAATGGAAATTCCCCAAGACAATAAAGCAGTTGTGAGGATTTCTTGGGTTAACAGGCTATTATAGCAATTTTTTTAAGAATTATGGGAGAATAGCAGCACCTCTAACAACATTATTGAAGAAAGATGCATTTTCATGTACTCCTAAAGCAACTAAGGCCTTTGAACATCTTAAAGAGGCAATGTGCCTAGCACCGGTCTTAGCTACGCCAGACTTCACAAAAACCTTTATTGTGGAATGTGATGCCTCAGGAAATGGAATTGGTGTAGTTTTAATGCAGGAAGGAAGACCCATTGCTTTTGAAAGTCGTCCAATCAAAGGAAAGTATTTACAGAAACCTATTTATGAGAAGGAAACGTTAGCAATACTGCATGCACTAAAGAAATGGAGAACTTACCTAATGGGAAGACACTTCAAGGTAAAAACTGATCATGATAGTCTTAAACACTTTTTGGAACAAAGACTATCTTCCGAAGAGCAGAAAAAATGGGTCACAAAGATGTTGAGTTATGACTTTGAAATAATCTACAAAAAAGGAAAGCTTAATGTTGTTGCAGATGCACTCTCAAGAAAGAATGAAGAGGTGGAAGCATTGCTTTGTGCCATTTCTATTATCCAACTGGATTGGATAACCGAAGCAAGAGATGAATGGAAGAAGGAAAAAGATGTATGGACACTCATTCAAAAGTTGCAGCAAGATCCTAGTACATCTGATACATTTAGTTGGAAAAATGATTCCTTATGGTACAAAGATCGCTTATATATTTGTAAGAGTTCCCAACTAAAACAAAAGATTCTTCTGGAATTGCACACTTCTCCTTTAGGAGGACACTCAAGATTTTTAAAAACTTACCACAGGGTGAAGAAAGAATTTTTTTGGGATGGCCTTAAATCTGATATTCAAAAGTTTGTGGCGGAATGTTTGGTTTTCCAGCAGAATAAAGTGGAGACAATTAAGACCCCGGTACTTCTACAACCTTTATCCATTCCAAGTCAAGGTTGGGAGGAGATTTCAATGGATTTTATCATAGGTTTACCTAAGTCTAAAGGAAAGAATGTCATCATGGTGGTAGTTGATAGACTTACCAAGTATGCACACTTTTGTGCATTATCTCATCCATTTAAAGCAAGTACAGTTGCTACTACATTTGTGGACAAAATTCAAAAGCTACATGGAAGCCCAAGGGTTATTGTGAGCGACAGAGATCCCATTTTTACGGGAAATTTTTGGATGGAGTTATTTTCTTGTTTGGGTACTCAATTAGCTCATAGCTCATCTTATCATCCTCAATCTGATGGTCAAACTAAGATAGTAAATAAATGTTTGAAAGGATATCTTCGTTGTTTTGTATCTGATAAACAAACACAATGGGTCAAGTGGTTACCTCTTGCTGAATGGTGGTATAACACTTCCTTCCATACTGCAGCAAAAATGACCCCATTTATAGCACTTTATGGATATCATCCACCATCCATCACATCATATTTAAGAGAAAATTCGAAGGTTCAAGCGGTGGAAGATCACATCGAGCATCAGCAAGAAGTTCTCCAACTCTTAAAGGATAACCTGAATTTGGCACAAAATCGAATGAAACAACGGGCAGATCAACATCGCAGTGAGAGAAGTTTTGATGTAGGAGATTGGGTATTTTTACGGCTACAACCATACAAACAAATGTCCCTCAAGCAAGCTAAGAAGGATAATAAATTATCGCCAAAGTACTATGGTCCTTACAAGGTGTTGCAAAAAATTGGTACTATGGCATACAAATTGGAGCTTCCTGCTTCTTCACGAGTACATCCAGTTTTCCATGTTTCATGCTTAAAGAAGGTTATAGGTGAAAATCTTCCAGTTCAAACAATATTGCCAAAACTTGATGAGGAAGGAAAAATCATATTGGAACCAGAATCCTTGGACTGATTTAGGTCAGACTAATACTTCCCAATCCTTGGACAGGAATCTGTGTCATGCAATACAACAACCTAAAAGATTGTACACCAGACAGGGCTTTTCAAGGGGTTGGGACCTCCAGCATTCAAATAATTAGTGAAAACAGGACACTAATCCTTATGGTGGCTATAAGATTTGAATTTTATACACTAAATCTCTGTGAACACTTCCTTTCCCTTATCGTTGCACAAAATTTGAATTTCTAAGTGCATGGCTTCCAGTTGATTATGTATTTGTTGAGTCCCAAGCACAACAGGTTTCGGTGTAGCTTCTAATTTCATTGTGATCTCCACAGGCTCAGCTAATGTGGAAATATTCTTTTTTCCTAATGGTTGGCACAAATGGGGGAGCAAAATAACAATGAACCATTATTTATGTTGAGCATCATCAATGGGGAACTCTCCATCCCTGATGGCACGCTTCAACCATTGGTCTACTTCCCATACTCACTGATTAACCTCCTGGTGGATATCTTTCATCTCAATATGAGCTATGTGTATGATTTAGACTTTTTGAACTGCTCTTTTAGGGAAGTCTTTGTTTGTTGCAAGGTAGCATCAGGGTTATCCTAAACATACCTCATATACCAACCCAATGCTCTATCCTGGAAGGCAGTAGCGAGTTGTGCTTTCTTAATATCATTTTTGTGAACCTGTTGTGCCTACCAGATAGCCTCAGTCACAATTCAGTATCATCATTCCCGATACCCTTGAAATTAGGTAGCTTCATTGATACGGCTATTGCTACTTCTAGGATAGGAGGAGGAGATGGAATTTGCGATGGAGTAGATGGTCTCTGATGCGATGACATAAGTGGAGTGGATGGGGTCGAGAACATCCATAAAGGTCTCTGCTGGAAAAATATTTATTCGTTAGAAACACTTGAGATAGAGGTTTTTGGTTCAGGCTCACTATCATATCTAAGCTTTAGAGAGCTATAAGGGATTTCTTTAGACTCTTCATGGTAAATTTTTGCCACTGCACATAGCTGAACCCTTTTTATGCATTCAAGCAGCATGTTCGTACATACAACCATTTTCACACAATAACATCTTCAATGAAAATTTCAATGAGTGCAGAAACTTACTTATAGGGCCTTTGAAAAATATTATCTTTGCTTCAGAGTAGGCCACAAATTTATTAATGGAAAATTCAGTCACAAAGTTGCCCAAGAGCTGGTCAATCCAATGATCTACCGTGCGAGTGATATTATTATCAAATCTTTCTACTTTTTGGATCAATTCAGAGGTCCACTCAGTGACTGGGTAATCTCTTATACATCGACGGAATTTAGCTAAGCGTGACAACCACTCCTGAAGCTCCTATGCGAAGGAATTAAAGAAAATTTCATTCACTTCTATATAAATATATTTTCTGACCCACTGTTTGATAGATAAATTATTTCTCTTATTCTCTTGAACCAAAAATTCCAGGGTCCTTCTATCCAGCCAATCTTGTAATTCGTTTTGTGAGGGTTGCCACAACATCAAATATCCCTCAAAATGATGTTCCCGATCTCGGCAATGGAACCATTTGTTGGCTTGAAGGGTCCTGACCCAAGTTTATATTTTATGGATAAACTAGAAAACCCTCCAACTATTGGCCCTTCCAATAGTGATCTGCTTATGCAAATCAAAGTCTCACCTGAAGCAGTATGGGGGGGTATTGGAGCCAGGTTTCCACACCCCAAGGGAGAAATTGATGAGTGGTCCTAGGTAAAATCCCACAACAAACTTATACAGATGCACGCACAGATACTAGGCAAAAACTAACAGAATACCCCAAAATCGCTATCACTTTGGCGCAGACAAATAGAACAGAAGCTAATCCAAGTCACAATACATCAAAGAATTAAACATATCTATTATGTGTCAGCATTTAATCGTATTTTATCCAAATATCTTGCACAATAGCTTATAACAGAATATAGATATTGTATCACAGAAATAGGGTTCTCTTTAGCGCAGACAACAGATCAGAACCAGATCTCTCTCTTACTTAACAAGAGTTAATATACATGCATAGAAATATGAATTAGCTATGTGCATTCATTAATAAGCAAACAGATAATGTAATCTCATCAAAGCATAATAGCAAGCATAAAAAAATAGTATACACATAACACAGAGATTTCGCCAAAACCGTTCCTTCTATTAATCCTTCAGAGTTGTCAATACATCATATTTTCCTTCAAACACCCTTACAAAACCCTTACTATCCCTTCTGCGCACACAGTCAGCAGAGTCCACACACAACCAGGACTAGGTCTTCACACACACAGCCATCAGGATCCTTTTACCCAACCCAAAAACCATTATATACGTAGATATTATCTGACTATCAATATCTCATAGCTTAATAGAACTACTTATATTAGACATATTCTATCTCTTTATATGCGCCTAGCACCCAGATACTATGGTTTCAAACCATGGTTTGAGGCCCACAGTTTACATCTAAGTTCATTTACACAAAAATATGAGACTTTGACCACCCCAAAGCCTTTTGACTCCCTTTTCATAGTGCGCACATACAATATTACCCAAAAATGGAGCTTTGAAACCTGTGCCTCACGAGACCCTGCTCCAACAAATATTATAGGTGAAACACTCCCAGTTCAAACAATATTTCCAAAACTTTATGACGAAGGAAAAATCATATTGGAACCTGGAGTAGTCACAAAAAGAAGAAATCGACAACTATGAAATCGATCAATTTCAAAGTATTTCAGCAAGTGGAAGAACTTACGCATTGAATATTCCATATGGGAGGATGAGAATTTTTTATAGAAGCATATAGAAATAATCAAGTGTTGATGACAACACTTTTTTGAAGGAGAGGGGCATGTTAGGTCCCTATATTACTAGTGTAGTCCCTTATTGTTGTTAGTGTAGCCCCCTTATTGTTGTTAGTGTAGCCCCCTTATTATTATTTTTGTACCCCTATAGTCCCCATATTGTTATTATTGTGCCCCATAAAATCCCATTATTGTTATTGTTTTTCCATTACATTATTATTGTTAGATCATCTATGATTATATTGTGACCCCATGGACTCCTATATATAGAAAGGAGGTTTTTTCATTTGTATCATCCAAGAATTGTTGAGTTATATAGTGTAAAGGAGGTTTCCCCCTCAAAGAGGTTGATTGCTAAGGCGTTGATCTATCTTTCTTCTATTTTGTGAGCTGGTTTCATAACACCCAAGAAGTAAAGGTAATTACTTATGAATCATGAAAAATTTAAGGAGCATGAGTAGAGGTAATCCACCTATGATTTGGAGCTAAATATTGTGGTTCATGCACTAAAGGTACGGAGGAATTATCTTTTGGGAAAAGGTTTTTTTATTAAAAACTAACCATAGTAGTCGAACTATTTATTTTAAGCATCCCACCTTGAATTCCTAACAAGCAAGATGGAATTCCTTCTTGAATGAATTTGAATTTGAGATTCAACATTTAAAAGGAAAATAAAATCACATTCTTATGCGTTGAGCTGAAGCATACATGGTATATATGTAATTTACTACAATAAAATTGAATATAATTTTCCAGAGTCAATTAAAGAAGCTGCTCAAAAAGATCTTGAATAAAAAAAATTATGGCAGCCAGCACAGCAAGATAATAGACAAGGGACTCGGTTTGAATTCAAAATTAATGAAGGGAAATTGTTGACTTTTCGGGGGAGAACATACATTCCAAATCAAATTTCTATAAAAAAAATTACTTCTAGATGATTTTGACGAAAGTACTTACACTACTTATCTCAATTATCAGAAAATTCTCTTAGTAATTAGAAAGGATTATTTTTCCCCGGAATGCGTAGGCACATAGCAGAATACTTTAAAAAATGCATAGAATGGTAGCAGATTAAAACTTAACACCAACATCGTGTTGGTCTTCTACAACCTATACATGTACCAGAATGTAAGTGGGGGATGTCATAACACTTGATTTTATTACGGGATTACCTATATCAAAAAAGCACAATGACTCAATAATGGTTGTAATAGATAAACTTAGTAAATCAACTTATTTTATTGTAGTGCAATCCACTTATATTGTAGTTCAAGTTGTTGATTTTTTTATATTCATATTGCATGGAATTCCTCACATGGTTATCTTAGAAACAGATGTAAAATTTACTTCCACATTTTGGAAAGCTTTATTTAGGGGTTTGGGAACTCAGGTTTAGTTCAGTACTACATATCATCTACAAAAATATGGGCAGACTAAATGTGTGAATCAAGTACAGGAGGATATTTTACGAATGTACATCATGAAACAACCCAGTAAGTGGGATGAGTATTTACATTTAGTTGAATTCACATATAATAATGGGTACCATGAGTCGTTGTAGATGAACCCCTTTGAAGTATTATACGGAAGAAAAAATAGAACTCATATAAATTAGAGCAGTCTTGAAAATAAATTAATGTTGGGACCAGAGATGTTGGAAGACATGGAACAGGAGGTGAATAAAATCTGACAAAATTTAAAGGCTTCTCGAGATATAAAAAAGGCTTACGCAGATAAGAAAATAACGTACCGGGAGTTTGAACTAGGAGATCATTTATATGTATGAATTAAGCCTAAAAATAAAACATTAAGGTGGACCAGTTGTGCAAAGTTGGCCCCTCCCTTTTGTGGCCCTTTTTAGATATTAGAATGAATTGGACCAATGGCTTCTCGATTAGCCTTAACTAGTCACATAAAATTCCATAATATGTTTCATGTATCATTACTAAAATGATATGTATATGATCCTAGACACGTGCTAGAGTGGCAAAATGTTCACATAATATTATAGTGAATTCTCTGGTCTAAGTATAAATATTTATATGAACTAAATTTATTGTATGTTGATTGGGACAAGTCGAACCAGATGGAGAGTTCATGGTAGAACCTCAACACATCCTCAATCAGAGATAAATAACATTGTAGAAATGAGCCATCATCCAGGTTAAAGTGAAATGGAAGCAGTTTAGCCCAGTGGAGGCTACCTAGGAGGATGAATAATTTATGGAGATGTGTATCCGAAACTATTTCAGAAAATAGAATAAACACCAAGGAAGGTATTTTACATGAGGAGGGAGATATGTAACACCATGGTACATTTAATAATTCTTTTGTTTATTTACTATGTCTCATTGGTTAACTAGCCAAGTCAGAAACCTCGTTAGTTAAATTTAAAAGAAGTTTGTCAAACTAAAAGAGCATTAATTTATTGTTTCAAAATATATACATATATTTATATATTTTCATATTTAATTGTTGATATGTAATTACATGGATTGAAAATAATGATATATTATTAGGAAAACTCAAGAGAAGAGGCTTGGTAGAAGTTACCTAACTACCAGAAAATTAAACGATTATGGTTCTTGGCTTCCTTTACCTAGAGATAAAAGGGGTCTCAATGGGAAGAAGAGGGGTTCTAACCTCTGGAGGAATAAAATGGAAAGAAAGAAAGACCAAAAACTAAGAATTGCAATTAGGAGTTGTAGGGGAGGATTATTCCTGACCTAGGCATAGATCTAGTGTAATACCTTCAAAATAAGCTTGAGACTTAACCTGGAATAGGTTTTGAGCTCTGCAAGGAGGCTAATTTGGCCATTTCTATCAGATATTGTACTAGTAGGAGGATGCTTGGGGGAAGATTCATACGTGATTGTTGATCTCGTTGGAAGGGTGGAGGGCTCTTTTGGTTGAGTTTCCCAATCAAGCTTCTGACAAAAATAGATAAATAGTTGTAAAATGTAGAAAGATTGTGACTGCTTTATGTTTTAGTTACTATGTGAAATGTCTATGAATATACATAGATTAGGATTTAGTTATTAAAATAAGTGGTGTAATTAAATTATGTGTTTGGTTGGATTTCACATATTTACAGACCAAAGTAAAGTGTGTATATAGAAAACCCAACACATTAGTACCAGTAAGAAAAGAAATAGAAGAATCTTGTAGCAACCAGATAGTCCAACTTGGAATAGGCCCTTGTTGGAAAATCCGTTATGGTTGCGGGTTTATATAAATGTAGACCCGGGGAAAATTGTTAAATATAAAACTGGTTTAAATTTATGGGTTTTTGCCAAGATAATTGCATTGCTAGAACTGTTGATAATTTTACCAAAACCTTTGAACGGGAAAATACAGTGTTATACCAGTATACGATTGAAATTATGAAACCATAAATTTAATGGAGGTTGATTGACCCGAATAATACTAGACTAAATATAGATTTAACTATAAAATAAAGAATAAAACATTGTGCATATAAATATAGTCGAAGGGGCGCCATAAATTATCTCTATAAAGGAAAACTGTGATAGAATTTAATATAGGGAAAAACTGCAAAAAACTTACATATAATAGAGAAAACAAGAAAATTAAACTCATTGTTTAAGTTCTAAATCCAATGACTGAATTTAAAAATGCAAAATATATATACATTGCATACTAAACAGGTCATGCAACATTCATTGCGTCCATACTATAATTATAAATACATATACTGTGTTTGAATTATGTTTTCTTCCAAAACCAAATAATATACAACAGAAGGCTACGATACTAAAAATATTGAAGGAAAATTAAATAGTATTATACTCTTCAATAAAAACTATTAGGGAAAACTCATCCCGAGAACGGTAAGGTAACCAAAAATTATCCCACTGCGTGATAATGGGTTTAAACCCTTATGATAAAAAAAAACTTAAAATTAAGTTCTCTCTTGAGCGTTTGAGAGGTACCTGGCCTTGTGGGAAGGTTCCCCTTTCATTAATTTCAGTAGTAGGGTGAGGGATGGGATAGCCAAATGTTGAGGCAGGCATAAATCCAAAATACCTAGTAAAGAAGTCGAAAGTTAAACCTTTGAACCATAGCCAGAATACAAAGAATATTAACACGGATGTGCTCAGAAGGAATGAATTGATAATAAATTGTCAGTTAAATATTGTAAAGAATATATATTAACCTAGTAAGTTAGGGTCTCGATCTGGTTCATGAAACTGATAGAAACAAGAAAGGGCGATCTCTGTTAAGCTTGGAATGGAATAAATAATGCTCCACAAGGTGCAGAATAGTGTTTTGCCAGCCAATGCAAATATAACCTTAGATGAGTTACAAATGACAAGAGATTACATATTAACATTCATGATGGATGAGATGGATTATGAATATCTCATCGGTAAGGTAGTAGCACAATTGGTGTTACACCAATTTTTGGTCATCTAACCTGTTACTATTATATGGACTAAAGTACACCATGTAAGACAAATTTTACCATAGTAAAATTTCTTTCACTATGAAAAATATCTTAGTAATCCATAATTTATTAATTTGTTTCTGGTCTAAACAAGAAACCCCATGAGGACTAATTGAATAAATCCTTATTTTTTTATTATTTTCCTCAAGGTATAATTAATTAAACCAATGTTTAAGTAATATTCCTGGTCATATTTAACCTAAAACAAGAAAATTAATTATATAAATTAGTATTTATCTTATTATTTTCTAGGAATAATTATTTAAAACATTATTTAAATAATTTTCCTTGTTAAATTTGACTAAATCATTTATAAATAATTGAACAAATCACTATTTATTTAATTATTACTCAACCACATTCTTCAAATAATAAATAAATCATTTATTTATTTATTATTTATAAATAAAGGGATTTGACCAAATTCAAATTCTTTTTCCCTCCCACAAAAAGAATCAAAATTTTCATAAAAGTTGGATCTAGATTTCGTAAATAATATTTTTATTATAGAATAATAATAGACTAAGTCAATATTTTGTTATAAATAGAATGTTTTTTCCATTCCTTCACTACCTTTTTTTGCCTAGAGATCACTCTTGATCTATACTTTTGGTCTGACTTTGATCCTCCATCATTGTCATATTTTTCTACTTTTTGCTTGTGAGCTCCCTTTGAGTTCCATTTTTTGTGTAGGTTTTCTAAACCATCAAGAGAGAGAGATCTTAGATTTGAAGCGCTGAGGACATACAAGAACCCATCCCATTGAGGGGGATGGGTAACATCTTTCTATGTGTTATTACCAAAATCGCACTTGATTGGTTGTTGATCAGACAACTTCAGTGTAACTATTTCAAACCACTTATAACTAGAAATTAGCTTTTCCAGCCTGAGAGGGCTCTCTCAAAAGGATAAAGGATATTCAATGAAAAACTTGAAATCATATGGCTAACTCTGAATTGGATTGAATGTGTTTTTCTGTAGGTGAAAGATGTATAAGGTTTACTACCATTGGGCTTATGGAGTCAATATGAAAACTAAGTCACAAGACAATCTATCTCATGGAATCTGAGTCAATTTTGTTCTTATAAAACCACACATGAGGGATAGAATAGAAATCTATATGCATACAGGAAGTTGGAGAATGCCACCATGAATTCCAAGTGATTATACATAAGAAAACTAATAAAGCATGACAAAACAGTAGACTAGGTGTATAAATGGAAGTTGGAGCATGTAATCATGAATTCTAAGTGATCATACAACTAGAAAACTGGAGAGAAAGTAAAAGGCTGATATAAAAAACATACATAAGAACACATAGATTAATCTTAGGTCTAAAATAATCCATTGCAACTGTATATTACTGATAGAAAAAGATTACAAGAGTAGTGTCTTCCTAATATCTCCCAACCCTTTCTAACTCAAAAACTAAGTCCTTTATAGAATTAGGACTCATACAACTTATTTTCCACCTTTCTAACCTCGAAATCCCACCTCAGAGACCTATTTCAAATAGGATTAGCTCACTTGGAGACTTCTTAGGGGTATTTCTGTTTTGCAGAGTTTGAATCCAAAAAGGACTCTTCTTTCCTTAAATAACTCAACAAATCAATTTAATAACCCTTATCAAATTCAACCAACTAACGTTTTGAGTTTTCTGTAGTGCTTATGTATCATTATGCCATGTGAATGATGAGTTGGACCTCCTCCAAGTCAAATTTTACATTTTTTTCACAAATCTGGCTAGTGAAAATTCTGAAAACACACGCCTCTGAGATGAGTGTATAATTTCCAAACCCTGGTGACTTTGTAGAAACAAAGAGAATTTTTGTAGCTGGGGATGTGATGAATAAAAACCTCTTTCAGATTTCCAAAACACGTTTTCATTTGGCCAGAACTGAACTTGAAGTTCTCTACAAAAACAGTCATGTACAGGACAATTTCGTAACAACATTTTTGTAGCGTATTTAATTTATCAATTTCTACCACCTCCTAATGAGTTTGCATAAACTGAGCAATTTTTTTGTATCGGGGTCTGTGATGAAGAAAAACCTCTTTCATATTTACAAAAAACGTTTTCATTTAGCCAAAAACAGAGCTTGAAGTTGACTGCTAAAACAATCATGTACAGGATATTTTTGTAACAATAGTTTCATAGAAAATTTAATTTATCAATTTATGCCACCTCCTAATGAATTTGTAGAAACTCAGAGAGGTTTTTGTAGCGGATTATGGGATGAAGAAAAATCTCTTTCATATTTCCAAAATTATTTTTCATTTGGCCAGAAATGTAACTTGAAGTTTGTTACGAAAACATGATAGTTTTGTAGCGTTTTGTTGTTCTTCAAGCCCAAGCACGCTACGAAACTGTTGAAAAGTGCTGAAAATCCATTTTTTATGTAATTTGAAAAATGAACTCTATAAGTGCCAAAACCTTGTCTCTAAAATGTCATTAGCCTTAAAAAAACCATAAACCAACTTACCTTATGATCCTTGAGGCATTTCTTCCTCATTTACAATTAGTTGAGCTATTGGCTCTTCAAGAACTGTCATTTTAAGCCCGTTTTTCTCTAACTCTTCATGAATTAGTTCAATTTGCTCTTGAAGGTCTTTAACCTATTCTTTCAATCTTCTATTGGTGGCTTTCAACTATGTGTTCATCCTTCTAACATGTTTGGCCTCTTTCCTTGCTGGAATAGTCCATTTGATGAGCTGTTGTGTGATATCCAAAGTCTTGGAGACAGTGTCAACCTATTCTTCTGAAGGGTTAAAATGATGTTGGATCTTCATTGATCTATTTCATATCTGCTGGTTCATATCTCAGACATTATCCTCCTTTATTTGTCCTTCTTTTCTCTACCATGGTTTCTTTAATGTCTTCACAACCTTGCTTGATGATTTACAACCTTGCTTGATAGTGTGCAATGTAAACCTTTGAAAACACAAGCCACAACTTTGGCTTAATTCACTAACTCTCTAGAGCTCATTATCATGCAAGAAAGCATGAGGAATAAGAAATGATTGAATTAGGAAATATTTGAAGTTTTGATGTCTCTTCATGACCTTATGATGACTCATACATACCTAAACTGATCATGATGACTACAGACCTGAGCATGTACCTTGGATTTATCCCTCCATGACTCGAATGGCATCTAACATACTCATTCCCAATGATTTTCTAACATCTAATAGCTAGACTGACAAGACCGACAGAAAATCGTGCTTTCGTAGCATTTTTAGTGTTAATTTGGTTGTTTTTGCTACAAAACTATCAACAGTTTCGTAGCGAAAAGTGACTTTTCACAGTGTACTTCGCTATGATACTGTGGTTTATTGGCTAATTTGACACTTTCGATATAAAAACTTTGAAAATTGAAATTATTCAGAAAACGATGAATGATGTGACATGAGGGAGTTTAAAAATGAGTGGGTTTAGACCTTAGGGTAACCTAAAAAAAGAAAAAATTAATACTTCCCTTGACCAAGCATAAAAAATGAATCCTACAACCTAATTTTTTGACACATGAACCTAATTGACCTTGTCAAATGATGCTTCATTTTTTTTGGGGGTGATAACAATGGCTCCACTTGGGATGGTGTGCCCCAGTGGTACACCAAAGAACCAGTAGCTCCAGTGCTATCCATATTCTTGGAAATAAAAACTTTGAAATTTACGAAAACTTTGCCAAGCTCTTATGGCCTTCACCTCTCACTCAAGCTTGATGATTACTGCTAAAAGACCAACTTTTTGTTTACTGAAAATATGTCCAGTCAACTTTGAGCTGATTCACACACTCCTACCTACCCTAACGGCTGAAATCTCTATTTTTGATTCAGGCAACATGAAACTTCCAATGAAGCCAGTCATTGATCTGATCTGACATTTGAACCTCTTGACTACACTTGAGCCAATAGTAAGCATGATACTAAAATGACCAAGGAAACATAAAATGTATCTTATCCTCATAATGAAAATATAATTGGAAATCTGAACTGTAGAACTCTTCCATGTAGTCAGCTATAGGATCATAGAAGACATATCTTGTTTGATGATTCTCAAGATATTCTGCAGATTTGGACAACTCATAAATTCCTTGCTCAGCCACAGAATATTTCAGTTGTGTGTTGTCAAACTGATTTTCAAAAACAAAGTATTATTCCTCAATCTCAAAAGAGAAAGGTAGAAACACCCTCTCTTTGTGTTCTGGAATTAAAATTTTTTGAAAAGACTGATCTTGATCATGAAGACTATAAGATTGAATTTGATAATCTAACACTTCAATGTCTTTTTCAATGTTCTTAGTAACTTCATCCACAAATTGAATCTTATCTTCTGACTTCCACTCATGATTTTAGATTAGAAGACAAGGATAAAGAAAAAATTTCACCCACTTCCTCATTAGTGTGATCATTATTTGATGTAGGCTAATCCAAATAATAACATGAAGAATCAACTTTTTCCTTTACCTGAGGATTATAGAAATTATATTACAGTATTTCCTCTTGTTGTTTGAAATGATTTTCATACTCCTGATGATCAAAAGACTGACAAGATGCTGCAACTTGTCATCAAACTCAAAGGATGAAACATGATTTTCATAAACAAAATCTTGTTGCGTTTAATTTTCATCCAAGAGAGAGGCTATCCTTTCCTCTTGGAGATGAAATGGATTGTCATGAAGGGCCTCTAAAATTTCATCATCCATAAACTCATCATCTTCATAACAATTCTCCAAATATTCAATAAAACTCACACAATGTTTGCAGCAATATTTGACCAGCAATAAGGAGGGATGAAACTCTTCATACATCTCATGAAATGAAACATGAAAATCAGCAAGAGAATATAATGAACCAATTGGCAAGCTTTCGTACCATGACCATGCTTTTCCTTCTAAATTGGCCATAAACATCTTCATGAGACAATCTTCAGGGAACTGAACCTTAAGTTTGCATACATGCATATGGAATCTAACCAAATGAAGAGCATCATTGCCTTTCTTCTCATCTTTAAATATAGGAAGATCAGTTAACCATTCAACCTTTGGCATAGGATTTGGAAAACTAGGGATGTGAGATCGATTCATAGGTGCATACCTGGAATTTATTCTTGCAACAGAACTGATCTCGAAACTTCATCAAGCTACTGATCTTCAAGCAGTGGAGTCACCTTCAAATTGATTATCTGATGTGTGGAGTCGCCAGAGCAGAAATACAGCCAAAATGTGTCTAAGTGTCTGCTGCTCTTAGACCTTAGAACTAAAACTTTGTCATTCTTCAAAGGGAAAATTTACACCTTCGGTCCCCGGCAACGACGCCGAAATGTTATCACCAAAATCGTACTTGATTGGCTGTTGATCAGACAACATCAGTGTAACTGTTTCAAACCATTTGTAACTAGAAATTAGCCTTTCCAGCCTGAGAGGGCTCTCTCAAAAGGATAAAGGATATTCAATGAAAAACTTAAAGCATATGGCTAACTCTGAATTGGATTGAATGTGTTTTTGTGTAGGTGAAAATGTATAAGTTTTACTACCATTGGGCTTATGGAGTCAATATGAAAACTAAGTCACAAGACAATATACCTCATGGAAGCTGAGGAAATTGTGTTTTTATAAAACCACACATGAAGGATAGAACAACAAACTATATGCATACAGGAAGTTGGAGCATGTCACCATGAATTCCAAGTGATTATACATAAGCAAACTAATAAAGCATGAAAAAACAACAGACTAGGTGTATAAATGGAAGTCGGAGCATGTAATAATGAATTCCAAGTACTCATACAACTATAAAACTGGAGATAAAGTAAAAGGCTGATATAAGAAACATACATAACAACACATAGATGAATCTCAGGTTTGAAATAAGCTGTTGCAATTGCATATTACTGATAGAAAAATATTACAAGAGTAGTGTCTTCCTAACATCTCCCAACCCTTTCTAACTCTAAAACTAAGTCCTTTATAGAATTAGGACTCATACAACTGATTTTCCACCTTTCTAACCTCGAAATCCCACCTCCAAGACCTATTTAAAATAGGATTAGCTCACTTGGAGACTTTTTAGGGATATTTCTGTTTTGCAGAGTTTGAATCCAAAAAGGACTCTTCTTTCATTAAATAACTCAACAAATCCATTTAATAACCCTTAAAAACTTCAACCAACTAACTTGTTGAGTTTTTTGGAGTGTTGATGTATCATTATGCCATGTGAATGATGAGCTGTACCTCCTCCAAGTCGAATTTTACAATTTTTTCACAAATTTGGCTAGTGAAAATTCTGAAAAAATAGGCCTCCGAGATGAGTGTATAATTTCCAAACCCTGATGTTTTTGCAGAAAACGAGAGAGGTTTTTGTCTGGGGATGTGATAAATAAAAACCGCTTTCAGATTTCCAAAACAATTTTTCATTTGGCCAGAAACTGAACTTGAAGTTCTCTACGAAAACAGTCATGTACAAGACAATTTCGTAACAACAGTTTCGTAGCGAATTTAATTTATTAATTTCTGCCACCTCCTAATGAATTTGCCGAAAATGAGAGATTTTTTTTTATCTGGGTCTGTGATGAAGAAAAACCTCTTTCATATTTACAAAACACTTTTTCATTTGGACAGAAACTGAACTTGAAGTTGACTGCTAAAACAGTCATGTACAAGATATTTTTGTAATAGCAGTTTCGTAGCGAATTTAATTTATCCATTTCTGCCACCTCCTAATGAATTTAAAGAAACTAAGAGGGGTTTTTGTAGCTAAGTCTATGATGAATAAAAATGTCTTTCATATTTCCAAAATTATTTTTCATTTGGCCATAAACTTAACTTGAAGTTCTCTACGAAAACATGATAGTTTCGTAGCGTTTCATTGTTCTTCAAGCCCAGGCATGCTACGAAACTGTTGAAAAGTGATGAAAATCTAATGTTTTTTTGTAATTTGAAAAAATAACTCTATAAGTGACAAAAACTTGTCTCTAAAATGTCATTAGCCTTAAAAAACCATAAACCAACTCACCTTATGATCCTTGAGGCATTTCTTCCTTATTTACAATTGGTTGAGCTATTGGCTCTTTAAGAACTGTCATTTTAAGCCCTTTTTTATGTAAATCCTCATGAATTAGTTCAAGTTTCTCTTTAAGGTCTTTAACCTGGTATTTCAATCTTCTATTGGTGGCTTTCAACTGTGTTCATCCTTCTGACATGTTTGGCCTCTTTCCTTTCTCGAATAGTCCATTTGATGACTTGTTGTGTGCTATCCAAAGTCTTGGAGACAATGTCAACCTATTCTTCTAAAGAGCTCAATTGTTGTTGGATCTTCATTGATCTGTTTCATATCTGCTAGTTCATATCTCAGACATTTTCCTCCTTTATTTTTCCTTCTTTTCTCTGTAATGGTTTCTTTAGTCTTCACGACCTTGCTTGATGATTTGCAGCCTCAGTTGATAGTTTGCAGCCTCGCTTAACAGTGTGCAATGTAAACCTTTGAAAACACAAGCCACAGCTTTGGCTTAATGCACTAGCTCTCCAGAGCTCATTATCACACAAGAAAGCATGAGGAATAATAAATGACTGAATTAGGAAAGGATTTGAATTTTTGATGTCTCTTCATGACCTTATGATGACTCATACATACCTAAACTGGTCATGATGACTGCAGACCTGAGCATGTACCTTGGATTTATCCCTCCATGACTCAAATGGCATCTAACCTGCTCATTCTCAACAATTTTCTGACATCTAACTGCTAGACTGACAAGACAAACAGAAAATTAGGCTTTCATAATGTTTTTAGTGTTAATTTGGTTGTTTTCACTACGAAACTATGAGCAGTTTCGTAGCAAAAAATGACTTTTCACAGTGTATTTCACTACGAAACTGTGGTTTCTTAGCTAATTTGACACTTTTGGTACAAAAACTTTGAAAATTGAAATGAGTCAAAAAAATATGAATGATGTGACATGTGGGAGCTTAAAAATGAGTGGGTTTAGACCTTAGAGTGACCTAAAACAAGAAAAAATTAATACTTCCCTTGACCAAGCATAAAAAATGAATCCTACAACCTAATTTTTTGACACATGAACCTAATTGACCTTGTAAAATGATGCTTCATTTTTTTTTTGGGTGATAACACTATGTTCCCTTCCCAGGTGTCATAATACAAAATTCTTTAGAAATTCTTGTCTTGTCCATTGGATGCATGGAGTAACTCTTGCTTATTATTTTCTATTTCATGTCTTTAACTGCATAGATCTAGATTTCTGTAGCATTTATTCTGATCACTAACTACAGATCTAAGGAAATTGAAAGCCATATTTGAAGTTAGGGTTGTTTGTTATGCACAGCTAAAGTGAGCTTTTTTCGTATGCTTGAGATTATAATTCACACTAACAACTGGCGACTCCACTAGGGATTTATAATTACGACTGTTGTCATTTTTCAGATCATGCATGACGAGCTACTTCAACCCCTAGGGTTTTTCTTCAGCTTCTTATTTTGCAATTCTTGATGTTTTTTTTAGCTTTTAAAACCCTAAAATAGTAAAAATTCTAACTTTCGTATGTTTATGGGCTTATTTCACAGGTAACAGGTATCGACTGCAGCAAATAAGACACTTTTTTCTGAAGCCTGCTCCCGAGATATTCAGAAGTGCAGGTCATACTTTTTGGGCCAAAAAATGCGACCTCAACTCTCAGGGAGCGGAAAAAAGCTTGAAAACTGTGACCTCATCAAAAAACATGTCAGAAACTGCGACCAGTACCTTTTGCGAGATCTTTTTCTGTGATTTTTCTCAGTTTGTATGGGCCACTATTCAGGGTTGTTTGACCTCCCTCTTCACCCGTATTGGACCTATACTTGCTAATTTTTACTTTTCGAAGTAGGAACCAAGCCCCTTAAGGCTTCAATACGCTTCCACCTTTTTAGGAGGAGTTTAGTTGAAGCAAGTCCTCTGAGATTTTAGTGTTTTTAGCCTTTTTTAGATATGAACCTATACTTTCAGATCCATTTCAGATCAGTTATTCATCCATCCAAAACACCTATTTTCAGTTGTTTTTTTTTCCTCCCTTAGGGTCCCCTCTATTTCCCTTCATGTTGTAGCCTTTCGCCACCTTGCTTGCAACATTTTTCACTCTGGTTTTTTGTTGTTTTCTCCACCTCTTTCCAGCAAATTTGACCTTTATATCCCTGTCCCTCCCGACTATAGATCCATTGGAAATTTTGTGTTTTTTGAATAGATTTTTCCTAACCATAGACTAGTTGTTGGGAAGCCCTACTCCTTGGGTTTGGATTGATGCATCTTTAGTTGTTTATTTTACTATCGCATTCAGTTTCTTTTACTGTCATCTTCATATTTATTTACAATTATACAACATATTTTTTCTTTCTCTTTACACATGTCTGGGCTTAATTAAAATTAACACACTTATCACATACACGGACACCCTAAGTGAAGAGTGCTTGGTTTACACCGCCAGGCCAAGAATTAAACATTGTAATCAATTGATCCTGCACCTCCCTACCCTTGTTTACCTCTCTTCCTAAAAACTGTAATAAATTGATCCTACACATCCCTGCCCTTGTTTACCTCTCTTCCTTCTTTTTTTGTGTATCTTTACCAGAATTGTGCCCCCATGGAGTTTATCCCAGAGACTCCAAGGCCTTCACTCGCAGTTTCCATTAGGAAGACTTACCCTGCCACGTAGGATTCGTGTTTGTCCTCCACCGAGTCCCCATTCTGACTCTCCTTCTGGTTCATCAGGTTCCCCTTCTGGTTCTATCCCTGACTCTCCTTCACCTTTCACCTTCACCATGTCTGGTTCAGGACCTAATGCTAGTGGCAACCCCAACCCTAATGTTGGGAATTCTAATAGTGGTGCCGCAACAGGAACTATTCTGGCTGCTCCCTTTCTTCCTTATATTGCAGGCCTAAGCCTTCCCGATTATATCCAGTTGATTAAGGACCCCATACACTATGATCCTGGTTGGCCTTCCATGCCAACCAAGCTCCCTTCGGACATCCCCAATTTTGAAGGAATTGCTGGAGAGGATCCTACCAACCATGTTCGTTCTTTCCACATGTGGTGTTCGTCTAAAACCATCACCAATGAATCCGTCCATCTTTGGTTATTCTAATGTACACTTACCGGAGAAGCTTCCAAGTGGTATGTCGACCAGGCCTTCTCCTCTCATACTACTTTTGCGACCCTTGCCAAGTATTTTTTTTCTTACTTCCAGCTTTCCCTTTGCTATGACACCGGTACCAAACTCTTGACCTCTTTCTGTCAAACTTCTTCTACCCTCCTATCTGACCATGTTCAAGAATGGCAGAGAAGAAAGAGCTTATGTCGAGCCCCTACTTTTGAAGACTGTGTCTACATGGACTAGTTTCTCAGATCCCTTTTGCCTTCTATTGCAAAATATGTCGCATCTCACTTCCCTCAGGCTGAGAAATTTTTCCTCTAGATTGCATTGAAATATGACTTGATCTACAAAAAATAAGGTTATGTTTATGTCGTCTTACCTGATCTCCCTAAACCCTATGGTGGCAATGCACCGAGGGCATATCATGTCACTGACGGTATCATTGGATCTCTTTCACATTCGTACACTCATCCTCCCATGGGTTATGGTTTCCCTCAGGGAGAGGCCATCTCCTCCAGTAATTTTCCCCCTCTCAGTATCATGTATCCAGGATAGGACATGGCTCCTCCTTTTTCCCAACCTATTTACCCCAATGTTTCCCAACCTCCTTATTATCAATATCCACAACGTAGTGCTATAACTCCTCCAGCACTAGAACCTCATCCTCCCTTGCCTTCTCAAGCTCTGTAACAATAGCCAGCCCCCCCAAGGCTAGAATTGTGCACAGCAGAGTGTGACTAATCATCCTACTTCCAAAAAGAAGAGGAAAGGCAACCAAAAAAAATCTGCAACTGGTAATCCATGAAATAATCCCTAAGGGAATGCATCTGACACTGCAACCCAACAACAGGGCACATAGCCTAAGCAAGGCAAGCCTATTCGCACGAATAAGCCTTGTTCTTGTTGCAGTGTTTACGGTCACTATACCCATGATTGTCCTCTTTTACCTGAGATGCGTCAAATATGGGAAGCTCAAGCAACATCCCAAGGACAACAAGCCTCCCCTTTGGTTCCTCCCAATGCTACCCCTATCCAACCGATTTTGTTTACCCATATTTTACCCCAGCAAGGATATGTGGCTTCCAAACCCCCTAAAAGTCAAGTGGCCACTCAACCTCCTCCATATGGTACCTCTGATTACCAGGTCCTCATGATGAACTCTAACCAACCCAATATCACTGACCTCAACCTTCAGACTCGGTCCCGTTAGTACAAGAAGGCCCCCACTACGTCTGGTACCGAGCCCCCATCTTCAGGTCCCACAGAGCGTCTTTCGACACCCAATGGTCCTTTAATGATCCCTCAACCTAAGGCAGAGGTTCATACCAAGATCCCCAAGGGACTATTACGTCGAAACGCTGCATCTGGTAAAGCTTCCCACTCCTACAGTATAGTATATTATTTGGTGGAATCCCCTGCCACCATGCCAATGTTGGAAGTCCTCTAGTCGTGCCCTTCACAACAAAAATCTCTACTAACTGCTATGGGCACTGTGGATTCTTCAGATGATCATTTGATTTTCTTTGACATTGACAAATCAGAACATCCCCCCTTTCCTACATCCTTCGACTTCCAAATCCTTGTCAAGATCTGAAATGCCAACGTCTCCCATTGTATCATTAATGAGGGGAATCCACCTGTGTGATGTCCGCTTCAGTTTGGAAGAAACTCAGACCTCTTGAGTTAGTCCCTTCCCCTATCACCCTTCATGCGTGGGATGGCCTCTTTTCCCAGTCCCTTAGCATGTTTCACAATTTTTCTATTACTCTTGCGAGCAAGACTGTTTGTGTTGATGTTGAAGTCATTGATGCCCCCTTAGACTACAACATTCTATTGGGTCGTAGCTACACTTATGTGATGTCTGCTTTCCCATATGTGATTCACCGCAAGATGTGCTTTCTTCACAATAGAAATATCGTCACCATCGATCAGTTGACATATTACGCCCCCTATATTAATAGTGTAGGCCCCCTTATTGTTATTTTTGTACCCTTTTAACCCCCATATTGTTATTGTTGTGCCCTTACATTATTATTGTTAGTTCAACTAGGATTACATTGTGGACCTACTAGGATTATTTTGTGGCCCCATGGACTCCTATATATAGAAAGAGGTTTTGGTAATTTGTATCATCCAAGAATTTTTCATTCATGTAATGTATTGGAGGTTTCCCCCTTGAAGTGGCTTATTTCTAAGGTGTTGATATCTATTTTCTTCTATTTTTGGAGTTGGTTTCACAACATTTGGTATCAGAGCTTTGGATTCTAGGGTTTCGATGCTCCAAACAGGTCATCGTGGCATTTTCTCTAAAATAATTTTCTACGAAGGTTCAGAGGCTGAAATTTTTAGAGTTCAAAGAGGAAATCCTGAGGAACATCGTCACAAAATGTCAGATCTTGGTTCGCGATATTTTCAGAGATATGATCTGTGCAAGTTAGGTCTTTTTGCAAGCTCCTGAATTTAACATAAATGGTTCATCATGGAATTTTCGTTATAAAAGTTTTTCTACAAAGGTTCAGAAGATAAAAATTTTAAAGTACAAAGCCGAAATCCTGAGGAACATCGTCGCAAAATTATAGAGCTTGGTTCGCAATATTTCAGGAGCTATGATCTGTGGAAGTTAGGTCTTTTTGCAGGCTCCTCAATTTAACCTAAACAGGTCATCACGAAATTTTCGCTATAACGTTTTTTCTACAAGGGCTCAGAATTTGAAACTTTTAGAGTGTGAAGCCGAATGCCTGAGGAACATTGTCGCAAAATTTCAGATCTTGGTTCGCAATATTTTTGGAGATATGGTCTATGGAAGTTAGGTCTTTTGCAGGCTCCCAAATTGCATCTCAAAGAGGTGATCGTGGGAAAATATTCATAATTCTCTCTCTGAGCATCAGATTGGAATTCCATAAAAAGTGGCCACAAGTACATAGATTGTAGTTTCCTATCAATAAATTTCATATCTTAAGGAGGAAACAGTGACACGTGGCAAGTCGTACAAGTTCGCTCTACTAAACTAGTCCATAATTAGGTCATTGTAGGAGATTGGGCACAAATTTGTCTTAAAGAATCCAAATTAGGTCAGACCTATGGCATTCTAAAGAGAATTTAGAGGGCTACCTCAGTGCCAAATTTCAGATATTAAATATCTGAAATCACAAAGGTAATTCAGTTTCAATATCGAGCTCCTCAAAATCAAGAAAGAGGGCTGTATTTGGTTTTTAAAATTGCATAACGTTTGTTTGAAAAAGCAGTTTGAAGTGATTCCAAGGGCATATTTTAGAATTTTTATCAGTATTGGGTTCTATAATGCCTCCAAAAAATAATTCCATACCCATTAATCCCTAAAAAATCTATACTATGACGCATGAAGAGGAAGAATTGTAGTATGAGATATCAAAATTATGGTAACAAGTGCAACAATTTTCGATCTTACGAAGAGCAACTGAAGATGAAATAGATGGTTTAAAATCAGAAGTGAAGGCTAATTTGGATAGTTTTAAGGATCAAATAATAGCTAATATGGATGATAAATTAGTGGAATATCACATCGAGCATCAACAAAAAGTTCTCCAACTCTCAAAGGATAACCTAACTTTGGTGCGGAATCTAATGAAACAACAGGAAGATAACATCACATTGAAAGAATTTCTGAAGAAGTCATATAAATAAGAACTCGACAACTACGGTAAATTTCAGAGTATCTCAGCAAGTGGAAGAACTTTCTTGTAGAAGATTCCACATGGGAGGATGAGAATTTTATACAGAAGCATCAAGAAATAATCAAGCATTGAGGACAACACTTTTTTGAAGGAGAGGGGCATGTTAAGTCCCTATATTAATAGTGTAGTCCCTTATTATGTTAGTGTGGCCCCCTTATTGTTATTTTTGTACCCCTATAACCCCCATATTGTTATTATTATGCCCTTACATTATTATTTTTAGGTCGGCTAGGATTACATTGTGGCCCCACTAGGATTATATTGTGGCCCCAAGGACTCCTATATATAGAAGGAGATTTTGGTCATTTGTATCATCCAAGAATTGTTCATTCATGTAACGTATTGGAGGTTGCCCCCTCGAAGTTGCTTATTTCTAAGGCATTGATATATCTTTTCTTCTATTTTTGGAGCTAGTTTCACAACACCATGTCAACGCTGGAAGTCCTCCAGTCGTGCCCTTCACAAAAAAAATATCTACTAACTGCTATGGGCACTGTGGGTCCTTCAGATGATCATTTGATTTTCTTCAACATTGAAAAGTCAGAACATCCCCCCCATCCTGCATCCTTTGCCTTCCAAATCCTTGTCAAGATTTGGAATTCCAATGTCTCATTGATGAGGGGGAATCCACCTGTGTGATGTCTGCTTCAGTTTGGAAGCAACTCAGACCTCCTGAATTAGCCCCTTCCCCTATCACCCTTCGTGCATGGGATGGCCTCTCTTTCCATACCCTTGGCATGTTTCACAATTTTCCTATTACTCTTGCAGGCAAGACTATTTATGTTGATGTTGAAGTCATTGATGCCCCCTTAGACTACAACATTCTATTGGGTCGTAGTTACACTTATGTGATTTTTGCTTTCCCATATGCGGTTCACCATAAGATGTGCTTTCCTCACAATGGAAATATCGTCACCATAGATCAATTGACATATTATGAACTGAAGTCTCAGACCTCTCCTTAGTCCATCATCTCTTCAGTGGCCAATAAACAAATAGTTGAAACTTCGACCAGTGTCTCACCCAGAGTCTATAAATATTCCTTTTTTCTTGGTTCATTCCCTGGTCTCCCTCCTCTTATATTTGACCCTAGATATTTGAATGTTTGTATGATGCAATTTTCTTGGTCTAACCTCAAACGGAATAGTTTGACTAGCCAACAACCCCACCCTCGGCAACCTCCTCCTAGTACTTTGACTCAGCCTTCAGGACCCCCTCCTCAAGGCCCCTCATTTGTAGCTAGTGTCCATGATGCTATATACCCTCCTAGAACAGTTCCCCTTGGCCTTAACCATCTAAAAGTTGTCCCGCCCAGCCATTACCCGTCCAGTTAGATACTGTTTCTTGCTCCCCTTCCTGGAGTATTTTTTGGTATGTGTTATGGCTACCTTATCTCTTCCTAACATGACCTTGGGGATCCCAGTCTGGTACATTGATCCCCTAGCCACTATCCTGCCTAGTTAGCACAAAACTTACACAGCTTTGACCCCGGTTCAATCGGTCGCCATGACCCCTCCCTTTGCTTATGTCCCTCAGCCACCTCAACAGGAACCCACTCCTATTGTGAAAGCCTCAAGTGAGGGGGGGAAAGCCCACAAGAAGGCACCTAAGGACAAGGCTACACAGACAACCCCTGCTCCTCCTCAGCCTCCAAAGCGTACCCCTTTGTGTGCTTTGTGTGATTTTGTTGTTCATGCCACTCATACCTGTCCTAAATTGCCTCGCCTCAATCCCATGGTCAACGAAGAATTTCTTGAGTTTGATATCCAGAGGTCCACATCACTTTACCCAATTCAGCCCAGAAACTCAAGTATTTTTGCAAAAATCATCCTTGTGCTTTGTGTGATTTCCATGTCCACTATACTCACCTCTGTCCCTGCCTCGAATACTACCGCACTTCTTTGGAAGCGGTCATCCAATTCAAGTCCAAGTGCAACGAGTCCACATCTCCCTTATTTGTGAGTTTTTCTTTGGCAGAACCAGAGGACACACTTGCTCCCATTGAAATTCCTCCTCCCGATGTCGAGATGACGGAGCCTTCAACCACCATTCTCTACCTATCAACATCTATGAGACCCACGGTGGAAGACCCCTCTGGGACTTCCACTTCTATTTCTCCTGACCTCCCTTCAACAATCAACCTAGGCTCAACATCGATGGATCCATCAACTACTTGTTTGTTGGTCACCCCCCGTGACGATGCGCATGTGAACCTTTCTTCTCATGATGATGGGTCATGTAGCTTTGTCGCGTCATGTAGTCTCCCTTCCACAAGTCACCCCATATTCCATTCTGATGAAGACATTATGGTAGTGATGACCGCCCCTGAATTTCCATGGGATGATATGCACCACCATGCATACTTCCTCCCACAATAGTCCCATGACCAATATGCTATGGAAACAAAATACTTCATTCCCGATGAGGTCGATTGGTTTAGAAATCCCATCCCTGCACCCAATGCTTTCGAAGAATTAAATATGGCCGATATCTCTCCTACCATTAAAATTAACATTTTTGACAAACCAGGGGTAGAAGAAAACATTACCTTAGGCACCCAATGCACCTCGAAAGAAATTTAGGCTTAGAACAAGTTATTCAAGGAATTTTGCGATTTTTTGGCCTGGTCTTATTCATAAATGACCAGACTTAGTCTATCCATTGTCAAACACCATATCGATACATGGCTCGATGCCAATCCTGTCAGTCAAAATTTGAGACCCATTAATCCTTCCAAACAAGAAGTTGTCAAAGTCGAAATCAATAAGCTCAAGCAGACTAGTTTTATCTACCCCATTGAATACACCACTTGGGTGTCCAATCTGGTTCTCATTCTCAAGAAACAAGGCACCATTCATGTCTGCACTGACTTTCATGACCTGAACAAACCTTGTCCCAAAGACAACTTCCCCACACCATTCATTGACCAAATCATTGACAAGTGTGCAAGGCATGAGGTTCTATCCTTCATGGATGGATTCTCTCGATACTACCATATTGTTATCCATCGTGCTAATCAACTTAATACTGTGTTCATTAGTCCATGGGGAACCTTCGCTTATAGGGTCATGTCGTTCAACCTTAAGAATTCCGGAGCCACTTTTCAATGGGCCATATCATACTATTTTCATGACCTGGCTCATATTATCCTTTCTTATTTAGACGACCTCACTACACATTCTAAACATCGGGTTCAACACCTCCACGATTTTTGTACCATCTTTCTCTGATGTCGCAAGTATAATATCTTCCTCAACCCGCTGAAGTGTGTCTTTTTTATTCCTTCCGACTGTCTTTTAGGCTTCATTGTGTCTAAAGATGTTATAATGCTTGACCCCTTAAAATTTCAAGCCATTCTTGAGCTTCCTATTCCTCATACCTTACGCTAGTTACAAAGCCTCCAAGGCAAAGCTAATTTCCTTTGTCAGTTAGTACCTAACTATGCCACCGCCGTGCATGGGTTCCTTAAACTCCTCAGATCTAACATTTCATTCGTTTGGGATGACTATGCTTAAGATTCTTTTGATTCCATGAAACATGCTCTCACCTACACTCTGTTGATTCGTTCCCCTGACTTTGATAGGGATTTCATCCTGTACATCTCAGCCTCCACACATTCGGTCGCTGAGCTCCTTATTTAGGAAGATGATAACGGAATCGAGCATGTTATCTATTATTCCTATAAGAACCTTGTAGGCCCCCCTATGTCCTACTCCCATGAAGATAAATTGGCATTGGATGTTTTTTTCTCGGTCCAAAAACTTCGTCATTATATCCTCATGTGTTCCACCAAGGTCGTGACTAATTCCAACCCTATGGCCTTCCCATTAAGTCGATGAATCATCAATGGGAAGTATGCCCGTTGGATCATTATCCTCCAGGAATTAAATCTTGAATTTGTCACACCAAAGAGTAAGAAAGGTTTAGCCCTCACTGAGTTCATTTCTTAATTACCTACCGGTACGCAGGATCGACCAATTAATGACGATTTTCCTGATGAACATTTGTTTGCCATTACTTTGGATGACCCTTGGTATGGTGACATCCTCACTATTCTACGAACCTAAACTTTCACCCTCCATATTTATCATGATGATTGATGACGTATCCAACACCAAGCCCCTTGCTACCTTCTCATTATTGACGACCTTTATCATTGCGTTGTAGATATTGTCCTTCATTTTTATCTCATGCACGTTGAAGCTGATCAAGTCCTTAATTCTTGCCATAGTGGCACTTGTGGTGTCCAATTCTCTGGTCTCGCTACTTCCCAGAAAATCATGTGTGCTGGGTATTTTTGGCCTTCTCTCTTCAGTGATTGCATTGAAGCAGTCAAACACTGTTCCAATTTCCAACATTTTTCCCCAAAGATGCGAGCCCCTCTGGCTCCCCTCCATCCTGTCATCTCAGGTCGTCCCTTTTATAAGTGGGCCATAGACTTATGGAGTTTTGACCTACCTCTCCTGGTAACCACAAGTATATCATCGTAGCGCCTGACTATTTCACCAAATGGGTTGAGGACATGCCAACGTTCAACAACATGGAAACTACCACAACCCTCTTTTACTTTAACCATGTTATCGCTTGATTCAGATTTCCAAAAAAATTGGTCTCTGACCATGGCCAAAATTTTGAAGATGAGATATGGCATGATCTATCCTCTCTGTTGGGCTTTGAGCACCAATATTCATCATCTTATTACCCCCAAGGTAATGGCCAAGTTGAAGCAGTCAATAAAATCCTTAAAACTATGCTTCAACGGATGGTGAATAAGAACAAAAACAACTGGCACCTTATGCACTTCCTTTCTTTTTGGGCCTATAGAACTTTTGTTAAAAACTCCACCAGGTTTACTTCTTTCCACCTTGTTTTTGGCGAGGAGGCAGTTCTACCAATCGAGTGTGAAATCCCCTCCCTTCACCTAGCCGTTGAACTTCTCCCTGACACACAACCATTAGAAAAAAGACTTATCATTCTTGAGTGTGCTTCCAAATATCGTTGTGTTGCATTGCAAACCACTGAAGCGGCTAAGAAGCGCACCAAAGCTCAATATGACCGGAAAGTCTACCCTAGTACTTTACACGAAGGAGACCTTGTTCTAGCATATGACCAGGCTCATGATGTCCTTGGTCATGGAAAGTTTGACTCTTTATGGCTAGGCCCTTACATCATCAGTAAGGATTTAGGTAAAGGGGAATACCTTCTACAGGATTTTGAGGGCCACCCTATTCATAGTCCTCGTAATGCACTCTATCTTAATAAATATTACCCTTAAAATTTCCCTCCTGAAATGCACGTTTTATTTCTTTTTGGTAGCCAGATTTTGTTTTCGGTGATTTGATACTTCACCCGGAAACCTTTTTCAAAGAAGGGTCACTTCACCACTCCTCAAAATCGAATTTCTTCACTTGCAACACTTGTACTTGGGGCACCACCTTGCCTTCATACTTGTCCATGCTTGTGTCAATTTTCCTCGTGAGTCACCACCTTGTACTCATGTTTTCATGGTTCGCACTGGGCCTATTCTGTGTGGCAGCATCATTGAGTCACTCTTTTTTAGAGCATCCGAGTTGAGTCATCATCACATCCCTGGATTCTGTCCCAAGTCCCTTTATATCCCTCCACAGTCCTCCATCCTTCATTTCGTTGTTCCTCTCTTGTGTCGCACATTTTGGCCTTCATTCATACTATCCCTTATCCCCTCTAGAGTTGAGTCAGTAGCTACTAGGTCATCCATGCCCTTTATGCTCTAACAAGGGAAGTCATCAACCCACTACTCAGTACCCCCCATTCCACCATCATCCCTGGTGTCATTATATCAGTCACTTTATTATTATCCCTCGTGCCTTAGTTGAGGATCCCTTATTACCTCGCCTATGGCAGACCTCCTTCTGTCGACATCAGCTTATTCATTCTAGAAGACAGGTCTAGAGGTCGGTGTACCTTGGTTCCAGCCTACACTCTTGTTCGGTGCCTCGTATCAGGCAAAGGGACCCTTTATTTCCCTTTGACTTGATTTTTTCTCAGTTCCAGCTCTGCATGGCAAGATTGAGATCCGTATACTCGATGGTTCAGGGATGCAACAGATTGTAACAGTGATTCATGGGTATGTGTGATATTTTTCAAACCTCATTAGGAGGTGGCCCTTCAAGTAACCCCCCACATGCCTGGATGACTTCTCTACTACAACCTTGGATGCAACTCCATATATTTGATGGTTCCAGCCTCAGCCGCTTGCAGCGCCTCTTTAGTTTGAATGCATCATTCAGATTTTCAAAGCCCTTTCCTGTTTTATAGGGCCTCTTTGGTTGTACTTATGTCTCATGTATTCAGATATTATTATATGTCCTAACTGTTTTCCTAGGCACAGTATGTACGTTGGAGTCATTATCATGTTTTTATCTGGCCCATGTTTATGCGAGTGTGTACTATATAGTTCAGTCCCTTGTTTGTTGGACACATAATTATTATTTGTACTTTTTTATCTCGGCGGGCATAGGTATGCCTCCCTCGCCTCATTTAGAACAGGTACTCACTCATAAAAACGACTTGTCACACCTACAATTATTTCCTCCTCAGGGTCTTGTGCTCTTGTGCTTTATTCTACCTTATATTTCTCTCTCTCTCTAACTCCCCCTTCGGTGTCTAGTGATTGAGTTCTTACAACATACTTCAGTCATATGATTAGCTTCTAACGCTCACATGCTGGGGGGGAAATATTTTACACCAATTTTTGGTCATCTAACCTGTTACTATTAGATGGACTAAATTACACCATGTAAGACCAATTTTACCATAGTAAAATTGCTTTCACCATGAAAAATAACTTAGTAATCCATAATTTGTTAAGTTGTTTCTAGTCTAAACAGGAAACCCCATGAGGAATAATTGAATAAATCCTTATTTGTTTATTTTCCTCAAGGGGAAATTAATTAAACCAATTTTTAATTAATATTCCTAGTCATATTCAACCCAAAACAGGAAAATTAATTAGATAAATCAATATTTATCTTATTTTTTTCTACGAATAATTATTTAAAACATCATTTAAATAATATTCCTTATTAGATTTGACGAAATCATTTATAAATAATTGAATAAATCACTATTTATTTAATTATTACTCAACCACATTCTTAAAATAATAAATAAATAATTTATTTATTTATTACTTATAAATAAAGGGATTTTACCAAATTCAAATTCTTTTTCCCTCCAACAAAAATAATAAAATATTCCATAAAAGTCGGATCTAGAATTGGTTAATAATATTTTAACTATGCACCAATATCTAGACTAACTCAATATTTTGTTATATATAGAAGGGTTTTCCCATTCATTCACTACCCTTTTTTTCCTAGAGATCACTCTTGATCAATACTTTTGGTCTGACTTTGATCCTCCATCATTGTCATATTTTTCTACTTTTTTCTTGTGAGCTCCCTTTGAGTTCCATTTTTTGTCTGGGTTTTCCGCACCATCAAGAGAGAGAGATCTTAGATCTGAAGCGTTGAGGACATACAATAACCCATCCCATTGAGGGGGACCGGTAACATCTTTCTATGTTCCCTTCCTAGGTGTCATAATACAAAAAATTTGTAAAAATTCATGTCTTGTCCATTGGATGCATGGAGCGACTCTTGCTTATTATTTTTTGTTTAATGTCTTTAACTACATAGATCTGGATTTATGTAGCATTTATTCTGATCACTAACTGCAAATCTAAGTAAATTGACAGCCATCTTTGATGTTAGGGTTGCTTGTTATGCACAACTAAAGTGATCTTTTTTCGTACACTTGTGATTAGAATTCACACTAACAACTGGTTTTTTTACTGCCAGGAAGTATGGTTCAAGAGGATGCAAAGCAGAGCCAGAATCGAAGACCGAATAAAATGGAAGAAATGACGAGGGTTTGGGTGGGGGTAATACCCTAACTACCCTTCGGGCAGTCGAAGTCGTTGGATCGAAAATGGATCCATGTACAAAAAATGAGCTAGATGTCATTACCTACGTGCAACAAGTACCACTTTGAGAACTCTCAGAATGAGCTAAGAGGATATTTAATTGTCAATTTAATCAAACCAAATCGTAGTACCAAGCCATATATTATTATACCTTCTTCTTGCCAAGAATTAAGTATATTCAAATTTGATAGTCTTCGAAAAATGAAAACCTTGAGAAAGGTGCAGATGTATAGGTTAGATATGGAAACCAATACTGATATGTGGTGTTTTCACACTGTTCCACTTGAGTGGTGGGCACCACGGAAATAACATTTAATAGAGTAATGAAATTTTAATTACAAAAATGTGTACCAAAGTTGGAGACCATATACCTAAGCACTGAAATTTTAATTAGATAGATTTATATGTATTTTGAAAGAATTATATCAGCAAATCATAAGCCTAGACCTATGATTATATCTAATGTGGAAATCCTTGTGTAATTATCTATATAACATTAAATTTTATGTAAGGTCGTTGAATGGTAAGTTCATGATGGTAAAAAAAAAAATTTGTTGTATGGTTAGTGGTTAATGGATGTCTCAAATATAAAAATATTTCAGTCACGTATTTTTATTAAAACTTAATAAAATTGTTAAACACACACATAGAAAGATAAGAATGAGGTACTCATATTAGTGACCATAGATGTACATTTATAATACAATGGTGTGAATCTTGGATTAATCTTCCAAGGTCACTTGGACTCCTTTGTGACTCTTCGCCTTCCACACCTACCCATAGAGGATTAGGTGTTCAACATTCCCCCCCTTAATCCAAAGGGGTATGTGTGAGTCCAAAAAGAGAGTTGTAATACAAATCTGTAAAATATGCATGGCAGCACTTAGGCTGAATCAACTCTCTGAAATGTTAGCATAAAGAGGTGGTTTAGGGATGACCGTCAACACTAGAACGCAACACTTATTGCAGTTCCTGGAATTATTCAAAAACTGGCAAGAAGCTAAGGGCTTCTGCTAGAGGAATTTTCCCTCATATTTGAAGAGGGAGACCTTCAACCTAAAAGAAGGGAAGTATACAACCTGTGATGGTTTAAAGATGACCAACAACACAGGAATGCTTGATGCAATTCCTAGAACTCAACCAAAACTGGCAAGAAGATGAAGTCTTCTGCTAGAGGAAGTGCTCTGACTTCTTTGAAGAGGAATAATATGAACCTCACATGGATGGTTTAAGGTTGTCCATCAACCAAAGGCATGCTTATGGGCATCCGTGTCTCTGGCTACAACTCTGAATCTGGAACAACAAGTTGTGGCTCAGGCTTGCTTGAACTGATGTGTCTCTAGCTACAACTCTGAATATGGAATGAGAGATTGTGGCTCAGGCTTGCTTGATGTGGCGTTGAAGCTTCTAGATGACCACCATTTTCCCCCTGTCAGGTACAAGGTGAGATGATGGTGAAAACTCAATTTAAATATTGTTCAATATTCTAGAACAAGTTCTGACATGTGACTTAAACATCTTCTTGGTTGTTGATTCCCATTGCCAAGATGAATCTTTGTTCTAGCAGGAGGCTTGTTTCTGAAGCATCTATGTGAAGAATGGGCGTGTCGACCACAGTGCTTTCATGGGTGAAGATCGAAAAAATGATCTTTCATATGGCCAACTTGATCACAGTGTTAGCATTTTAAAATCTATTGTTGTTGTTGCGGAAGTGGAGCAGGATCTGGAACAACTGTAGGTGAACTGTCATAAAGAAATCCGGCACTCTGAAATTTGATGGGCTTGGAGTAGTCTAGAATATGAAAGGAAAACTCCTTGTCATATCCAAGGCCAGTTATGTGCTTTTTTTGGACAAGGTCTTCCCAAGGTCTGATGATGGGCTTGGGAGGTGCAAGATAAACTGCTGCATCTGCATGTAAATCGGCTCTTGTACAAGGAACTGAATGTGAATCGACTGCAACTTTATATTCTTGCTTCTGATGAGAGTCCTTCTCAATTTTCTAAATAGAAACAGGTTCAGAATGATGAATCTTTTGCTGAAGCTGAGACTCCAACTGCAAAAACTCAATCTTGTCTTGTGCATCTTGCAAGCAAGTTTGAATATTAAAAAGAGCATTCTTGCTCATTTTTACCATATCATGAGCAGTGGAATGAATGAGGTTATTTAACAACTCTAATTCATCATTGATTTTAGCCATTTTTCTCAACAATTCAGGCTCAAGAAATAAAGGGTGTCAGGTTCAACCGATACTGCACTCGTTTACAATGTGATTCCACTTAATTTCAAAAAAATACAAATGAATTCAAAGACCTCATTCTTTTTCTTTGAACTTGAAATTACGGAATTCCTAAAGAACAAACTCTTCTACTCAAATTATGGAGGACCTCAAGGTGTAGACTTGGTCGTCTCACTAGCAAGCAACAATGACTCACATCATAGAAGTATTAAACAATTTCTCAACTAGATCCTGCCTCGAGAATTTGTGAGAACTCATCAATTTTCCTATTGCACTCACAATAAAGACGAAGGAAAATTCCAAAAACTATGAGTAAATTTTATGATGCCACCAATTTTCAACACTTGCCTTCACATTGTCAATATCTTTCAGAGAGTCACCCTTCTATACATGCCACACATCTTGGTCACGTTTTCATAATAGAGAAACATACAACAAAAACTTCACTCTACTATATAGAAAATCCATATATCCATCTATTCATATACCATCTCCTCTCTTCTTCTTCTTCTTCTTCTTCTTCTTCTTTTTTATGAAAAAAAAAATTGGGGGAAAAACAGAGGTCTTATCTGGGAGAGGTGTTTTCTGGGGAAGGTATTTTCTGGGGGAGGTGATTACTGGGGAAGGGGAAATTGGGGGAGGTGATTGCTCGAGAAAGTATTTTCTGGGGGAGGTGAAACCGAGGGAGGCCAAACTGTAAAATAAAAATTTTAAAAATAAGAGGCAGAAGAAAAAAATGGAATGCGGAGAATCTGTGTGGGAGGGGAGGGAGACCTGCGTGGGAGGGGAGGGATTGAGCGTAGGGGCGAGAGAGAACGTAGGGAAGAGGGGGCATGAGGGTGAGTGTGCATGGCTGCGGGGGGGGGTGGGGGGTGGTGAGCGGGGATCGTGAGAGGGGAGGGCCAAGGGGTGAGGGGATGGGGAGAGCGAAGGGGAGGGTGGTTGTGAGGGGGCGGGGTGAGGGTCGAGGACCTTGAGGTGAGGGGGTGGGGGTGAGGGCCGAGAGGGGAGTGCACGGGGTGAGACTGTGTGGTGAGAGGGCGAGGGCAAGAGCCGAGGGAATCATGAGTGGAATGATCATGAGAGGGGAGGGAGCGAGGAGTGAGGGGGCGAGGGCAAGAGGTGAGGGAGCAAGGAGTGAGTGTGGGTGGGGAGGGAGGGTTGGGTGGTTTTGAGGGGGAGGGAGAGGGGTGAGCGGGGAGCGGGTTTGGGATAGTGAGTGACGGCCGAGGGGTGAGGTGAGTTGTGAGGACGTGAGCGTGAGGGTTGTGTGGGAGAGAGGGGTGTGAGCTGAGAGGTGAGGGGGCGGGTTAAGCGGTTGGGGAGGAGCGGATGTGAGGGCCGAGCACTATAAGGGGGAAGGAACAGGGGTCGGGGGAGTGCATTAGCACGAGGTTGGAAGTGGGGACCGTGAGGGCTGAGAGTCGCTGTGAGGGGGAGGGGGCAGATGGGCTTCAAAAAATGCATAGTAGTAGGAATGCTAAAATATCTCCAGACAATATTTTTCCAGCAACGCTCCAATTTAATATTCTCCAGAATTCAGAGACACAACAGTTCAACACAACACAGAAGATTATGGCTTTGATTGAAAATAATTTTTGAATAGTAAATTTCATTGTAGAATTGCAGAATAGCATAATATAGAGTAGATAAATATGGCAGAGATTGCACAGTAATGTGCAGAAATAAAATTAGGCATAAAATTGCAGGGAAAATTTGTAGAATTTGTAGTAAAAAAAAACTCAGAATTTTCCAGAATGCTGAATGGCAGGAGTAGTAAACAAAATGCCAGGAGCAGTAAAAACTAAATGCAGTAGGGAGCAGTGAGAAAACCTGCAGACTTTAAAATGCACAATGCTTCTCTCCACAAAAAATAATCTTTGAATGATGCAAAAATGATCTCTGAATGCTGCAAAGGATTTCTGAATGCTGCAAAAATGATCTCTAAATGCTGCAAAGGATTTCTGAATGCTGCAAAAATGCACAAGATTTTTGCAAGTTTACACAGGCCACAGAAACAAATGGCTCACACAAGATTGATCTTGGTTATGAACGTATCAGCTCCGATACCATGTTAAATACACACATGGTGTATGAAGAAACTAAACACACACATATAAAGATAAGCATGAGGTACTCATATTATTCACCATAGATGTACATTTGTAATACAATGGTTTGACTCTTGGACTCATCTTCCAAGGTCACTTGGACTCCTTTGTGACTCTTCGCCTTCCACACCTACCCATAGAGGATTAGGTGTTCAAGAAAAATATTAATAAATGATTGTATGTTTTTCAGAACAAGCATTTAAATAAATGGCTTTAGATATTGCATGTGCTTTTTAGAGGTTAATTATTTTTTATTATTTATATATTTTAAAGATTTAAATAAATGATTTCTAAGCTTTGTGTTATATTCCAACCTTATGACATTTGCGTGTGAAAGTAAAAGATGAGATTTAGAAAATAAATCACAGGTAAAATCATACGTGGTAGGAAACTTTTACCTTCGTTAAACAATATTTTATGTTATTTATTACTTTTGGACACTATTCCCCTTTTAGTGGATATTGCTTCCCCATGTTTACAAGTTCTTATTTATAGTAATTATATATCAATTTTGTTTAGTTAGGAAGTTATATTAATGTTTTAATTATTTTTATTTTGTTTATATATGATTAATTTAGATTGAGACCATAGTAAAATAATGCATATGGGGTTTTATGAATTTGTGAGTGTCCTTAAAAAACATCACTTAGTTATTAACCCTACTTATGTTTGTTCTAATCCCTTTTGTTGATTTTACTTTTTTACTTCGAAGAGTTGAACTAAGCGAGACAGAACATGAGAAGTCTAGTAGCGAGAAATTTCTAACCTAGAAATGAAGGATGTTAAGACCCGATTTGGATTTTCAATCATGTTGCAGAGGCGACATTTTTTTGTGGATAATACAGTGCATAACGATAAGCAAGGAAAATAGGAAGAAAATGAGCTTCAAAGCTTTCAGATATCTGTGTTTATTTTTGGAAATTCCCTGCTAAATAAGAATAGGACACCCGTCACGATTTCAATTAAATAGAGATTAAATATTCCCCAATATCGATGCAACATCCCATCCATTGGAATGGTCGAATGGATTAAACATCGCACAAGTAGTAGCCTGATAGCCATTGATGATATGTAAGATGGCAAATATAGATTACATCGGGTTATAGATAGGTGTTATCATTTTCGCAGATTAATCTCCTGGGATAAACAATCCTACAAACATGAAGATCCTAAGAAAAAATTTTGGTCTCAGGAATATAAGAGGGAGTCATACGATGAGGGATGTGCATGGAGAAACCAATAGAAGGAGTTAATATCTAAGTTGGATCAAATTCGCGATAACATTTGGCTCCAACTTGGTATTATTCGCCCCAATAGAGGATCAAGAACGCATACTAGAAGCATTCGTATGGACATGTATTTTAAAAATAAAATAAATTGAAAAAGAGTAATAAATGAAAAAAAATTTCATTATAAAGACTCATTCAATCGATAGAAATAATGGAAAATTAATAAATGTGAGATCCCACTACATATATATTAACACGTTTTATGATTACTTACATACTTAAAAGGAATTTGTTTGTGTATTAAGGATATCAAGGTAGTTATGATAATGTTTAAGGCACATGATCTCAAAATGATAAATATATCACTTCATAAGAACAACCAATACCATAACAAGTCATACCTACTTACAACTAATGATTTAGAAATTACATAAAACATGGAGCTAATTAAGGTACATAAGAGTGGCTTCCATTTTTGAGTTTATTGAGACTAATCAAGTTAGTTGTGAGGGATTTTGGTTCCCTTTTTGGTCCATAACATGAGTTTACATAATCATGTGTCGCTCCACTGCTAGCAAGCGTCCATAGCCCCAACCGAGTCATCCACTATCTTGAGATGAGGAACTTTCTTTATTCTTGTTTGACCTTGGTGTTAGAGGCCCTTCAATCAATTTATTTAGAAAACATATCATTCACAAGATGGGAATATTACGCACTGGACTTAGTCCAATGCCACTAACCTTGATCTATTGCCAGCGAGCATTCATAGCCCTGGTGGATATGTCATCATGCCCCATCAAAAGTTACCTCAAAATAAGGAGTGGGAGGATTACACACTAGATTTTAATCTAATACCACTATCCTTTCTCCACTGCGAGTGAGCTTCTATAGACCCGACGGAGATACCAGCATGCCCCACCCAAGAAAACATCAGTTCTTATCCCTATAGTAGTATGGTGATAAGGTAAGGTCTCATGTATGGTTATAATGTGACTAAATATTTCTTCCAAAGTTTCAATTGAAATTTTATGAAAGCTTGATATTACAATTATAGGTGTAGCCTTCATGACTTAATGTGATCCCTTAGTATTTATGTGTAAGTAGTATGGAAGATGAATGTGGTGTGGAATATTCAATATAAAGGTGACACTATTAAGAAATTAAGATCTGATCCCTTTAAATTTTTCTACCCCTCACACGTGATTTACAAACTAAGTCTTTAAATATTTATTTAAAATATTTCGTTAATATAGTTCATACTCAGGACTCATATACATTTATATATTCCATCCTACTAAAATAGGATGAAGAATCTTCAAGATGCAGAAACCTTTATATTTGTTGATTCTAAACAAAATAAGTGTAAGTAAACAAATTTTATTTTTATACATAGTGTGTAATATTCCCAATTAGCCCAAGCTAATGCAAATATTCTATTTCACCTTGTTATTTTTTGCATTTCATGTTGATGAATAAGATTTAAAGGAGGACATGTAAAACTCCTGAAAATAATAAAATAAATCAATGCCCAATGTGAACATAGCTAAATCTGGGCCATTTTATAAAACATACTTGAGTGTGAAAGAGGTTTTCACTTGACCAAGTCAACCTTGACCATATCCACAGCGCAGTCTAGATGCATTGAACCTCCTTGAGGCACAACACAGTTCTAGATGGAGGTTCTACATGTGAAAGGGGCTGAACTAATGAAGTGGTTTAGGGTTTTGACAAGACTCCAATATTATAAAAGGAAGAGGAGAGCAGCATGAAGGGGTTGTTGAAGATATTATTTTATGAAGGTATTGTCTACTGAGACATCCCTCATTGGGGGTTTTCCTATTTAGGAATCCCACCTCCTTCCTTGAGTAGCTCTTGGAGGATATTTTTTTATCTTGTCCACTATCAGGCTTGGGCCAAGCTCCACCTTACACCTACATCGTTGATCCTATTGAGGGTTGGGTTGTCCTTGTGAGCTGCAGCAAGTGGAAATACTAGATCTGGTCAGATCTAGTTGATAATAGTGCCTCTTCTCAGTGAGTGTGTCTTTTAACCTCCTAGAAGAGTGCATTAGTTGATTGAGCTTCAGATCCAGACCTTGGCATCAGGCCAAATCATTCTCAGAGCCTACAGCACAGTTCCTCTCCCTAGACTACGTTATTTGCAAAGGAGAATTTGTAGGGTGTTTTGTCTACATTTTGGAGGAGAGATCTACGGTGTTAGGATTCTTACTCTCACTGTGGTGATCCATGGATTCGCCATCCAATCCATGTTTTTATTAGATATGATCTGCTATTCTGTTATATGATTCAGAAATTTCTGAATATTTCTACGGATCTGCAACTCTAGATCTCAGATCTACTCTTTGTGCTTCATGATTTGCACAAAACCCCAAGGGGAATGTATAGATGAGCTCTTCTTGTACGCAGATCTGTATTAGATATATCCTTTTATGTACATATCTACTCTATATCTAAGTTATATTATACTACTGCTTCAGCCCCAATAAAATAATATTTTTTGTTTTATGCAAACTTTTTCTATGGCTATAGCACCTCATTTCTGAGGATTTTTCTTGTATAGTCTCGTTCTTTCTCTTGTACAATGTATGGGTTGTAATGTAAATCTGATTTGTTGTTATACATATGAAATTTTAACCTCCATATAAACCTACTTCTTTGCTTCAATGGAACTGCGTTATTTTCTGTAGCAGTCTTTGCATATAGCTACAGCACCTCTCTTTGGGTGTTTTTCAGCTAGACTAGTTTGTGGGAGATCTGTTTAACCCACCTAGTTTGATTTGTTTTTTCCCTCCTTCTAGATTTAGATATTATATGAGATGATATAAGGGATCCAGGAGCTGCAACTCATTTCAATGCACTGAATTCTTAGGAGTGCGTTATTTCCACAGGCTTGCTGTGCAATCCCAATTTCGGGATATTACAGTGGTATCAAAGAAAATTTCCTTGGCTCAGCCTATGAGCTTCAATCAGTATGGAGTCTTCTCATGGGGAGGAGGAGATCTGCAATAGAAACCATATCAAACCCTTGTTGTCAGGAAAAAAGAGGTTCACAGAACTTCTGTTCCAAGCTCTGCAAGGTACCAGAAAGGACACCAGAGAAATGAGTAGGGAAGAGCAGGAAGATCCCTTAACAAGATATACAAGATATATACATGAGGAAATTCCACAATCCTCATCTCATGGATATGTGCACTCATCCATATCACCCAGTCTTCAATGTTCTGTTAGTGATTTCTTCATGAAGAGGAAGAGAGGAGGTGTGCCCAAGAAGGAGACTCTTGGAGAGTATTTGCGGGAATATGAAGCCCAATCTAAGGAGATCAAAGATAACTTGAACTTCCAAGGGTTCTGCAAGATCAAGGAAGACAGAAGCACAAAGGGGAAACAACATGGTGTGGGTAGATTCTTTCTATCTACTTTTGATGGATCACCTAAATGTCTAGTTAGGGTTTGGGTGGAGGAGCTAGGCAACTTTGTGCAGCAACATCTAGTTTCAGAAATTGAATCCATCAAAGTAGCAGCGCTGCATTTTGAAGGTAAAGCATATGTTTGGTGGTTGTTTGAGTCTTTTTCCTTAAGGAATGAAAATACACCTACTTAGGCAAAGTTTATTGAAAGATCAGTAGAAAGGTTTGATGAAAATTCATATGTAACATCTCTTATTGAGACTATCAAACCATATCAAACAAATCTTTTGCATGATTTGGAAGGATATATAGATCCAACTCCATTTCTAAAAACCATAGAAGAGGGTGTATGCTTGTTTGATAACTTGCCAATGGCAATATATCCTTTTGATGAAGGGCTTTCTTCTCAAGAGGAAGGCATGAAGATTCCTCCTTCAATAGAAGACTGAGATCTGAGGTCTCTTATTTATGATGAGGCAACTTCAACTATTAAAGAGGAGGAAGGAAAGGCAGGATATGATAACGCGGTCATAACAAGAACACCTCAAACACCTCTTGATTGGAAAAAAACTGAAGTTTTCTCTCAACTATGGGCAGCATTTGCATACTTGGCTAAGGAAGGAGCCTTGGGAGAAACTAGCACAGCACAGAGAATCTCTCATGAATTCGGGAGAGAGATAAGAAATTTTCTGAAATGGACATTGCTATCTCCCACTCAGTTATCTGTGTTGAGAAAGGAGGAATCAAAAGTCTATGATGGAATGGACATGAGGGCACATGGCAAATCCATATCTTTGGGGCAGCCCATGGTATCTTTATGCACTAAGGAGATTTATGAACATGACAAGAGGATGTTAACACTCTTGCATGCATGGGCCAAATTAAGGAAGTATTGCAAGACAAGGACTTTCCGAGGGGGCGTTGACTTCCATCTACTTTAATCTTGTATTGAGCAAGATCAGCTGCAAGGGAGGCAACAAAAGGAAGTTTATAGCACTCCAACATGTGACTTTTGCATCAACTATGTCAAAGAGGAGGGCCATGATATGACAGGGGCTGCTTTTCAGACCTCTACAACACTGTCATTTTTGGGAAGCCTAGATCCTTATTGGGATTCCCAACTCATGATGGAATATTCCAAGGACCTTTTCACATGTGAGGTTCTTGATGGGAAGGCAATGGATGGGAGGTATAAGGTAGTTGAGGGAGTCATTTACTTCCATGAGCATATCTATTTGGCTAGAGACTCCAAGCTCAAGGAGAAACTACTAAATGCAACCTATGAGATCCTGCTTTCCAAACCCACTAGTTTCATTAGAGCATATCACACTATCTTAGATGGATTCATGTGGGAAGGTTTCAAGGAATAGTTGCACTCTCATATGAAGAAGTGCATGGATTATTTGTTAGATGAGGAGGAACATAGCTTTTGGGAAGAGCCATCATTCACACCTCCTTACTCATTGAGTGATAGATGGGACTCATCCATGAGTCATCTCACTAATGTAAAACAATTATATGGAGGAACTTGTCTTTCTGAATATTATGATGTATCCCCTATATGCTTATATTTTTCTAACACTCAATTGCAAGACATTGCTCCAAGAAGGGGAAAAATTTATGATGGGTTTCATGGGCCACTCAAGGCCATGGACTATGTTGATGCAAGTTATCCCTTGGAGGCTCTTGGGAAGTTATTATATCGTTCATGGTGTGATTCTTTTACACCAATTATGATACACCTTCTCCAATAATTTAAGGAGGATGGGGCAGCAAACAAGTGTTGGGGGAGGCACTTGTCATCTCCTATTCTATGGCAGTTAAGGGTGAAACTGCGCTAGTTGCACATGAAGAAACATATTCCTTCTCCTTTATCATACATGGCAGCCAGCATGATTCTAATCATGATTCCATATTTTGGGGATGTTCTTACTCTTGGGAGCATGGTTGGAGGATTGGCACATTGGTGGGATGTGTCATTGGGGAGAGGAGTCTCCCACTCTTTTTGCACTAGATGCTTCAATGGGAGCATGAGATATTATATGGCCACTATGGTAGATCACTTGTCTCTTTGTGAGGTGAGCCATATGTTTGTTGGGGACATGACTCTCCTATGCATTGGGGAGGATTTTTTCTATGGATTGCCAAGCTGCGAGATGATCCAATTCATTTAGATGATAGCATGGAGATGGGATTCTTTCATGGATGATTAAATTCCCCATGATTTTCATCACTCCTACCTTGAGGATTCCATGGACCAACAAGAAGGTTTCCACATAGACCCTCAATTTCTTCATGATGACAGCCATTGGGTTTATTCACCAAAGGAAAACTTGCACATTGGGGAGGGACCACTGGAAGATATAACTATTGCAGAAAATCTGAAGCAATGCTGGAGACTATTGGATGAGGGGGCCACAAGTGAGGAAGGGGAGATTTTGCAGCACTCACCTTATCAGTTGCTTGAGGACAAGCAACATCTTGGAGGGGAGGAATTTAATATTCCCAATTAGCCCAAGCTAATGGGAATATTCTATTTTGCCTTGTTTTGTTTTGCATTTCATGTTGATGAATAATAGGTAAAGGAGAACATGTAAAACTCCTGAAAATAAAAAAAGAAATCAATGCCCAATGTGAACATAGCTAAATCTAGGCCATTTTATAAAACACACTTGAGTGTGAAAGAGGTTGATCACTTGAACAAGTCAACCTTGACCATATCCACAGCGCAGTCTAGATGCATTGAACCTCCTTGAGGCAAGCGTAGTTCTAGATGGAGGTTCTACATGTGAAAGGGGCTAAACTAATGAAGTGGTTTAGGTTTTTGACAAGACTCCAATATTATAAAAGGAAGAGGAGAGCAGCATGAAAAGGTTGTTGAAGATATTATTTTCTGAAGGTATTGTCTGCTGAGACATCCCTCATTGGGGGTTTTCCTGTTTAGGAATCCAACCTCCTTCCTTGAGCAGCTCTTGGAGGAAATTTGTTTGTCTTGTCCACTATCAGGCTTGGGCCAAGCTCCACCTTACACCTACAATGTTGATTCTGTTGAGGGTTGGTTTGTCCTTGTGAAAATACTAAATCTGGTCAGATCTAGATGATAATAGTGCCTCTTCTCAGTGAGTGTGTCTTTTAACCTCCTAGAAGAGTGCATTAGTTGATTGAGCTTCAGATCCAGACCTTGGCATCAGGCCAAATCATTCTCAGAGCCTACAACATAGTTCCTCTCCCTAGACTACATTATTTTCAAAGGAGAAGTTGCAGGGTGTTTTGTCTTCATTTTGGACGAGAGATCTCCGGTGCTAGGATTCTTCCTTTCACTGTGGTGATCCATGGATTGGCCATCCAATCCATGTTTGTTTCAGATCTGATCTGTTGTTTTGTTATATGATTCAGAAATTTCTAAATATTTCTGCAAATCTGCAACTCTAGATCTCAGATCTACTCTCTGTGCTTCATGATTTGCACAAAACCCCAAGGGGAATGTATAGATGAGCTCTTCTTGTACACAGATCTATATTAGATCTATCCTTTTATGTACAGATCTGATATAGATCTGAGTTATATTATACTGCTGCTTCTGCCCCAATAAAATAACGACGTTGATTTTATGCAAACTTTTTCTATGGCTGTAGCACCTCATTTCTGAGGATTTTTCTTGTATAGTCTCATTCTTTCTCTTGTACAATGTATGGGCTGTAATGTAAATCTGATTTGTTGTTATACATCTGATCTTTGAACCTCCATATCAGCCTACTACTTTTCTTTAGTGGAACTGCATTATTTTCTGTAGCAGTCTTTGCATATAGCTGCAACCCCTCTCTTTGGGTGTTTTTCAGCTAGACTAGTTTGTGGGAGATCTTTTTAACCCACCTAGTTTGATTTTTTTTTGCCCTCCTTCTGGATTTAGATCTTAGATGAGCTGATCTAAGGGATCCAGGAACTGCAAACTCATTTCAGTGCACTGAATTCTCAGGAGTGCATTATTTTAGCAGGCTTGTTATGCAATCCCAATTTTGGGATATTACATAGTGTATATACAGTGTGTTTCAACAACAATATCTATAAAAAAAATGGAAAATCGAGTGTAACCAAACATAAATTTTTTCAATCGCAAACTTTTGGATGATAGGCTCCACTCTGAACCAAAATATTAACATAGGAATAAAAGAGTAAGTTTCATCAATTAATACGCTTCCTAGAATAGATTATATGTATGAGAGACATGAAATAGATGTTATTTTTAGAACTTGATTCATCCATTCCTCCACAAAGTAATGATATCCTATTTGAAAATTTAAATGATAAAAAAATTTAACAATTGTTTCATAGGAGTAATTCTTGTTGCTTTCTGAAATGATGATCGAATTATTCCCACACATTCTTTAGATTCATGATCTAAAATAGATAAAGGGTATTCTTCGAAAAAATCAACATGTTTCAGATCAAATCTTGTAGTATTATGATTGAATTCCATAACATGTTGCAAAAGATATTGTAAACGAAAATCATTAACGTCATCATGTGATGCAGAAAGCTCACAATTTTTATTGTAATTCTTATCATTGGAAACAAGATAAAATACATTTTCCTCATTATAAAACTAATTTTTAGGAAAATTTCGATTCAAATCATGATTCTCCTGTAGGCTATTAGATCAATTATAGCTATAATAACTGGGAGGGGATGAGAGGAAATAATTTATATGTTCAATTTCATTTTTATTTATAAATTCATTTTCCTCATAGTTATCATAAAAAAATTGTGAAAATTTTGATTGAACTAAGTTATCATAGTTCTAATTCTTACAATTATTAAAAATATCTAAAGTGTGTTCAAAAGAAGAACTAAACTCCTTATAGGATTGTAAGACTACTTCACGATTCAATTCATCATCATATCGATCATAAATAGGGGTTTGGGAAAAGTTAACATGAACATTAGGTGAATTTCAGTCAAAATAGTCAAAGGAAAATTCATGTAATAGCTTCCCTATTACATCACAAAAAGGTTTAAGAATAGGATCAATAGGTGGAAAAATATATTTTTTTATCATTTGTTGAGGGAATTCAGTATTATGTGACAGAACATCTACCTGGTTAGGTGTAGAATAAAGGATTTCATATGTAACCTCTCCTTTATTATTTTAATTATTATCTTCTTCTAAACATGAAATCAAAGATAGAGTAGAACCATTAGGAGTTATAAAGTCTGAATATTCTTTTAAACATAAATATGTTGTATTACATTCTGCTATAGAAAGATATTTTTCATCTTCATGATCTTCAATATTAGACAACACATTTTGTTCATTAATAAATTTGATAGAAGGTGGTTTTTGGAGGTTTTCAAAGTTAGATTTGATAATGTTACCTTTTGTTTTAGATCCATATTCCATTTGGGTTTCTTCATTGTCGTCATCATATTTATTTTCAAGGTTATTATCATTATAATGTTCACAAAAATCAAAGTAAAGTAACCGTATAGGATACATATATCTATGATAGTCATGAAAACTTGTATGAAAATATTTGAGAGAGGAAATCATACCAGGAGGGAGACTTTTGTACCACTTTCGAGTGTCATCTTCCAAGGACATCATGAATAACTTAATTAGAACATCTTCATGGTGTACTCCTATCTTCAAAATGCAGTGGTGAAAGTCTCTAAGATGTTACACTAGATTATCCCCTTCATCATTTCGAAAACGAGGAAGGTGAGCATCCCATATGTCTATGTCAGGTAAATCATGTGGAGAAACTGTAATATCATAAAAATTCAAAGGAGAAAAATGTGAATAAATCCATGAAACAACCATTGAAACAAAATCAATAATAAAATTAAATTACAAAATCCATAATAAAATTAAACTAAGGAGTCGCTAGGTGAACAAATAAATAAGAAATATTTAATTTGATATACTATAAGGCGCATACAATTGTAACATCGTCCACTAACAGGTTACAATATTAATTGATTACTTTAATTATCGGGAAAACAAAACTTGAACAATTTGTTCCCCGACAACGGCGCCAAAAGATGATGGTGCTCAGTAACTGAGGACAATATAAGACCACATCACCAAGGACTAATAATTCCTCCCACTCTAGGTGCAAAGGGTTGGACTCCCTTTCACCACAGGGGGTAATCCCTGGTGATGACAAAATGAATAGTCATTGTAGAATAGTGTGAAATAAATATATTTTCTAATTAAGAAAATAAATAGGCTAGTTTATTGTTATAATGCAATGAGGTACAAAGTGCAGAGGTCGAGGTGGGAGAAGCCTATACAACATATAGTGAATCTATGAAGTTGTAACCTTTATTATACGACAAAAAAAAATGATATTCGACAAACAACTTAAAATCAAAGAAATAATAGAACACAAAATCAAATAAAAATACTAAAGGCTTAGCTATACTTGTATCTTCTTATTAATAACTCATCTTAATGAAAAATGTGAAATGTGTAATATCAAGTATTATACTTTTTGGATCACTTTACAAAAAGGCAAGTGTCGAGATCAAATCATCATCTCATAATATAGATATCAAGAAATGAGAAAATCCCTGGATTGCTACAACAAAATAATGCCAATCAAGTAAATTATTATCTTGCTGAAAAATATAAGATACAAGGATATAAAATAAATGAAAAGTTAATGACAAAGGAAAAAATAAGAACCTGTAACTACTGTAAATAATATTTACATGAAATATTGTAGCACAATCCAAATGTCTAGCATTTGGAAATTCTATCAACAATAAAATTTGTAAGGATATAAAATAAATGAAAAGTTAATGACAGAGGAAAAAATAAGAACATGTAACTACTGTAAATAATATTTACATGAAATATTGTAGCACAATAGAAATGTCTAGCATTTGGAAATTCTATCAACAATAAAATTTGTAAATAATTCTATCTATTTTCCTGTAATATCATGTATATCCGAAAGAAAAAAAATTAGATAAGGCAATAATTTTACATAGTCGAGCATGTCAACCATTTAAAGTACTATTGTAAGCCAGCACATGTTCAAAAATTGAAAACAGAAAGAAAGTGCAGAAATATCAAATTTAGATCATATAATCAAATGTTACATCAAATGTTACAAAATATGTTCAAGTTATGCCCTGTGCATTGAGTGCAGTCGGGCCTATAACACGTAAGTGTCTCCTCTCTCCTAATCACCCAGCCTCCTCCCTCTCGAATGAAAAAATAAAGGGTTTTATATAAAGATTCCAATAATTGTTTTACATAATTATTACATAACTATTTATTTAATAAATAATCCTAATAATTTTGAAACTTTAATAGATTATCTCCACGGTCTTTGAAAATTAGAAAAATGCTAATTCATTGTTGGGCCTTTTGTCTACTAATATACTGAAACCAATTCGTGCATAAACAAATTTGAATTAATCCTTTACTTCAATATTTTTTGTAATACAAAATTTCTAGACACCTTTATTTTGAAATGACTTTCCTAAACATTATAAAGAGAATACTTGGATGAAACCTCATACCTTATACTCTTTATCAAACAACTGCTTTCTTGATCTCATTTCTATGGTAAATTTTGGTAAACCATTTATAAAAAATTCTAAAATTATTTTATATGATTATGTTAAATGTCTCTAAGAGTAAACTGCGTAAATCCTCCTCGACCTGTAGTCAAAACTTTATTTTCTAAAATACATTTGAACTGGGTGAACATAGCTGGAAATAAATCCTTTAACCAAAACAAATTCTAAATATATCCTCTCATAAGGATGAATAACTGAATTTAGGATGTAAAAATCTCTAAATACCCAACTAAAATGCATAAATAACCAACCTAGGGATTAGAACCATTTTTAATCGAAGGTTGAGACGTTATATCGCGTGAAGAACTAAGGGAGGTTAATGAGCCATTCCTAATGCAATGAAATTTTAAGGGTGAGCCCCTTTTAATCGAACGATGGTTATTTCATATCGGGTGAGGAACTAATCGTCAATTAATCTCTTACTTCGGCCGGATGGCACCCACACTGATGGAATGGGGCCTTAAACATTAAATTGAAATAAAATGATTCGTTAATATTTTAATCTAAGCTTTCGTTAATATTATGAATTTTAATGAAATTTTTATTTTTTAATAAATGATTTAAAATATTCACCTAACACTTAAACGGATAGTTTTTAATAATACTTTGTTTCATAATATATCCCAAATCATTGTCATTTTCTAGTTAATCCTGTATAGCATAAATAGAAGTTAGGATTTAATTAAATACAAATAATTAAATATATGAATAAAATTAGTAACTTTTCCGTCATTTCTTAAAATTTATCGTAAAATTATGAAGGAAAACTAAAGGTAAATTTTGTTTACATGCCTCTTGTTTAGCAAATATTGGAAACCCTAAGAAAGCCTAAATTTATTTGGTTATTTTCTCAATTCGACTTTTGAAAATAATAGTAATAAGACTTTTACATTTTTAAACTATGAAATATTCTTGCAAGGTGGATTCCATTTGAAACAAAACTCCAAGAGGTTCAACAAACCCTAAAGATTGACCAGTTGTATGCACGCCTAATTTTATATTTACATTCTTCTCAATTTGATTCTTCTTACTAAAACGATTTAAACATTCCCAAAGTGTGAAAAAAAAAACTATGAGGGTAAAAAATGAAACATCAGCCAAGTCAAATGAATATGAATCCTTCATGAAATTAAAAAGATTTTGGAAGTGAAAGATTTCAAAATCTCCACTCTTCTCATTTTGGTTCTTCTTAGTAAAACGTTGTAAACGTTCCCAAAGTGTAAAAACAAATCCATGACGGTAAAAAATGAAACATCAACGAAGTTTAATGAATATGAATCCTTCATGAAATTAAAAAGGTTTTGGAAGTGAAAGGATTTTAAAATCTCCAGCGAAATTGTGGGCATAAAGAACCTAGGGATTAATGTCATTTTAAATCAGCGGTTCTTATTTTACATCGCATACGGAATAGAAGATGACTTAATGGGCTCTTGTTCACCCGATGGAATCCTATCCACTGATCTCGTTTTGATGAAGGGATGACATTTCACATCGGGTGTGTATTTATTGGTGAATTAACCTCTAGGTTAATGCAATGGCACCTTTATGAATGATGTGAGGTTTAATAAATATTTTAGTATCAACTTTCGCTTAATACAACGTGGTTTAATTTCACGACGTTTAATGTTTTATCTATGGTTGAATATAAAAGGATTTCACTCACGTGATTTTAATAAATGATTGTATTTAAATAAATGGCTTTAGATAGTGCATGTGGTTTTTAGTGGTTAATTATTTTTTATTATTTATATATTTAAAAATATTTAAAAATATGATTTCTAAATTTTGTATTATATTTCATCCTTATGATATTTGTATGTGACGGTAAAAAATGAGATTTTGAAAGTAAATAAATGGCATGTGGTATTTAGTGGTTAATTATTTTTTATTCTAAATTTTGTGTTATATTTCAACCTTATGACATTTTCATGTCACGGATTTAGAAAGTAAATAGCATGTAAGATTATTCAGGGTAGGAAACGTTTACCTTCCTTAAACCATATTTTATGCTATTTATTACTTGTGGATACTCTTCTTTTAGTGGACATTGTCTCTTCATGTTTAAGAGTTATTGGTTATAGTAATAATATGTCAATTGTGTTTAGTTTGTAAGTTATATTAATGTGTTAGTTATTTGTATTTTATTTATATATGATTAATTTAGATTAAGACTATAGTAAAATAATGCATATGGGTTTTTTTATGAATTTGTGAAAGTCTTTAAAAAAGCATTACTTAGTCATTAATCCCACTTAGGTTTGTTTTAAATTTTTTTTTTATATTTATTTTGTATTTCGGAGAGTTGAACTAAGCAAAATAGAATAGGAGAAGGCTAGTAGTGAGAAAGTTTTGACTTGGAAATGAAGGATGTTAAGACCCGATTTGAATTTTCAATCACGACGCAAAGGTGATGGTTGTTGTGGAGAAAATGCTGCAGAATGAAAAGCAAGGAAAATACGAAGCAAATGAAATTAAAAGCTTCCGTAAAGGTGTGTTTAATTTTAGAAATTCCCTGCTAAATACGGAAAGGGCACCTGTCACAATTTCAATTAAATAGATATTAAAGATTCTCCAATACCGATGCAACGTCCCATCCATCGAGCTGGTCGGATCGATTAAATATCACACAAGTAGCAACCTGCTACCCATTGATGATATGCAAGACAAGTAGTCAATATTACATTGGGTCAGAGATAGTGTTATCATCTGCTCATTTGAAGCAAGAGGGAAAGTCTTCGTAGATTAAGCTATTGGGATTAACAATCTAAAAAACATGAAGATTCTAAGGAGAAATTATGATCTCAAGAATATAAGAGAGATTCATATGATTAGGAAGGTGCATGGAAAAATCAATAGAAGGAGCCAATATCTAAGTGGGATCAAATTGGTGACAACGTTTGTATCCAACTGGGGATGATGCTCTCCAATGAGATCAAGAACGTAGACCAAAAGCCTTCATATGGGCATGTATTCGAAAAATAAAGTGAATAGACAAAGAGTAATAAAATTAAAATCTTTTGCATTATAAAGACTGAGTCAATCAATAGCAAGAACAAAACATGAATAAATGTGAGATCCCAATACGTATAGATTAACAAGTTTTATGATTGCTTACATACATAAAAGGTATTTGTTTGTATATTAAGTATATCAAGGTAGCTATTATAATGTTTAAGGCACATGATCTCAAAATGATAAATGTATCACTTTGTAAGAACGAACAACACCATAACAAGTCATACCTCGTTACAGTTAATGATTAAGAAATTACATAAATCATGAAGCTAATTAAGGTACATAAGAGTGACTTCCATTTTTTGATTTTTTTTAGACTAAGGAGGCTAGATGTCAGGGATTTTGGTTCTCTTTTTGGTCCATAACATGATTTTTCATAATCAGATTTTTGCTCCTCTGCCAGCGAGCATCTGTAGCCCCGATGGAGTCATCCATTATCCTAAGATAAGGAACTTTTTGGATTCTTATTTGACCTTCATGTTAGATTCCCTTCATTCAATTTATTTAGAAAACATATCATTCACATGATGGGAGGATTATGCACTGGACTTAGTCCAATACCGCTAACCTTGCTCCACTTCCAATGAACATTCATAGCCCCGATGGAGATGTTAGCATACCCCATCGGGAGTTACCTCAACATAAGGAGTGGTAGGATTACACACTAGATTTTAATATACTTTTATTGGCCTTCCTCTGCTACTAGAGAGCGTTTATAGCCCGATTGAAGATACCGACATGCCCCACCCAAGAAAACATTGGTTCATATCCCTAGGGTAATGTGGTGATAAGGGAAGGTCTCAAGTATGGTTATAATGTGACTAACTAGTTCCTCCAAAGTTTCAAATGAAATTTTATAAAATATCGATCTTACAGTTATAGATCCAACCCTCATGAATTAATGTGATCCCTTAGTATTTATGTGTAATTAGTATGCAAGAGGAATGTGTTGACAAATATTCAATATGAAGGTGGCACTAGTAAGATATTAATATCCGAGCCATTTAATTAATGTTACCGCTCAAACATGATTTACAAACTAAGTCTTTAAATATGTATTTAAAATATTTCGTTAATATAATTCATACTCAGGACTCATATATATATATATATATATATATAATCCATCCTACTATGATCACATAAAGACTCTTTAATATGCAGAAACCTTCATCTTTATTCATTCTAAACAAAAGAAGTGGAAGTAAAAAAAAAAGTATTTATATGCATAGTGTATATATAGTGTGTTTCAATAGAAATATCTATCAAAAAATTGGAAAATCTAGTTTAACCAAACATAAATTTTTTCAATGAAAAACTTTTGGACGTTGGGCTCCACTCTTAACAAAATTTGTAATATAGGAAGAAAAGAGAAAGTTTCGTAAATGTTATAGCATCATTTATCACCTCTATATACTTGATGACTTATGTATTGGCCTTGGGCAGCCCTTCCATTCAGACTTGGTCACACTTATTAAAAAACAATATTTTAAAATCCATACATGACTCTACCTAGTTTTTTTGGCATGCAGACGTGGATCCATCCATAGCTGACCCACGTATGCTATTTGAAATATTAAAAAAATATATAATTTCCCAAATAAAGAGTTGGGGTTTATGGTTTTTCCTGTAACTTAACTACCCTAGCTCGTGGCCAAACTATTCCCCAACTGAAAAAAAAAATATTTGAGGAAGTATAAATAGACCTCAAGGGAATGGCCTATAGGGGCAGAGAATATTATTGATATTATAGCTGGTTATATCCCTGATCAAGTCTGATATTTCCTTGTGCCTCTCGCACTTCCCAAGTTCAGGAAACCCTTGTTTCCTTGTGATGATCACCCTCATTCTATGTGACATCCTTTGTGCACCACTTATGGAAGAATCTTTGTGAGGTTAGGGATGGATGACTCCATACGACGGTTTTGCTCAAGGTCGTGGAAGATCTCAAGTGATTTCTCCACTTTGTATTTACATATTATCAATAAAATAAGTACTGACATGTTCCTGATGTCTTTGTGTTATATGTCTCCTATACATTTTGAATGATCTTGAATGGTTTATTTCATGTTATTTTTATGAGATTATATATACTAACATGCTGACATCTAGGACATGTATGGTTTACAACTAGCTTGTGTGCTCCGTTTTGACTGATTTGTAGGTTCTAGAGCACGAGGAGTAGGAGAGGATTTACACCCTATGAGATCGATCTCAAATGAAGGACAAACACATAAGGTGCACAATCCTCATTTTTCTAGTTCAAGCATAAAAACTAATAATTAGAGTTCTTCTTGTGATGATATATCATCTGCTCTGTTAGGTCCCTCAACCCAGGCCTTAGGGTAATTTTTCCTATAACCGAAATAGCGAATCCACTGGGGATTACATCTGTGTAATTCCTAGTTTGGGTTGTTTTATCTGTCTTGTGGATTCCCTGACAGTTTAATCACTTTTTCAGTCTAGTAGGTTCTTTTCCCAACCAGGCAAAAGTCCCCTTATATCATTTTCTATACACTACTTAGTTTGTACACAGTTGTGTATTCTTATTGTATTCTCCAAAAGAACCCACGTATACACGTGTTTCTTTGGATACAGTCGCGTATACACATGTGTTTCACACAACGAACCAGCATATGCCCAGTAAATTTTGAAAATTTGAATTTTAAGGTCATGTAAGTCTTTCCTCTCTATTGTTGGTCATCCCTGTGGAACCTCTTAGGTTTCTAGACTGTGATTCTTGTGGTTGTATGTTAGTTCCTCTCTTTTTCAAGTGAAGACCTAGTAATTATAGGCTTTTGCCTGTTTTGTGAAGTCTCAATTGCAGTTGTAGCACCAGGACCTATTTCTAGAGTTTTTGGTTGTTCTTACCATTTATAACAGTGAGCCTTTATATGTTTTCTCGTGTTTTCCTTATGCATTGCTTCACTTTTTTGGTTTTTTCCTTCTTTGCTTCTTTGATTTTCTTATTTCTTGGGACTAGGTTTTTAGTGAGTCTTGAAGGTGCCTTTTCTTGGTTTCTTGAAATTTTTGTTTGTTGGAATTTTTGGCTACTTTTCTGAGTCAGCTTCTTGAGTTGGCTACTTCTACTTGTGCGTTCGAGTCCTGCTACGAAAGTGGCATAGTTGGCTTTTTCATTTTGAAGTATCCTTGTTGGCTCATTTTCTTGATTTTGGACCTTTGGTAGTTTTGTGCTTGTCTCATTGAAATTTTCTTGTTTCCTTAAAAGCCAAAAAACATATTTGTTTCTTGTTGCTTTTTCTTTGGTTTTATTTTTATGGTTTTCATCCATTTTGAAGAAACTTGTTAGTTTCTTGTTTTCGGTTCATTTTCTTGGTTGTGAAAGGAGTCCGTGTTTGGATTTCTCTCTCTTTTATATCAAGTTTATTTTGGCATCATTGTGGGCAAAGGATTTCTTGTTGGGACTTGTCTCTGGTTGTCTATCAAAGAGATCGAACCAATATTGTTTAGAAACTCATTTTTCTTCCTTACTGAGTAGTCCTAGAATTTTCATATCATTCGTAGTTTTTGCATTAGTTACACTGAAGCATTTTAGTATTTTTGATAGTTTTCTGAAGTGTGTGAAAACTGATAATTGAAAAGAAAAAAAAAGTTTTTGTTTATTAATAGCTTTGTAGAACCCATTTAGAAATATCTTTTCATCGAAAGAAAAATATTGCATCTTCATGTAGAAGGTTTTTATTGATTTCTTTTGCGTCGAAAAACATAATCAGTTTCACCTCCGTCTACCTATGACTTAAGTAACACCCATTTAAAATCAAGCGATCTAATTAAAATGAACTATAAGTTTTTTGTATTGTCATTAATTATAAACCAACTAGCTAGGTCATAGGGCCTTGGAGTAGGTGACTCGAGAGTTAACTCTCCAAGGCCACTCAGAACTGTCAAACATAGAAAGTTGATTAATGAGTGAAATCCAATTTTTTTAAGTGGACCGGGAAAGCTCTGCCTCGAGAGAGTTAAGCGCAAGGGATAGTGAAGGCAGGGAAGAGAGATACCCCCTCTCCTATTTGTTGAATCTTGACCTAAGACTATTGCGCCCGGCTTCTAATACGTACTGGTGCCCTTCGTTACATTTCTTAGGGACCACATAGGTGACTGTGGAGGGGAATACTCATGGTACCTGAGGCAGATGTTGTATCACTTTCATTAGTACATCTAGAGGGTGCCCTTGCGAAACTCAGGTACTTGCACCAACAAAGGATTTTGTAAGGAGGTCGGAGTTATTGTTTCTATTACCTTCGCTAGTAGGCGTAATTACCCCAGACTATTTTCGGAAGGCCCTCTTATTCGCTTTCTTCTATTTTGGTGCCCTTTCCTAATCACCTGGACCGGAAATACCTGAAGGCTGCTTGATTGACTATATCTTAGGTAATTTTTATAGAGTGTTCTCTTTTCTCCTATATTGTCATAGCTTCTTAATTTTTTGAGTCTAATTAATATCATAATTAATTAAAAGTGGCTGAACGATCACCTCGTCGATTAAGGAGGCTTCGTGGGCTTTCTCTTGCGAGTGTCAAGCCTTCTTCAAGAAGACGAAGGAGCAATTCAGTGGGTGATTTTCATCCAATATTTTCGAACACAATGGAGAGTGATCCTCTGTTTTGGTTTTTTTTTCTACAGCCAGTCCTAGTACTAGTGGTATTATAGAGAGGAGTACTCCACTAATCTCTAGATTCTTGTATCCGGTAGAATAATTTGAAGTCGAAGAGGTTCCTCAACCTCTTGTTACTCCTTCATCTCCTCTTCCTGCCAGTTTTCCAAACATTCTTTTGTACATTGAGCCTGAGCTCAGATACCAGCTAGCCCCTATCCTCATCCCTTTCTTTCAGTGGCCATGGCTGGGAACACATCTTCATCTATTAGCACTACATGTGTGCATACTCCTCTTTCAGTCGACCTCAACTCATTTATTCCCATTGTGTATAATTGTGCCATGGTGATCGGTGAAGACCTCAGGTTTTCATCAGCATGTTTCAGTTCACTTTGATACCTCCTTCAGTTTTCTACCAGTGACACCATCCACCCTTATATGTTGCAGTTTCATCACAACAACATCTTATATGTTGGCACCCGAGTTGCGTGTTGTACCATTTGTTCCACCACTTATGATTTGGTAATTTGAGATTCAATTGTGACATCAGTGATCAGATATATGTGCATCATCATTGATTATTCTTTTACATGTGATACTTGGACATTATTTTGACTTGTACTTCCGGGAAGTGATCAGATGATTCACTATGTACTTTACAATTCATATATACTTGTATACATATTGGATCCGCTCTATACTTGATATGCAGACATGCTTTTCTTTCACTGAGCATGGGTATGCCCTCCTCAAACATGAGCTATCTTTCTGATTTCTATCACTGGTTTTTGGCAGGCTGAAATCTTTTGCAGTCCTCTCTAGTCCTCACAAGGTTCTTTCTTATGCACATAATACATTTCGGCCATCATGTACCCCTTATGACCTCATATATTAGGGTGCATCTGTTGTAGCATCATTTGTCACCCCTATATACTTGATGACTTATGTATTGGCCTTGGTCAGCCCTTCCATTCAGACTTGATCACACTTATTAAAAAACAATATTTTAAAATTTGTATGCAACTCTGTTTATTTTTTTCCGCGTGCAGACGTTGGTCCATCCATAGCTGACCCGCGTATGCTATTTAAAATATTAACAAAATATATAATTTCCATATTAAAGAGGCGAGGTTTATGGTTTTTCCTATAACTTAACTACCCCAGCTTGTGGCCTAACTATTCCCCATCTAAAAAAAAATAACTTGAGGAAGTATAAATACATTTCAAGGGAATGGCGTATAGGGGGAGAGAGAGAATATTATTGATTATAGCTTTTTATAGCTTTGATCAAGTACGATATTTCCCTGTTCCTCCTGCGCTTCCCATGTTCTGGAAAGCCTTGTTTCATTGTGATGATCACCCTCATTCTACGTGAAGCACCATTTATAGAAGAAGCTTTGTGAGGCTAGGGCTAGACAAATCTGGAGGATGGTTTTGCTCAAGGCCATCATAGATCTCAGGTGATTTATCCACTTTCCCCTTACATATTATCAATAAAAGAAGTAATTCCATGTTCCTGATGTCTTTGTGTTATATCTCTCCTTTACATGTTGAATGATCTTAAATGATTTATTTCATGTTGTTTTTATGAGGTTGTATATGCTAACATGCTGACATCTAGGACATATATTCTTTGAAACTAGTTTGTGTGCTCTGTTTTGACTGATTTGCTATTTCTGGAGCACAGGGAGTAGCAGAGGGTTTTCACCCTATGGGATCGACCTCAAATGAAGGACAAACGGGTAAGGTCCACAATCCTTGTTTTTCTAGTTCAAGCATAAAAAATCATAATTAGAGTGCTTCTTGTAATGATATTCCATCTTCTCTATTAGTTCCATCAACCCATGCCTTAGGGTAGCTTTTCCCATAAAATTCTATTAACATGCTTCCTATAATGGAGTAGATGTATGAGTGGCATGATATATATGTTCTTTTAAAAACTTGATTCATCCATTACTCCACAAAGTCGTGATATCCTATTTTAAAATTTAATTTTTAACAATTGTTTCATTGTAGGAATTCTTGTTGCTTCTGAAATGATGATATAATTAGTCCCACAACATTCTTTAGATTCATTATCTAAAATAGATAAAGGGTATTCTTTGAAACAATCAACGTGTTTCAAATGAAGGCTTGTAGTACTATGATTGAATTCCATAGCATGTTGCAAAAGAGATTGTAAATGAAAATAATTAACGTCATTATAAGATGTGGAAATCTCACAATTTTGATTGTAACTGTCATCATTGGAAATGGGAGAAACTATATTTTCCTCATTATAAAACTTATGTTTAGAAAATTTTCAATTTAAATCATGATTTTCATGTAGGCTATTAGATCGGTTGTAGCTATAATAACCAGGAGGGGATGAAAGGAAATAATTGATATGTTCAATTTGATTTTTATTTATAAATTAATTTTTCTGATATTTATCATAAACAGGCTACAAAAAAGTCAATTCAATTAATTTATCATAGCTCTCATTCTGAAAAGTATTAAAAATATCTAAATTATGTTGAAAATAATAATTAAACTCATGATCAAATTGTAAGCCTACTTCACGATTCAATTCATCATCATATTGATCATAAATAGGGGGTTGGAAAAATTCAACGTGAACATCAGGTGAATTTGAGTCAAAATATTCAAAGGAAAATTCATGTAATAGCTTCCCTATCACATCACAAAAAGGTTTAAGAATAGGATCAATAGGTGGAAAAATATCTTTTTTATCATTTGTTGAGGGAATTTAGAAAAATGTGATAGAACATCTAATTGGAAAGACGTAGAATCAAGGATTTCATATGCAACCTCTCCTTTATTATTTTCATTATTATCTTCTTATAAACATGAAATCAAATATACAGTAGAACCATTAGTATTTGTAAATTCTGAAGATTCTTTTAAACAGAAATACATTGTATTACATTTTGTTAGAGAAAGACGATTTCCTTCTTCATGATCTTCAAGATTAGACAACACATCGTGTTCATTAATGAATGTGATAGAAGGTGGTTTTTGGAGGTTTTCAGAGTTAGATTCATTAATGTTTCCTTTGATTTCATATTCATAATCCATTTGGGTTTCTTCATTATTGTCATCATATTAATTTTGAAGGTTATTATCATTATAATGTTCACAATAGTCAAAGTCAAGTAATCCTATAGGATACATACATCTATGATAGTCACAAAAATTTGTATGAATATATTTAAGGGATGAAATTGTACTAGGAGGGGGGATTATGGAGCACTTTCGAGCGTCCCCTTCCAAGGACATCATGCAAGATTTAAATAGATGATTTCTAAACTGTGTTATATTTCAGCTTTATGAAATTTGCATGTGAAAGTAAAGGATCATATTTGGAATGTAAATCACAAGTAAGAACATACGTGGTAGGAAACGTTTTCCTTTGTTAAACCATATTTTATGTTATTTATTACTTTTGGACACTATTCCCCTTTTAGTAGACATTGTTTCCCCATGTTTAGGAGTTCTTAGTTATATTAATAATATATCAATTTTGTTTAGTTAGTAAGTGATCTTAATGGTTTAATTATTTGTATTTTGTTTATATATTATTAATTTAGATTAAGGCCATAGTAAAATAATGCATATGGGTTTTTTATGAATTTGTGACAGTCCTTAAAAAACGTCACTTAGTTATTGGACCTACTTAGGTTTGTTCTAATACCTTTTGTTGATTTTTATTTTGTACTTCAGAGAGTGGAACTAAGCGAGACAAAATAGGAGAAGGATGGTAGTGAGAAATTTCTAACCTAGAAATGAAGGATGTTAAGACCCGTTTTAGATTTTAAATCATGGCACAGAGGCGATGGTTGATGTGGAGAAAATGGTGTAGAATAAAAATAAAGTAAAATAGGAAAAAACTGAGTTTGAAAGCTTGTGGATAGATGTGTTTTATTTTAGAAATATCATGCTAAATACGGATAGGACACCCATTACGGTTTCAATTAAATAGAGATTAAAGATCCTCCAATATCGATGCAACACCCCATCCATCGTGTTGGTTGGATGGATTAAATATTGCACAAGTAGCAGCCTGACATCCATTGATGATATGTAATATGGTAAGTCGAGATTACATTAGGTCAGAGATAGGTGTTATCATCCGTTCATTTGAAGCAAAAGTGAAAATATTCGCATATTAAGCTCCTGAGATAAATAATATAAAAAGCATGAATATTCTAAGGAAACGTTTGATCTTAATAATATAAGAGGGCATCATATGATGAGGGAGGTGCATGGAGAAATCGATAGAAGGAGCAAATATCTAAGTGGGATCGAATTCACGACAACACATCCAAAAGCTCACATAAAAATTGTGAGTTGATCCTCATAAGCCCTTTTATCATAGAGGCCTCTATTTTCTTCATTTTCATTCATTTTTCTTTCAATTTTCTCCTCATGAAAGTCTGTGACCTTTCATCTCCCTTTTATCCTATTTTCCTTTGTTTTCATAAATAAAATGTCAGTTATTAGAAATTTTCATGTGCTAACTCCTTTGTTGATTTCCAAAGACATAAATTAATCACAAGTGATACCCATCGCTATATTTTTGCCCAAAATTCAGCTTGGAACATGTGTCCCATGACCTTGGTCGTATTTTTATTTACATAGGAAATGAACTAGGGGTTGTTACAAACCCCACCCCCTTGGAGGAACACAGTCCTCGATGTTCAATGAAACTTCTTCCAACAAAAAACATGCTTCCCATAGATCTTTATAACTAACTTGATACAAAAATTACATCACATCATACTACCGAGACCATGATCATCATAACATGAACACCATACTTCTTATTGCAGTTTTATAACACAAATTTATATAGTATTTACATACATATTGATATATATAGACATAACCAAAACACAACATCAAAACATATATTAGAACATATCTACTCAACTAGTGAATATACAAGGATACATAACCCACATCTAATCAACCATATCCATCATATATTCATCGGGCCCAAAGTGCTTCCACTTCACTTTAAATTGATCGATTACTCGATTCCGAAGAATGCGAATATTTTACTCCAAAATGCACTCAAGTTCCAGATGGAATTCTTTTTCTGAATCCACATGCAATACAAAAAATTCAATCTCATGATCAGTATATCTCATACACTTCTTAAGAAATGACACATGGAAAGTATAATGGAATTTCATTGTCCAATGCAGTGCAAGTCGGTATGCCACTAGTCCAATATTCTTAAGGATCTCGAAAGGCCCATAATATCAAGGTGCCATCTTGGTACATGATCCAATCCTTGAGGAGGTCCTCTTTGGCTTGATGCGCAATTACACATGTTCCCCAACCCAAAACTCCTTAAATACCCTATGTTGATCTGGATAACTCTTCTTCCTATCATCTGATACCTTTAGATTCTTCTTGATAACCTGCATTTCCTTTTCCTTCTCTACCAACATATCCGGTCCAATCAATACCATGTTCAGTGGATCACTCCAACTGATGGGAGTATCAAAACTCTATCCATAAAGTTCCTTAAAATGACTCATCCTTAAAGACTCATGGTACCCCTTGTTATATGAAAACTCCACCAGTGGAATATACTCTTCCCACTTTCATTGTTGATGCATAACATAGATCTTCAACATGTCCTCAAGAATCATGTTGACCCTCTCTATCTGCCCATCTTTCCAAGGATGATGACCCATATTGATGCCCAACTCTGTCCCCAATCCTATAAACAACTCTTTCCAAAACCTATAGGTTAAATTGATATCTCTATTTAATACAATCTTCTAGGGAACACCATGTAATATCACTATATTCTTGGTGAATACCTCATCTATGTCACTAGTTGAATTCGTAGACTTCATTGGTAGGAAGTGAGCTATATTAGTAAACCTATCAACCACAACCACAATGAATCATGTTATCTAGATGTCCTTAGCAAACCTATAATGAAGTCCATGGAAATGACCTCTCATTTCCAATCTGGAATTTGAATCAGATGTAATGAACCACCTATATGTTTACACTTTACTTTTACTTGTTGACAATCCAAACATCTCACAAAAAAATCAGCCACCTCTTTTTTAATGTTTGGTCGATGGTAGAATTTCTTAACTAATCTAAATGTATTTTGATGTCCAAAGTGACCTGAATATGTCTTGTCATGAAATTCCCTCAAGATAAGCTTCTTGAGCTCGTTGTTTTCTGATAAATATATCATGTCCCTAAATTTTACCAAACCATCTATCATGAGATTATAATCTACATTATGTTCACTTGTACCCTGCCATTGCAACCTGTGCTTAAGCTACTAGTATATATCTTCCTTTTGTCCTTCCTATAAGATTTGATCATGTAAATATATCCCATATGAACTCATAGCTGCAATGTGATTTACCTGCACTCTTATGCTAAGAGCATCTACAACCCTATTCTCTTTACCCTTGATGTAACTGAACTCAAAATCAAAATCACTGAGCATGGCCAAGCACCTAGCTTGCCTGGAATTCAAATTAGGTTGGTCAAAAAATTACCTCAACCCACTATGTAAGGTCCCACCAACCATCAGTATTATAGAGAAACATTGAAAACTAAACTCAAAATGTTATATATATATTGGAAATGAAACCCCAAAACCAAACTACGAAATCAAAACCATCACTTGATCCTCAAGCTCAAAAATCATATTTGAAATAAAGAGTCCTTAGTGGGATGAATAAATATCAAACTTTAAGAGCCACAATTTCCAACAAGCTAATTGTTACTTCTATTGTGACTAATTTGTTTTATTTTAAATAGCTTGCTTATGAATTCTTTAGTTAAGGAGAATATAGATTTTATAGGAATAGTATGCCATATTTATAATTTCATATGTAAGTTGACACTACAACTATTCACTAGCCCAAATTTGACTTTATCAATATGAATTTTAACTTAATGTGATTTCCATGTATATTCATTGAGACATTCCAAAAACATCTTGCTTACAAATCCTAATTGCACTTAGGAATTTTTTTACATACAATTCATAAATGTAAATAGCTATAGCCACTGACTCATTATGACAACCAGTTTGCAAGCATATAATATACAAGCATTGAGGCATTTTTCCAAACACTTAGCGACAATCATCCCTTAAGACGATTTGGACAACCCTTAGAAACATGAATATAAGATTCTTACTCAAACTATTTAACTCAAAAAATTCATAAATTCAAATTAAAATATTGGCATTTTAAACATAAATCAAATCATCTTAATCCTTCACCAAAAACTCAGAACAAACATACAAAGTTGGTAGTAGTAATCCTCGAAAATCACCCAGATTTATGATCTGGGTTCTAAAAAGTGTTTTTTGGGAATAAAATGTGGGGTTACAGGTCCTATAGGAATGAATATCCCCTTATGTTAGGTTGAATCACATTCCAAATTCCCAGGAATGTTATTCTTAAAACAAACAAAAAACAGATCCTTAATGTTTCATTTATGACTTTTGTCAAATACATGGAATGAAATATTTCATCTACAACCCTACATGAGGAAAGAAAACCCAGAGTTATGCTACTAAGATATTTTCATTGAAATCAAACATTTCTAAATCTGCCATATGAGTTCTTGAAACATTTTACAACCCACAAGCTAATTCCTTTCACATGATTTGACCATGATTTGACAAGCTTATTGTAGCCATTGCTACAATTTGACAAACACGCGGCAGCCCTGAATGCTACAACCATTAAGGATTTCTGTCAAAATTTTAATAGTACTTTTACAAAAAATTCATAAAAAAACATTATATTATTGATAAGAATATGAAACATAAGCCATGACTGAAATTTACCTCAAACATACCTCAATCCTTTGATCTTCCAAAGCATATTTTAGCTGCCATCATTTTTGAAATTTCTTTTAAGGGATGATTCTGTAATTCCTCCAAGTATATTTTGGGTACATATCCATTTCATTTCTTCTCTTGTAAGCTACAAGTTAGTACTTATTCATGCATAAATAAATTGACAACATTTCTCATTCACAGATTTTGTCAAACACGTTGCAAAATATCCTGAACCCCTTTCTAAAATCATGCATATAATTACTTGAAACAAAATCATAACTCATGAAATATTTACTAAAGTCCTTAGAAATTTATTTATTGCAATTACCTTCAACAATATTTGTCTTTCCTTTCTCAAATGCTACAATACCAAGGTTAGTACAATAAACCACACCAATAATAATTCCATAACATCTTAAGATATAAACATCCATACATATAGACCACTCTTAGTATTCATTTTCAACTTCCAATAATATTCTAGTAACATAAGATTAAACCAAAATTAGATGCTTACAAAAATTTAAATTCCTATTTTTTATTTTATGCTAAAGCTATACTACAATTTTAGGACATTAAAAATTATACCTGAAGATATATTCAATTCCAATCGTTGAGAATATGATCCATCCTTGATCCCTTAATAAACTCATTTTAACCATCTGGTTTCAACCCAACCATATCCAGGGAGAAATTCTCCCCCTGGAACCCCTGAGCTATAAGAGCACAAAAGGAGTACCAAAATATAATAGTAGGGAGATAAACAAGGAAAGTTGAGGAAAATAAGTTTAACTTCCTCTCAATACCACTCATGGTCAACTCCATTGGATAAGGCTACTTAGCAATTTATATTATCATTTGGATACCCTCAAAGTTTCTCCCTCTCACAATTGCTTTTTTCAATTTATAAATCTCTCCAACTCTTGGTATCACAATGCACCTCCCCAATGTGAGAACAAATGAGACACATATATAGGAGGAGAAACACATTCTTGTAATAAAGGAGGAGTAATATTCATGCCTTGTATTCCATTTAGAGGAGTGTAACTCGTGCCATTAAGGAGATGTGTCCATGCCTTAGTTAAAGATAGTGTAACATATGCCTTAAAGAGAGTGTAAGAGGAATATTTTTATGACATGTCTTTAATGAGTTTAAGAAGAATATTCCATTCTTGGATGAGTGCATAAAATAGAGTGTTATGTATTATTAAAAGAGAGAGATATTTATATAGATCCATGAGAATCATCAAGGAGAGATGTGTCAAGTGATTGAGGAGATATAATTCCCTTTTAATAATAATAGGATAGTCTCATAAAAGATATTAATAGTATTAATAATATTAAGGATTAAGTCAAGATTAAACTATTATGATTGACCAACGATACGTTAAGTGATTTTCCTTCAAGTATACTTGATTATCCATTGATTGGAGGTGATTTACTATTTTTGGAAAGTCATACTTGAGATGTTAGACATGACTTTCTATTTTTAGAAAGTCACTCCAAAATTGTCAGCAATGAGATTTTATTAAGGAAATTCATACATGATCTTACCATGACTGGTATTTTTCTTCCAGAGAATAGGGATTCCATACCTCTATTCTATGCATCATTGTGCCTTAGTAGATTTAGCACTCTGTGCCCTGATCTACTCTAAATATCCAAGATTCCACACCTTGATATTTTTAAATATTCAGGACTTTGCGACCTAAACATTTTATTATAGATCCAAGACTCCGTGTATTTATTTTTCATGGATTTAGGATTCCACACCCTAATACCTTTATTATATATCCAAGACTCCACATCTTTATATTTCATGGATTTAGGACTCCACACCCTAATTTCCATGGTTTCTCATCTACTTTTCTTTGAAACTCCACGCTTCACCTTAAGGTATTGATTGTGAGATCTTACCCATTTGATGGTTTGTTGGTAAGGTCTTGTTCCAATACCTACAAACATCACAATCTCATATATCAAAGGTATCAAATGAATTTCATAATAAACTTATTCACATTTTACCAAAGATTGTGAATGACTTCCGTAGTCATTTTGGTTATGGAGAAATGACTTCAACGGCCATTTATAATTTTGAAATCCTTGTTTTCAAATAATCACGTCCCCTGTCACATATTGCTCAATACAAGATTAAGCATATATAATCATATAAATCATGTATCATGACTTCCAAAATATTTTATCATCCATAAATAATAATTGACCATATGTTCTGCATAACCATGATCATCCATGGATCTATGTGTCTCAATCCTAGATCACCATCCATGTCATACACCTATGTACAAACTAGGATACCAAAAGAGAAAACATCGACAATATGCTCTTAACCAAAATCATTTTTATAAGCACAACCATAGATATTATCATAAACATATAGAAAACAGGCGACCCAAACTAGGTCTATAGCACACAAGCATATACATAAGTTTTACATGCATAATATTATATCATTGCATCAAAATGACCCTCTCCAAGTGTCACAAAACTAACCTTGCCAAGGTGGGACACTACACACTATAATCACTCATCAATAAAAACCTCCATCCAATAATATAATGTATCCACATCTTCAATGAATGAATGATAGATGCCAATTGAATTTTGTGAGTCATATAGTTCTTATCATGCTTATTCAACTACCTTGACTCATAATATACAAGTTTTCCTTCCTGCATCATCACTCCACCAAGTCGTCCCTTGTTAGAATATGTACATACCAAAAACTCTTTATTTGGATCTACAATATTTAGAACTAGAGAATTTGTAAGCAACTGCTTCAACTAATCAAAACTACTTTCACATTCCTCTTTCCATTCAAATTTCTTTCCTTTTCTCTACAAATATATAATAGGATCTGTAATTCGTGAGAAGTTCCCGATGAAGTGTATGTAGTAACCTACTAGTCCCATAAAATATCTAACCTCATCCACATTCCTAGGATTTTCTCATTAGATAATAGCTTTGATCTTTTCTGGGTCTATTGTTTTGCCTTACTTGGAAGAAATATGTCCCAAGTAATGTACTTTTATGTGAAAGAAACTACACTTACTACTTTTGGCATACATTTGATGCTCTCTTAGCAATATTAACACCATTGTTATATTTTATGCATGATATTCCTCATTCTTAGAATATATCAATATATCAGCAATGAAAAATATCAAAAAAAATTCCATATAAGGATGCAACACATTATTCATCAAACATGTGAAATTATATGGAGTATTAGTCAAACCAAAAGGAACCACAACAAACTCATAATGCCCATACTTGGTCTGGAATGTGGTTTTGTAGATTTCATTTTATTTGATGCATACCTGATGGTACCATGACCTCAAATAAATATTCAAGAACATTGTTTCTCCCTTCAACTGATCAAACAAGTCATTAATACTTTGAAAAGGATAAATGTTCTTAATCTTCACCTTCTTAAACTTCTTGTAATCAATACACAACCTGATAGTACCATCATTACTCTTCATGAATAATACTGGTGCACCCCAAGGTAACACACTAGGCCTAATGTATCCCTTATCAAGCATTTCCTTCACCTGCAACTCGAACTCCACGAATTCCAGAGTGATCACCTTGTACAGTGCCTTCGATGTTGGTACTACTCCCTACATCAACTCAATAGAAAATTCCACTTCTCTATGAGGTGGTAACTCTATGTATCTGTTGTAAATACATCCTAAAACTACTGTAAAACCGAATTCTTATTTAATAATTCAACATCCTCAACATCCTTACTGTTATTACTAAAAATATGAACTGCAAACATTACACATCATTTCCTTCTATTGCACTTTTCCTACATAGTTGTAACCATTCTAATCGATGTAAGATTATTCTTACCTTGCAATATTCTCTTCTCTCCATCATCTTCCAAGCACCTAATGGCATTATCATTGCAATCCACCTTAGTCCTGTAAATGTATAACCAATACATACCAAATAGCATACTATATGATCCCAATGCAAGCACATTTAGATGTGTTGATGTAGAAATATCGTTCAACAAAAATGAAAAAGATATTACCCAATGATGAACTATTTTCTTAGTACCTATATCCAATTGCACCAACGAATGCTTTTCATGCACTTCTTTATTCAAGCAACACTTATTCACTAGGTCAGGAATGATATAAATATAGTTACATCTAGGGTCACTCAAAATAGAAACAACTTGATCAGAAAGTTTACCTTACATCTTGATAATATATTCTTAGCGATCATCTTACATGTTATCTAATGTTGCATAAATCCAAGGAATACTATGTCCAACATCCCCAATTGTCTATGCCTCCTCAACACTGTAAATATGCAATCTACCACCTGATGTTGTGTTCATTCTCTCCTACGATGATCCTTTCCACACATTAGAGGAATTTTGAGGTCTAAAATGAGCCTCATATGGAGTATTATAAAATAATAGTAGAAACAATAAAATAATATTAGAATACATCATCAAATATAGAGTGAAAAAATAAAAACTATTTTTTCAACTTATCTCCCTACGGTTTTACTCTAATTTTGTGTAGGAACACTCAATAGGTGAAAATTTTAATTCCTCATCTAAGGAGTACCCATGTTTCATACTTTCGATAGAACCTACTACATGAAAAATGAGAAACACCTAAAAAAACATGATTGAAATCATGTTTTTGATGTTTTTCTCATTTTTCTTGTAGCAGAGTCCATAAAAAATGTGCAACATGGGTACTCCTTGGATGAGGAATTAAACATCGCATCCAGTCAGTGTTCCCTCTTGAAATATGAGTAAAATTTTAAGGAGATAAGTTGAAAATACAAGTTGAAAAAGTATTTTTTTAGTTTTTAATATTTTTACATTTTTGCTTTAAAAATGGTAAATCATCCCTCATGGTTGACATCATCATATTGAATACCATTGGTTCTTATAAAGTTTATTTTTGTTGTACAGTTTTTTAGGCCCATTTTAGACCTCAAAATTTATCTACTGAGTCCAACACTGAAAAGGCTTCTTGCTATCACCCTTGTTCTGCTCCTAAGAATGAAATCCCTAACCTCTGTTAATTACATTGAATTTATTATGTGGTGTTGCAATCACATTATCATTTGTATCCTGAGGTTTTCCTCTCTTCCTCCACTTTCATTTATTATTCTCATTACATTTCCCATCCCGCTTAGTCTTATTCTTGCATTTCAATTGCTCATAAAAGTGCTTCAGCTTTCTTATTACTTCCTCCTGTGATCTAGGCTCATCAAACTCAATCATGTCTTTGAATGATGTTAAAAACCCACTGATAAATCCTTGAATCTTTTCTTTATCCTCCTTAAGATAAGGTACATATCTCAACAACTCCAAGAACCTTCTAGTATACTCCTCACTGGTCATAGATCCCATATTCAACTCGTAAAGCTCTGTTTCCTTATCATCATAGTATCTTTTAGATAGATACTTCTTCCATTAAAATCTCTCAGAATCACTCCAATTCATATCCTCATGTCGAGCGCCTCTGAAATTCTTTACATATTCCCACCAAATGTATGCTTTTCCTTTGAGTCTGAAACTATCTATCCTCACTTTCATATTTTCTAAATAATCATGCAATCTAAAAAAATTATTTGTCCCAAGAAACCAAGACTATACATATTGTGTGATGGCATGCCTACCTTACTGAACCCACATTTTCTACTTTCAATGCATACAACAATGCATCTCCAACTTTCTTGCCCCAATTAATCTTAACTGGCAATTTAAAATAAACTCAGAAGCTTCTTTTAATCAAGGGTTAGAGCCATACAACCCTCATCAAAGGTTTTTTTCTTTAAAATCCAAACCAACTTCAACCAGAACCTCATTTACAGTCGGTGCCCTTCCTCCTATCAGACCTTTGGTTAAAACCCACATATCAAGCTTATTTTAATGAACATTCGAATCAACATTCGAATTCTAATTAAACCCCAAGGTACTGACATTACACATGCACCCTTCTCACCTTACCATTTACCAAAGGTTGACTTGGGTTTTACTGATACACAACGTATATCATTCTATAACCATAATACATCAACATTACAAATTATATCAAACCCCGACTTCATATAGCACTCGGGCCCACAGCAATGAATACTTACCTTGCCTTGGCTTATCTCTCCGCATCATCCAACGGACGACGCATCATCGCATTCTTAACACCATAAATCGATGGCTATTGCATTTTTTTTTGACATTCCACTTACTGCTTTTGAACTTTGCGAGACCGCTGGGTTACGAACTCCGAAACTGCCTTTCATTCACACGGTTCCACTTCACTCTCGGTTTCGCCACTAACTTTGTTTGCTACGCCTCTTTGTATATTAATCGTTATCTCACTAATACTTCGACAGGTCCGTTCCATTCAATATTCTTGGCGGAGACCCTTACTTCCGTTTGCCTTTGTTCACATGACCAAACCTATGATACGTTGTTCTTCCACAACTTCGTTCCTTCAACAGCTCCTTTCGATTCGATTGCTATGTACTCATAGCACCATTTCTTTTGGCTCTCTAATGCCCATTCGATTCCCAGGTTCATTTAACCCAGCACCTTAACTAATTCAAGCCTGCTCTTTAATTAAAGAGAATGCGCTCCCTTTTCGGTCAAATCCATTCAGATATTGAACTCTGCATTAAGGACTCAAATTTACTCTATGTCATCGACCCTTGCAGTGGTCGATCATTGCAACTTCCTTCATTTATCAAGGGAATAAATAGACCCTTCTTGCATTTGTTCAAGTACAATATCGATTAACATTGATTCTTCTATCAGATACAGAGCATCAATTAAACTTGCAAATCACAGAGTTCTATTCATACATAGTTCATGGAGGTTCCAACCATTCTCACACAGAATTTAAATCCACCAATATTCATATAAGGCTGAAACAATTCTTTCATAACACATAAATGATTTCACTTACAAACTTCTAGTTCTTGGCCAGATCTTCAATTATTGGCCCTTCTACAACCTACTCTACCTCTCTAGCTCTTCAGCTCTATGCAGGTCTGTAGGTCTATCTATTAATGCCTTTGAGGCTTACATTTATACAAGAACTAATGAATCGATTTAGCTCCTCTAGCAGTTCAACAAAACTCCTAAATTTCCAGATTTCCTAAATTTAGACTAAGTCCCTCGATTTGTGGAAACTGATTTCAACTCATTTCTATTCTGCAGTTTTTCTGAATCTCTCATATCTTCATATGCCCACTAATAATTTGAGGGCAGTTACAATTCTCTCCACATGTAACTAAAATTAATTAAAACCCACTAAATTCACTACATAAAAGCTAACTTTTTTGAAAACTAGAAACCCCTAAGTCTAACAAAAATGCATGGAATTTTTTTTATCCTAATGCCCCTGCATCAGACTCCCTAGGTTAAAATGATTCATGATCTCCTGTTCACGTGCTTTCATCCTTGTCTTCCTGGATCCCACACTTTTTTCTGTAGCTTATCATCCGCTGCAACATTCTTCTGTTGTACTTCTCCAGGCTTCTATATCTTATTCTGTCTTGCACTACTAGCTGCACTTTTACATTCTCTTTATGTCTTTCTTCTGCTACTGCTTTTGCTTCTTTGTTCTCTTGCTGCTGTCTTCCTCTAAGACACTTTCACCATCAGCTTTCTCATAATTTCAATTTCTCTATCTAATATGTCTTCTGAATGCTGGATAGTGCTCCATATTGATTGCTGGACTTCTACTTCTGCTTCTTCTTGCTGAGTTCTCATTTGCTGAACTCCTACTGCTGCTTTTTCTTGCTGAGCTCTTATGCTAGCTCTAGCTCTAGCTCTAGATTTAACTTGCTAGGCTCTCCCTCTTACTCCTATGCTTACTTCCACCCAATCATCCATACCCTCTTGTTTTCTACAACAGAAAAGCTCTTCCCAATTTTCATCCATGACAATTTCTTCATTCTCTGGCTTCAACAATTCCTTGGACTGGTAATTAAATTACTAGTCACTATTATCATCTCTTTTCTTCTCATCCTGGACCAAACATCCTTTATTCCTTCCATCAGTACCTGCAATCATAAGACAAACATCAAAGTTATAAAATCTTTGTGTCTCTTCCTCCTCTTATAGCAACACTTCGATCTGCTGCTCTGTCATTTCTTCCAGCAACACTTCAAGGTGCGGCTCTGCCAATTCATTTTCTTCTCTAAATTTTTTCAGCCATCTACTTTCAAACATTTCATCAATATGCTGCAAACTTGTTTCAGCAAGTTCTTCTTCTTCTTACTTGACAATCTTCAATAATTTTCTTCCATCTTCTTGATTGATTCTACCAATCAAATCAAGTTCTTCAAACTCTACATTTTCATCTTCTATCAGAATAAAATTCTGATTTTCCATTGTTGTAGCAATCCCAAAAGTCTGCCCCACAAGTTTCTCTTGGCTCATCAGACAAGCCAATTCTTCCTTGTCACCAACAGTAACAAGTTTCTGCATATGAGACATGATAGCCTCACCTTCCTCCAGCAGCCCATCTTCATTCAAGACAACTCCAAAAGATGGATTGTCTTCTGCCATACCTGTCAACACAGCCAAATTATCAGTTTCAACACCACAAGACCCAATGGCCTCAATTGATGATTCAATCACCAATTCCTTCCTCAGCAATCCTAAATCTCCTCCAAGACTCAAAAAGTCTTCACTGTCTTCATTCCTTTGTATCTTCACATTCTGCAATCCCCAATTTTTAAGTTGAGGTTCTCCTTCTTGCATTGAATCCTGCTGATTCAGTATAATCTCCAGAAATTCAAATTATTCATTCCATGGACTAAAACCTTCCACAGAATTCTCCTCCTACTTTAATAATTAACTGCCCAATGGTGTCAACTTTTCACCAGCATCAACAAAATATGCATTCACAAAACAATTGTTAAAACAAAAATCATAAGGCCTCAGTGCCTTTCTTTCCTCTGCCAACATTTCAGTATGCTGTCCTGAAATTCCTTCCTTCTCTATCAGCACATCAGTATGCTGATTCCAATCCTTCAAATAATTCTCGAGACTGTCAGTTAGTCTCTCCTCTGCATCATCCTCTTCAAGGATGTCTCCTTGCTCTAGTTCATAAAAATGAACCTTCTCATCCTCAGTCACCTCTGCCTTTAAAATCTGAACACTTTTTCTCGGTGTTTCCATCCTCTGCTCAAGAACACTTAACTCATGCCACAAATATGTCATCTCCTCTGAGAAAACATTCATACTGTCTTCACTATCTTCCTTTCTATCACAAGTCAAGTTTCCTGTTGTCACTATCTCTTCAGCCTTCATCAGAATACAATTCTGATTTCCCATTTCTGCAATAGCTTCAATTATTTGTCCAGTGACTTTCCACTTGGCCATTCAATAAAATAAATTTTTCATTATCAGCATTAATAATAAATTGGTCATCATTAGACATAACTTTCATGTTCCCATTGAAACAATCTCTTTCATTAAACAAGGAATTTATGAATTCCTTCTGCTGCAGTAACTCAATCTGATCTTCATTTGGAAGATAATCATCATCATACTTCTCTTCGCAACAGTCAGCTTCATTTATCACAGTTTCATCATATGAACTATCTTCTTTGATACCTGCATTCACACACTACTTGTCAGTTGTAAAACCATAAGACCCTATGGTCTCATTTGATGAATTGATCATCAAATCTTCCTGTTGTTCCAAGTCTTCTATACACTTCAGAAATTCTTCAATGGTCCTCTCTTCAGTCTCTTCAAGCTATCCAATTGGTCTCTCAATTTCCAGCTTTTGGTCATCATCACAATTTAGACTTCCTCTGCTTCCAATGTATTGGAAAACAAAACCTTTCCCCAACGGTGCATGGACATTTTCAAAATATCCGGTTGTTCCATTTTCTTCTTTCGTGACAACATTAGCAGTTTGTCCTCCTTCACATGTTTTCCCTGTAAACATACAAAAATCATCAGATGTAAAGTCATTTGACCCCTTGGTCTCACTTGAAGCTTCGGTCTTCAAGTCCTTCTCTAGATACTCAATCATCCTGAGTAATTTCTCTTTTAGCTGAGCATTTATCATCTACTCCTTCTTCATCTATAGCCTATGCCACTTCACTTTCTGCTTCATGAGCCAACCAACTCTCTGGTTTTCCTCTATCCTCATCTTCAGTTCATCAAACTGTTCTCTGATCTCAGCTACCTCTTTCCAATACTCTTCATTAGTGAATTTATTCCTCATGCCATTTGCTTTGGCATCTTCCTTCACTCTTCTGTTGTGGCCTCTCTCGGAACCTCTGCAATCTCTACTATGGCTATCAGTAGCCATTTTCTCCTCCATGATTTCTTCACTCAAAAGTTTCACTAAGCCTCTGCAACAGCAAGCTCTCTTGCTGCAACTTACCTCACCAATCCTTTCCTCCGGATCTGGGCTTTTGGAAAGTACTGGTGCCCTTCTGCTGGAACCTTTCGAGCACTCTCTTCTGCTCTCTCTAGGCTTCACTCTGCAACTTTTCTCAAGAACACATTTGTTCTTATTTCATCCAAACTCTGTTGGGAATTCTCTCAGGTTCTGCCACACTTTCTTCTTCACTTTAGAATCCTCTGCTAGACTCTTTCATCACTGCTCTCGAAGTTGTGATCTGCTCTTGCTGATATTTCCTCAATTGTCTGCAATCTGAGTTCTGTAAACAATACTTCAAACTAGAGTTAAATACTGCTCATCAACTCACCTTCAAGATTATGTATAATCTTGCTTCTTCTTTCACCTGCACTGCATCTCTATATGCTGCAATCTTCAAAACACTTTGTCTTCAACTTCAGATTCTGCAAATTTGAATAACTTCACTGCATACCTAATCAAATCTGCAATTTCTGTTAAACAGATTTAAAAACCAAACTTCCTTCACTGTTTTAGTACATATGCATTTCAAGATTAATTCTCAAAGAGCTTATCTAGCTCTGATACCACTTGATGGCATGCCTACCTTACTGAACCCACATTTTCTACTTTCAATGCATATAACAATGCATCTCCAACTTTCTTGCCCCAATTAATCTTAACTGGAAATTTAAAATAAACCCAGAAGATTATTTTAATCAAGGGTTAGAGCCATACAACCCTCATCAAATGTTTTTTTTCTTTAAAATCCAAACCAACTTCAACCATAACCTCATTTACATTCGGCGCCCTTCCTCCTATCGGACCTTTGGTTAAAACCCACATATCAAGCTTATTTTAATGAACATTCGAATCAACATTCGAATTCTAATTAAACCCCAAGGTACTGGCATTACACATGCACCCTTCTCACCTTACCATTTACCAAAGCTTGACTTGGGTTTTACTGATACACAACGTATGTCATTATATAATTGTAATACATCAACATTACAAATTATATCAAGCCCTGACTTCATATAGCACTCAGGCCCACAGCAATGAATACTTACCTTGCCTTGGCTTATCTCTCCGCATCATCCAATGGACGATGCATCATCGCATTCTTAACACCATAAATCAACGGCTATCGCATTTTTTTTGACATTCCACTTACCGCTTTTGAAATTTGCGAGACCACTGGGTTTTGAACTCCAAAACCGCCTTTCATTCGCATGGTTCCACTTCACTCTCGGTTCTGCCGCTAGCCTTTTTCACTACGCCTCTTCGTATATTAATCGTTGTCTCACGAATACTTTGATCGGTTCGTTCCATTCAATATTCTTGCGCGGAGACCCTTACTTCCATTTTCCTTTGTTTACACGACCAAACCTCTAATACGTTGTTCTTCCACAACTATGTTCCTTCAACAGCTCCTTTCGATTCGATTGTTATTTACTCATAGCACCATTTCTTTCGGCTCTCGAATGCCCATTCGATTCCCAGGTTCATTTAACCCAGCACCTTAAGTAATTCAACCCTGCTCTTGAATTAAAGACAGTGTGCTCCCTTTCTTGGCCTAATCCATTCAGATATCGAACTCTGCATTGAGGACTCAAATTTACTCTATGTCATCGACCCTTGCAGTGGTCGATCACTGCAACTTCCTTCGTTTCTCAAGGGAATAAATAGACCCTTCTTGCATATGTTCAAGTACAATATCGATTAACATTGATTCTTCTATCAGATACAGAGCATCAGTTAAACTTGCAAATCACAGAGTTCTATTCATACATAGTTCACGGAGGTTCCAACCATTCTCACACAGAATTTAAATCCACCAATATTCATATAAGGCTGAAAAAATTCTTTCATAACACATAAATGATTTCACTTACAAACTTCTGGTTCTCGGCCAGATCTTCAATTATTGGCCCTTCTACAACCTACTCTACATCTCTAGCTCTTCAGCTCTATGCAGGTCTGCAGGCATATCTATTAATGCCTTTGAGGCTTACATTTATACAAGAATGAATCGATTCAGTACCTCTAACAGTTCAACAAAACTCCTAAATTTCCAGATTTCCTAAATTTAGACTAAGTCCCTTGATTTGTGGAAACTGATTTCAACTCATTTCTATTCTGCAGTTTTTTTGAATCTCTCATCTCTTCATATTCCCACTAATCATTCGAGGGCAGTTACAATTCTCTCCACATTTAACGAAAATTAATTAAAACCCATTAAATTCACTACATAAAATCTAACTCTTTTGAAAACTAGAAACCCCTAAGTCTAACAAAAATGCATGGAATTTGTTTTAGCCTAATGCCCCTACATCATTGTGAATTCTTCATTTCTCCATCAAATGTAGGAGGCTTTGCTTTCTTTAACTCCTCTATAAAGTAATAGTTCTCACTCCTCCTACACTGAGAGTGGCGATGATGACGATGATGTCTCTTTGAACTAAAACTAGAATAGAACCCACAGTCATTACCCCTACTGTCAGGTGTATCCTATAACCTACCATATCTAACTTTTTCATCCTTATCAAACCTGTATAATAATTGAGACATGCTACCATATGCCCCCATTGGTCCTTTCCTCCTTTCCATGACTGATTCTAAGCAGTCCCTACCTTTGAAATGTTGATAAAATTTGAATGATGACGACAATAACTTCTGCTTGCTTTTCCTATCCCTTGGAAATTATTTCCTTTGATTGAATGATCATGTCATTATCTTCTTTACAACTTATGATCTCTTCTTTCAAACTTCTCAATGTATCTTCTATGCTGAGTACTCATCACCATGTTGTTCATCTGATATATAGGGAGAATCACATGAAATATATTCCACCATTTTTTTTTTCATCTTAATCTTCTACTTCCTTCAACCATAGCATGTTAGTTAAAACATTATGGGAATTTTGAGGTCTAAAATGGGCTGTTGAGATTGAAACAAGATGATGAGCTTAGTGGAAAGAAGTCGCCTTCACTAAGTGGGCCCGCGGGCTATTTTTGGCGCAAAGTCTATTTTTAGACTATGTCTATTTTTAGACATATGGATCATGTTCTATGAGTTGCAGGATGCTATTTGTGGATGGTTGGTCAAGTTGGAAAAATAGATGGACTTCTATTTTTAGACATATTGGGCATAATCTATTTTTAGATTGCTAGTCTAAAAATAGATATGTCGAATATTATTAGCTCTTAATATTTGGACTCTAAACATTATCTTATTCTCTTGGAGCACTTTAGTTAAGTGCACAGATGTGGCACAGCAGCTGACAGAAGGAATTACGCTATTCCTAAGGGTTTACTAGAGCTATTGCATGGAGGAATTCAGTTAGAACTCATGTGACAGAGTTTGGTGGAGTTGGAGAAGTAGTTGGTGGAGTTGTATTTAGTTTAACTCAGTTAGACTCAGTTGAGCTAGTTGTATCTAGTCTAACTGATTGATACACTAGTGAGAGTAGTGTGGGTGTTGAGCCTCAAAATTGTGCTTTCTTTCATTCCATTTTTCCTCATTTTCCTTTGTCCATTGCTATCCTAGACCCAATTGATCAATGAATATAGTTAAAATTACTTCTAGAATGATTTACATGACTGACTTGCTAAGTTTTGTGATTTTTGCCATTGTAAAGCATTTTGGCCGGAACTAGCTGCAGAATGCAAACATTTCGTAGCTAACCGGCGATTCTGCAGTTGTCTTCACGTTTGAGTATGTTCCAGGTGGCCTCTCAAGAAAAACCGCATATGGGCATAATCCACGTCATGTCTACATGGTTCGTTGCTCATCATGAGGGAAGAAACGAATTCTGGGTATGGTTTTGGAACGTGGGAACACATTTAGGAAGGAATAATTCTATTAGGACTGTCTCAGTCCAGATGTCTTTTCCTTTTCACGCAGTCACTTCAAGAGTCCTAATGTGATTCCGATAAGGAAAGACAGTGTTCCTGAATTGTTGCAAATCTTGTTATTTACATTTGTTATATAAACACTTGGGAAACCGAGAGCTATGTTAGATTTTATGCTAGATTTCATTCCATATTTTGCTTAGATTCTGTGCTACATTTCTGAAGACGCAGAGTGTTATGTTCAAGTTATTTCATCTTTAATGAAGCAGACAGTGTTGTTTTGGAAGCGTTGATTTAATTTGGAGTTGAATTCCATCAGGTGGTAGAGGGCCCCTGCCTCTTGCACAGATTTATTTGCGTAAATTAGATAAGTATTCTAGCTGCCTTTACGTTTTTGAATTTGAATTAGTAGTTGTTTTAATTAGCTACTGTAGTTGTACTCATTCTAACTCTTCCACAAGAAGAAGCTCTTCCAAAAGATTATAATGATGAATGGGAAACGACTATAGTATTGTAGGATTAGAAGTTGAATCCATAGTTGTTTTTAATTAGCTACTGTAGTTATACTCATTCTAACTCTTCCACAAGAAGAAGCTCTTCCAAAAGATTATAATGATGAATGAGAAATGGCTATAGTATTGTAGGATTTAGTTGTAATTTTTGTTGTTCACTATCACAGTTACACTTGTTCTAATCACTCTTCCAATAAATTCTTAAGGAGTCCAAGACATGACCGTGATAATGAATGATTTAGTTGTGTGTTTGCACTAAGTACCATCTTTGTTCTTGCTCTTAAACGCTTGTCCAAAATATCATAATGATGAGTGGGATATGGATATGATATCTTAGTTTTTCATTGCTTTTAGTCCTTTATGTTTGCATTTGCACTCAATTACACAGTCAGAATTGTTCTAACTCTTCCAAAAGAAGGAACTCTTCCAAAATATCAATAATGATGGACAAACAGACTGTATAATTTCATAGAATAATGCATGATAGTATAGTTAGGATACTCCGGAGTTTCATTGCACTTAATTCATGTTCAGTTGTTTTGTTTTAGGTTTGATAATGACTTGTAGTTTAACACTATTTTAGGCTAGTGACATCTTAGGTTTGGTTGTAGTTCAACTCATTGCATTTGCACTCCACATTCAATTGTTATTCACTGCACATTAGATTACTTCAGTTGTTAAGATTAACAAAACAGCCTTCATTATTCACAAACCTCTTCTTGTTCTAAAATCCATAATTGATCTATAACTACATGAACAGAAGACCATATCACTTTAAGGCATGAAGTACTTCTGCAATTTCCTCATCATTTCATAAATAGAGCTCTCCCTCAAAAGACTATTTTGAAAAGAAATCAATAACTCTTGAGTAAAGGTTTTGTGACATTCAATTAAATTGCATAATAGAGTTAAGAATTAGCTTTAGAATAGAAAATCTTATGATGATATCAATGTTTTACTCCAAACATACTTCAACAAATCTCTAATCAAGGACAAGATGTTGCATCATTATAAGTTAGTTGTTTAAACTATTTAGTTAGGAAGAATTGCATGCTTAGTTGACCATGTTTCAAGCTCTCTCTCAAATGCCTTTGATGAAAGAATTTGACAAGTTTAGTTTGTGTTTTGAATCATTTGCTTAAAAGTCATTATCAAGCTTTGTTTCTGATTGGTCATAGTTTAGATTTGATTCTGTTTTTAGTATTCCAATTGCATTTGTCATTTGTCATCCATCAATTAGGATCCACTCCGTTTTTTAATCATCAACTCATTTCCATTAGCTTTCTAGGCAATTTCCTTGTGAACATAAAACCACCAAAAGACCAAAAACATCATAAATCATCACAAAAGACCAAAAACATTACAAAACACTACACACAACGCATTAGGAAACAAGCACCTAGGTACATACAGTACACTTCACTTCAGCAGTTTACAAATCCTGGTTGACAATTAAATGAGCTCAGTTTAGGAGACTAGATTGAGACCCAACATTTTGGCGCCGTTGCCGGGGAAGTGAAAACTAGGTAACCTTTTTTTCTTAGCATCCAAAAACAATTTTATGCGTAGGGAGAGAGATTCAAGGGGAAGATTTATAAGCAGCAGAGGCAGAAGTTTGATTTCTAGAACACCACTTGTTTCATCTAGATCCAGAGCTAGTACACCTTTAACTCAAACCCATATTCCATCCTCCCTTGATCCTGGACTTCTAGAAGACCTGAAATCAGATATCCCATTAGAAAAACCTTCCACTTCATCCACTGAACCTGCCATAGAAGAATATCTAAAAACTCCTGTTAGGGACACAAACCTTTCCACTTCCACAGGAGAGTCAACCATGGCAGAAGAAGGAGGAGGAGGGGTTTTTAATGGAGAAAACACACTATTTGGAGGTAGAGGTAGAGGTAGAGGAGAAGGAGGTAGAGGTGAAAATGGAGGAAGAGGTAGAATAGGAAGCTCTTTTGGGTTCCCTATACTTGATGAAGAAACCAATACAACCATGAAAAACATTTCACCTTCTATCCTTCCGAACTTCTATGGACTTAAAACTGAGGATCCTGAAACTTTCTTATTCGAATTTGAAGTGTTGTGTAGGACTTATGACTACCTTCAAGATGCTCAAAAATTGAAATTATTTCCTTCAACTTTGAAAGGAGCAGCATTGAAGTGGTTTATGAGCTTAAACAGTAGTTCCATTAGGACATGGGAAGACATGAAACAAGCATTTCTAGAGAGATACTTGGATTATTGTATGTCGGTTAATCATAAGGAAGAAGTGTTCAAGATGTTACAAAAAGAAGATGAAAACTTGGAAGATTTGTTGGAAAGATTTAATTACAACATCAAAAGGGCAAAAATGGAAAATCTAGATCAAGACACCTTAAAAGCTCTTTTGTTGAAAACAATTAGGGATGAATGGTTGGATATTATTAACATGATGGGAAAAGGGGATATATCAAAACTTACATTACCTGAAATATCTGAGTTATGTATCAACCTTTCTAGAGGGAAATCTAAAACTGTCAAAGGTCCAAGAGATCCCGCTCTTGCAAGAGCAAGTAAATCTGCTTCCGGGACAGTAAGTAGATCAGAAATAGGACACATACTTGATGATTTTAAGTCTGACATCTTGGGGAGTCTTAGTGAACAAATAGACACCCTTAAGATACAAAACAAGCAGAAGGCTGAATCTGATGCTTTGGCAATCTTTTGTCCCAAATGTAGAAAGAAACATGCCTTGAGAGAGTGTCCTTTAGATGTAAAAGTTGTAGAGACCTGTGTCATTTGTTCTGAAAAACATGAGACCAAGAATTGTCCTTCTCTTCCTGGTCTCAAAGCTGTCTTTCAGGAAGAAACTCCTACAGACTCCACAGAATATCTTAACTTTGTATCTAGAAGACCTTGGCAGGGACCTCAGACACAAGGATTCCATGATCAAATGTATAATCAACCTCCACCTTGGAATTCTTGGCAGCAACCTTGGCCCCAATTTAAAAATCAATCTCAAGCTTGGGCACAAGGATCACAAAGTCCCTATGAAAGATACTCTCCATATTACCAGTATCCACCATCCTATCCACCATATCCACATTTTTATCCTCAAAATCCTCAACAAAATTTTCCTCAAAATCTTCAACAAAATCCTCAACAACATCATCAGAACCAACCACATCAAAATCAACCACTCCCATTACCATTTCCTCAAAAATCAAATCAATTGCCTGCTCAACCCATACCAAACCCCAATAATAAAAATCCTCAGAATACATACATGATAGAAGGCCAACAGTTTCCAACTTATTTAATTACTCCTCTAGACCTTAGTGATGTTCAACTTAGGTATGGAAGAATACTTGAAAAGAGGAAACCTTCTGTGATTATACAAGAACAAGATAACTTTGAGGAAGACTCTCTACGGGTGAATAAAAGTCTTGAGGAAGACACATCCTTTCAAGACCCAAACACTGAAAAATTAAAGCAAAAAGATCCAATAAATTCAACTCCTGTATTAGAGCAACCATCTACATCTACTTCTATACCTCCCTTTCCAGAAAGATTACAAATTGATAGAGGTGTAGAAAAACAAATCATGGTGCCTAATTATGATTTCTTAGATGAGCTGAGAAATGTTTGCATTAAAATTCCATTATTGCAAGCCATCAAAGAAATCCCAATTTTAGCCAAAACAATAAAGGAGTTGAGTATGAAAACAACAAGAAAAAGAATAAGAGAAACCAAGAAAATTCAACTGGTAGGACAAATAGCAGACATTATGATGGGTAAGATTACTATTCCAAAGTACCTTGACCCAGGAAATCTAGTTGTCAAAATTCACATCAATGGAATTGAAATTCAAAACACACTCATTGACTTAGGAGCAACAATAAATATCATGAGTAGACAAATCATGGACAAACTAAAACTTCCTAATCTTCTCTTTACACCCACACTATTACAATTAGCAGATAGATCTGTGATCAGACCAGATGGGGTAATAGAAGGCATTCCAGTGTCCCTAGATTCTTGGGAGTACCCTATGGATTTCATGATCCTAACTCCTAAGAATAATCTAGGAGGCCATCCTGTTATACTAGGAAGACCTTGGTTGGCTACAGCTGATGCTTTTATTAGTTGTAGGTCCGGTGATATGTATATTTCTGATGGTAATTCAACTAAGAGATTCACTTTATATCCTCCAGCTAGGACAATTACATATCTAGATGACACTCAATGGATAGAGGATGAGGAAGATTTACAACCACTCTTCACAATTTCAGAAATTAGTGAAGATAATCAAATTCTGAATACTCTAGAAAACTTTGAATCCTCTCCAGAACACAAACATGAATCATTTCAAGAGGGATCCAATATTGAGTTTTTGTCATCTAGGCAGATGTCTCTTCATTCTATGGACAAATTTGGCAGCTCTACAAGTGAAATTTTTCCAGGTAAAACTTTGAACATAAACAAGAACCTAGAAAAATCTCAACAAGAAGAGTTAGTCAAAGTATTACAGAGACATTCTTCTGCATATGCATGGGAATACACTGACATGAAAGGGATAAGTCCCAAGACTTGTACTCATCACATCTATATAGAGGCAAATTGCAAGCCAATTAGACAACCTCAAAGACGGATGAATCCAAATCTTAGGGAAATTGTCAAGGAAGAACTACAAAAATTGTTAAATGTTAACTTCATTTATCCTATTTCAGATAGTCAGTGGGTTTCCCCTTTAGTAATTGTACCGAAGAAAAATGGAAAATGGAGGGTGTGTGTTGACTACCGAGAACTGAATAAAGCTACTCTTAAAGACCATTTTCCCTTACCTTTCATAGATCAAGTATTAGATACATTAGCTGGCAAAAAGTACTTCTCATTCCTAGATGGGTTTAGTGGTTACAATTAAATCCAAGTAGCACTTGAAGACCAAGACAAAACCACATTCACCTGTCCTTGGGGTACCTATGCTTACCGAGTATTGCCATTTGGATTATGCAATGCACCTGCAACATTCCAAAGGGCAGTATTAGGAATTTTTTCGGATCTAATACATGACTGTGTAGAGGTGTACATGGATGATTTCACGGTTTATGGGGACACATTTGAAGAGGCTTTAGAAAACTTGGAAAAAGTCTTAAAAAGATGTCAAGAAGCAAACCTTTCACTTAGTCATGAAAAATGTTTTATGATATTTACTGAAGGTATTGTTTTAGGGCACCACATTTCAGGGGATGGGATTAGAGTTGATGAGGCAAAAGTTGAAGTCATTTCTAACCTATCCATTCCAAGTTGTCAAAGAGATGTTAGAAGTTTTCTGGGATTTACAGGGTATTATCGGAGATTTATAGAAAACTTCACCAAAATAGCATCTCCTCTCTTCAAATTACTCACCAAAGATTGTGAATTTAAGTGGACTTCTGATTGCGAGTTAGCTTTTGAAACCCTGAAAACCAAAATTTCTGAAGCACCTATATTAAGGGGACCTAACTGGAAGTTACCTTTTCATATCTCGACAGATGCTTCCGATACAGCTCTAGGAGCAGTATTGGGACAGAAAGACTTGATTCCCTATGCCATCTATTATACCAGTAAAAATTTGACTCCTGCAGAGTTAAACTATACTGTAACTGAAAAAGAGTTTTTAGCTGTTGTTCATGCCATAAAAAAATTTAGACACTATATAACAGGCTATGAAACTTTTGTTCACACTGATCATTCTGCAATTAGATATTTAATGAACAAATCAATCACTAATGGCAGAGTTATAAGATGGTTGTTACTCTTACAAGAATTCAACATTACTATTCTAGATAGGCCTGGAAAACAAAACACAATGGCCGATTTCCTATCTAGACTCCAAAATATCAAAGATGACACTCCGGTTGAAGATCAATTTCCTGATGAATATCTTTTTGCAATCTCTACTCAAACTCCATGGTTTGCTGATATTGCTAATTATTTAGTTTCAAAAAAATTTCCTTCGATTATGAATGCAAGGGATAAAAGAAAAATCATTAATGATAGTGCAAAATATTCATGGGTCGCTAATGAGTTGTACAAGACAGGTCCAGATTTGATTATTAGAAGGTGTGTTCGTGAAGATGAGATGCCTGAGATTCTCAAGGCATGTCATGATGAACCTTGTGGTGGACACTTTGCAGATAAGAGGACAGCCTATAAGATCCTTAATTTAGGATATTATTGGCCATCCTTGTTTAAAGATGCTAAGGAGTATGTCAAAAGGTGTGACAGTTGCTAAAGGGTAGGGAAACCTTCTCCTTCAGGTGAGATGCCATTACAACCTCAGGTACACATTGAACCTTTTGAAAAATGGGCTTTGGATTTTGTAGGACCTATTAGTCCTCCATCACGACAAAAGAAATATATATTAGTTTGCACTGATTATGTTACTAAGTGGGTAGAAGCTAAACCATTACTTGTTGCTAATGAATCATCTGTAGTTACTTTTCTTTTTGAGGATATATTTACTCGTTTTGGTGTCCCAAGGGAAATTGTTACAGATCAAGGAGCTCAATTTACATCAAGGCTAGTGGAGCAAATGATGGAGAAGTACAAAATCAAACATAGAAAAACTACTCCTTATCATCCACAAGCAAATGGTCAAGTGGAATCTACTAATAAGGTCATTGAAGGAATCCTAACAAAGACTGTTCATTTACATAGAAGAGATTGGGTAGATAGGCTTCCTGAAGCCTTGTGGGCCTATAGAACTACATGGAGAAACACAATAGGCCATACTCCTTATGAGCTTGTTTATGGAAAGCAAGTTTTGTTTCCCATAGAGTTCCAAATTCAAACCTTCAAGATGGCATTTCAGCTAGGACTTGATCTAACGGAGGCACAAAAGCATAGACTGGAGCAAATTAATGAATTGGATGAGATCAGACAAGATGCAGTTCAGAAAACAAGTCTAGTCCAACAGCAAAGGGCTAGAGGGCATGACAAGTACATCAAAGAGAAGAAATTTAAAGAGGGTGATTGGGCTCTCTTGTTTGATTCAAAATTCAAGGATTTTCAAGGGAAATTTCAGACACATTGGCTTGGGCCATATGAAATTGTTTGAATTTTTGATAATGGGGCAGTAAAAATCAGAACTATAGATGAAGAAGAGATCACTTTTCTTGTGAATGGTCATAGACTGAAGCTATACCACAAGCCACTCTCAAGAGAAGAGTTTGTCAAGAAGTTCCAAGAAAGCAATGATGTGAAGTTAATGAAGAAGAGTCTCTCTTCTTCATCAACTTGATTAAATTTTCTGAAGCATTTCTCTTTGAAAAAAAATAAAATAAAGGTATAAACATGAAAAACAATCATTGATTGGCATGTTTATACAGAAAAGATAGGGTGAAAATCAGAGTCTCTCTGACACTCTAACTTTTCCCATTTTTGTTTTTACAAGCAGCTATTACAAAAATCATAAGTTCAGATCCATAGTGCTTATGATCCATCTCATTTCATTTCACTCCATTCACTTATTCATCCATACTCCATTTCATTCCATCATTCATATTTCACTTCATTCCACATATCATTCATCTCATTCCATACTCCATCCATATCATTTTCATGACAAAATTTAAAGTTTGATATCTTGATGTAAATGAATAAAACATGTCATGGATTGCAGGGCAGTTCTTATGTTATTTCACTCCATTTCATAAACTGAATCCATTCCATTTCATCATCCACTTCATATACATCATGTATCATCATCCATCTTCATTCATACCATAAAACATTTCACCTATATTCCAAAAACACTCCATTCCATGATTAAAATGCTCTACAGAAACATTCTGCAGCTCAACAGACATTCTGCAGCTGATCAGCCTTTCTGCAGCCAGACAGTCTTTCCGTAGCTACAAATCCTGAAGGCATCAATCAGCAGACATTAGAATTGCAACAAAATGACCCAGTGTATCCATGAATTAAAAGCATCAAGAAGATTATGAAGACTCTTCCAAAGGTGAACAGAGAAGACAAAGACTACAAAAATCAAATGAAAGGCAGAGGTAACAAGTTTAAATTATAATGGCATTTCATAAAGTTTAGCATAGTTTTAGTTATGGATTGTTCGAAAAGGTTGTTTTAATTATTTTTATTGATCAAAGACCAATAAACCCTCCACAGACTTTGGATTAAAATCTCTCATTTCAAATTCCATATCCAACATCATTTAAGCGGTTAAAATGGTCGAGGTATTTGAATTCTTCACGTCTCTTAACCAAATCATTCAATGATGATTCTCTTTGTCGTTGTAAAAATCTCCGCCGTCTCTTCAATCATTAATTCGTTTCCTCCACCTCACTCCACTACTTCATTCCGTGACCACTGCCATCACTCCATTCTGTAGCCGGCATTTCATTCCGTAGACAGAGATATTCTTATCACCGAGAGCATAGCAAAAGGATATCAGTTTGAATAGCATTGAGCATTATCATTGTAAACGCAGAGCAGAGCAAAAGGGTAAATTCAGAGGTATAGCAGCGTGAGAATTTGAAGCCATTTGATTCCGTGGGCAGACAAAGTATCACTGTGGGCAGAGATTGAGCATTATCACTATAAACACAGAGGTATAGCAGAGAAGAATTTGAAGTCATTTGTCACCGGGAGACAGAGGTATAGCATTGAAGAATTTGAAGCCGTTTGTTACCAAGAGACAGAGATATAACAGTATGAGAATTTGAAGCTATTTTCCATCGAGAAACAGAGGTATAGTAGTGTGGGAAATTTGAAGCCATTTGTCACTGTCAAACAGAGGCATATCAGCCCGAAGTTTTGAAGCTGTTTTCATTATCAACCAGGGGTATATCAGCTCGAAGTTTGAAACTGTTGCCACTATCAATCAGAGGTATGTCATTTCGAAGTTTGAAGCCATTTTCATTAAGAACTTGAAGCCATTTCAATTCGAAGGTGAAAGTCATTGTTTTTGTGGGTAGAAGAGTGTTAATTTGAACATTGAAGAAGCAATCATGGGTTTCATTGTAAGAACTGAACCAGTGGGTTCAAAATATTTAGAAGGCTACCCTCAATGAAAATAAATGTTACAACAGATAGGATGGCTTCAATTTTTGGAGAAATTTAATGGCTTCCACAAGGAAGTCACTAAAACATTTGCAAGATCATTTCACGGAGCTGAAGTTGAAGTGGGGGATGTAAAATTTACTGTCACTGAAGTTTTCATTGCAGAAGCTACAGGGTTGCTCAGAACTGGAGAGAGATGGTTCAAAAACAGAGAATTCCACAATGAATCCTGGAAGAAAATTCTAAAATCACCAGGTATGGATGTCACTGTATTTAAGAAAGGAATTCCCAGTTCTGCATTGAAAAATAAATGGAGAAACATACTACTTCTTCTGCAAAAATTTATTACATGTGAGGGTAGATATGGGACATTTTATGTCTACCACATTAGACCGATAATGCATTTTCTGGGGGAAGACCTAAACCTACCTTACTTCTTGCTTCAAAGCTTGAAAAAGATGGCTTCCTGTGTTCAAAGAAGGGTTCAATTTTTAGAGACAACTTTATATCATCATGGGTTGGTTAAAATTTTGATTGAACATCATTTAACCAAAACAAATGATACATGGGACAATTTCTTGATAAGAAATCATTTTCAAGAGCCAAAAGAACCCACACCTGAACCACAGCCTACAAGGAGAAGCAGGAAATGGAGGGCTTCAAAAGTTGAAATTGACAAAACAGTCCAAGAGAGCAGTGAGGAAATCATTTTAGAGAAGTTGACTCAAATCAAGAGACAGCTTAAGGAAGAAAAGGTAATCGGGAAATCTACCATGGAGAAAGGAGAAGGATCTTCTCAGCCTAGAAGAAGCCACAGACTAAAGGGGAAACTGAAGAAAACACTAATCAAACAAACATGAGTGATTAATATAGAAGATGAAGAAACATCCATTGAAGAAGATGTTGAAGAGGATTTTAATTAAGGAACCCCTGAAATTGACCCTGCTCAAAAAAAAATTTATGACTATGTGGAAACTTTGGAAAGGAGAGCTTCAGAAAGCAAGGAGAGAACCCCCAGTCCTCCACTGTCTGAAATAGATATATTAAGAAGGGATAGGTATGAGTTGGAAATACTTAATAGACACATCAAAAATGAGAATGAAATTCTCAAGGATCAAGTCAAGCTCAAAACTGATATGAACTCAACCTTATCCCTACATATAGACAAAGTGGAAAAGACCAATGAGAAGTTAAAGAAAAGGAACAAGAAGCTAATCAGGGCACTCACCAACCTAAGGTTCAAACTTGTTATCAGAAAACCCAGAAGATCTCTAGCTTCCAGACAAAGGAGAAGGAGAGGATTAGATGTTCTTGCAGAAGCCTCTGAGTTCATAGGATAATTTGCATGAGGACATGCAAAGAGACAGCAGTGGGGGTATGTTGAGCCTCAAAATTGTGCTTTCTTTCATTCCATTTTACCTCATTTTCCTTTGTCCATTGCTATCCTAGACCCAATTTATCAATGAATATAGTTAAAATTACTTCTAGAATGATTTACATGACTGAATTGCTAAGTTTTGTGATTTTTTCCATTGTAAAGCATTTTGACCGGAACTAGCTACAGAATGCAGACATTCCGTAGCTAACCGACGATTCTGCAGCTATCTTCACGTTTGAGTATGTTCCAGGTGGCCTCTCAAAAAAAACCGCATATGGGCATAATCCATGTCATGTCTACATGGTTCGTTGCTCATCATGGAGGAAGAAATGAATTCTGGGTATGGTTTTGGAACGTGGGAACACATTTAGGAAAGCAGACTTCTATTAGGACTGTCTCAGTCCAGATGTCTTTTTCCTTTTCACACAGCCACTTCAAGAGTCCTAATGTGATTCCGATAAGGAAAGACAATGTTCTTGAAGTTGTTGCAAGTTTGTTATTTACATTTGTTATATAAACACTTGGGAAACCGAGAGCTAGGCTAGATTTTATGCTAGATTTTGTTCTAGATTTGGCTTAGATTCTGTGCTACATTTCTGAAGACGCAGAGTGCTATGTTCAAGTTATTTCATCTTTAATGAAGCAGACAATGTTGTTTTGAAAGCGTTGATTTAATTTGGAGTTGAATTCCGTCAGGTGGTAGAGGGCCCCTGCCTCTTGCACGGATTTATTTGCGTAAATTAGATAAGTATTCTAGCTGCCTTTACGATTTTGAAGTTGAATTAGTAGTTGTTTTAATTAGCTACTGTGGTTATTCTCATTCTAAATCTTCCACAAGAAGAAGCTCTTCCAAAAGATTATAATGATGAATGGGAAATAGCTATAGTATTGTAGGATTTGAAGTTGAATTCATAGTTGTTTTTAATTAGCTACTGTAGTTATATTCATTCTAACTCTTCCACAAGAAGAAATTCTTCCAAAAGATTATAATGATGAATGGAAAATGGCTATAGTACTGTAGGATTTAGTTGTAATTTTTGTTGTTCACTATCACAGTTACACTTGTTCTAATCACTCTTCCACAAGAAGAAACTCTTCCAATAAATTCTTAAGGAGTCCAAGGCATAACCGTGATAATGAATGTTTTAGTTGTGTGTTTGCACTAAGTACCATCGTTGTTCTTGCTCTTAAACACTTGTCCAAAATATCATAATGACGATTAGGAGATGGCTATGATATCTTAGTTTTTCACTGCTTTCAGTCTTTTTGCTTGCATTTGCACTCAATTACACAGTCATAATTGTTCTAAAATCTCTTCCAAAATATCAATAATGATGGACAAAACAGACTGTATAATTCCATATAATAATGCATGATAGCATAGTTAGGATGCTCCGGAGTTTAATTGCACTTAACTCATGTTCAGTTACTTTTTTTTGAGTTTGATGATGACTTGTAGTTCAGCATTGTTTTAGATTAGTGACACTTTTAAGTTTAGCTTTAGTTCAACTCACTGCATTTGCATTCCATAGTCAGTTGTCATTCACTGCACAATAGATTACTTCAGTTGTTAAGATTAACAAAACAGCCTTCATTATTTACAAACATCTTCTTGCTCTAAAATCTACAATTGATCCATAACCATATGAACAGAAGACAACATCATTTTAAGGCCTGAAGTATCTCTGCAATTTCCTTATTATTTCATAAACAGAGTCCTCCCTCAAAATATTACTTTGAAAAGAAATCAATAACTCTTGAGTAAGGTCTTGTGACATTTAATTAAATTGCAAAATAGAGTTAGGAATTAGCTTTAGAGTAGAAGATCTTATGATGGTATCAATGTTTTACTCCAAACATACTTCAACAAATCTCTAATCAAGGACAAAATGTTGCATCATTGTAAGATTAGTTGTTTAACTGTGTAGTTAGAGGATTTGCATACTTAGTGATCATTTCTTAAGTTTAGTTTGTGTTTTGAATCATTTGCTTAAAAGTCATTATCAAGCTTTGTTTTTGCTTAAATCATAGATTAGATTTGATTATGCTTCAGTGTTTCAAATTGCATTTGTCATTTGTCATCAACCAATTAGGATCCACTCTGTTTTTAATCATCAGCTCTTTTCCATTAGCTTTCTAGCCATTTTTCTTGTGAACATAAAACCACCAAAAGACAAAAAACATCATAATCATCATAAAAGACCAAAAACATCACAAAACACTACACACAACGCATTAGGAAACAAGCACCTAGGTACATACAGTACACTTCACTTCAGCAGTTTACAAATCCTGGTTGACAATTAAATGAGCTCAATTTAGGAGACTAGATTGAGACCAAACATTCTCGTGCTTTCTTATTTCATGTGGGTTAAGTAATGTAACCAGCACAAATGAGGTTGATAAGACCCCATAACTAATTAATTTTTTATGCCTCCCCCATGGCTATAATCATGGGATTAGTTACCGCGATGAGGTGTTTCTGAAATGGTTGACTGTGACTTCGATATTTGGGTAGACGTGATGGGTAATGGTTATGGCATAATATGGAAAATTTATTACGATATGGATGTTACTAATTATGGCAGTTAATTCTGAAATCTAGGTAATCCTATGGACTGACATGGGTATCATGGGTCATGATGATGGAATGATGTTCAACACGTTTGGCTCTCTGACATGGATGACACGCTGGACACTATCCTCCCCTCAACCACAATTGGTTGCGATGCGGTCTCTGCATCGTAACTGTAAGTTTTCTCTGTTATCTCCATTTATGATTTATTGGGATTCCTATCTATTATCTTCTCATGTGCGAGAGAGTTATTGACTCTATCTACTCTATTCTACCCTATTGACTCCTCTCATTTGCGAGAGTTATTTGAAAAGGAAATAATGAAACTTACTCATGACATGGCTTCAGGTGTATGTCATCACCCATCCTAGTAACACTTGGCCATCTAGTTGTGCTAACCGAACTACTCTTGAATCTTGGATTTCAATCACATGGTACGATCCGAGCCAATGCATTCTGATTTTACTTGGGAACTTTTGGAACTTGTTGTCATATAGTAAAACTTTTCCTTCGACCGTAAACGTTTTATGTTTGATATGACGGTCATGCCAAGCTTTATGTCTGTCTTTTTGGATAGTCTGATGAAACTCCGCTAGAAACCTATCCTCTTCAAGTTCTAGTAGCTCATGTAGTCGCTCCTTCAATGAGTCTTCCTCTGTTAAATGTAGTGTTGACACGATTAGTAGGCTCGGTATGATAAATTCAGCAGGTACCACTGTTTCCCTCCTATACACTAGCTGGAAAGAAGTCTGGTTGTTCAGTCATTTCATAGTTGTCTTGTATGCCCATAATGTTGCTGGTATGCACTCATCCCAGTCATCTCGATTAGCATTGAAAATCATTGTTAGTCCCTTTTCAAGAATCTTAGTAAATGCTTCAACTGTTCAATTTTCCTGAGGATGGTACAAACTTCTCTTATGATGTTGTACCATAAAATTTTCTAACAGAGATTTGATTGTTGGATTGATAAAGTGTGTATCATGATCGTTGGTTAGAATTCTAGGGCAGCCAAATCTGCTAATGATATTTTCAAAAATGAACCTAGCTGCTATTTCTGCCATGCAATCCCTCACTGGTACCGCTTCTGCCCATTTGGTAAGATAATCTGTTGCGGTGATTATGTACCTTGCCTGTGAATGTCTTGTGACAGGTGCTATTGGTCCTATAAAATCAATGGCCCACTTCTCAAATGGCTGCAATGCTCTTACAGGGTGAAGTGGTAGCTCATCTTTGTGTGATGGACGTCCCATTCTCTAGCAGACATTACATTTCTTTACAAATTATTTACCGTCCTTCTGTACTGTGGGCCACCATAAGCCTGCTTGTAATATCTTTCTTGCGGTGGGTTTTGTGCCGACGTGCCCTCCCGTAACTTCACAATGACACTCCCACAATATATCCTCCATTTCATTGTCCATTACACATCTCCACAAGACTTGGTCTAACCCCATATTATAAAGTTGTCCCGCTATTAACTGATACTCAGTTGCCCTTACTACAAGATGTCTTCTCTAAGTCATTGTATATTCAGTCAGGCACTATCCTGTTGCCAGATAGATCGCTATCTGGTCTAAATAGTCTAGGATGACTTATACTCTAAAGATATCAGCATCTAGCAGTTGATCATCCAGGGACCCTCCATTTTCTCCATTTTCCAACCTTGATAAATGGTAAAGACCCACATTCAGTATTCCTTGTTTCACTATCACTTCAAAGGTGAAATCCTGAAACAGTAGGAGTCATATACAGATCCTTCCTTTAAGGACCAGTTTGTTAACTAGGTACTTCAATGCTGAATGGTCCATGAAGAATTTGAACATACCTCCTAATAGGTAATGTCGAAACTTCTGAAGGGAATATACCATTGCTAAATCTTCTCGTTTTGTTGTTGTGTAGTTCCTTTCAGCTGTTGATAACTTCCTGCTTGCAAAGTAAACTGGGTGATCAACTGAAGTTTCTCCTAGTTGAGCCAGAACTACTCCTAGCACAATGTTGGAGGCATCAATATGGACGTGAAATTTCTTGTCCCAATTAGGATGAACTAATATGGGTGCACTTGCCAATTTTTCTTTCAGTGTATTGAGGGCAGTAATACAATCGTTTGTCCAAATTAATTGCTTCGATTTCTGCGACAGCTTCTCTAATGGGGTTGTTATCTTTGCATAGTTTCGGATGAATCTTCTGTAGTACCTAGTATGGCCTAACAGTGATCTCAACTGTTTCACGGTTTCTGGTGCCTCCATATTGATTATAACTGCCACTTTTCTTGGATCCACATAAACACATTATTTGCAAACAACATGTCCTAGTAGTCTCCCAAAAGGTACTGCAAATATGCACTTCTTAAGATTGAGAGAAATCTGGAGTTGTCTGCGTATGTCAAATATTATCCTTAACAAGGTTGCATGATTCTTCAATAGGCTGTAAACTGTCCAGACATCCATATAAACCTCAAGTAATTTGTGGATATATTCTCGAAATGTTGTTATCATGATCCATGAAAATACTGTCGATGCATTTTTCAACTCGAAGGGCATTACATGATATGCAAATGAGTCCCATTCGGTTGTGAAGGTTGTTTTATTATTATCTTCTTCAGCTATCCTCACTTGATGGTATCCCGAAAATCCATCCATAAATTAATAAGCTTCATTCCCTGCAACATTGTCAAGCACCTCATCACTGAACGGAGTTGGGAATGGGTCATGTATGTATGCGTTGTTGAGGCTCCTGTAGTCAACACATAATCGAATTTCAAACTTTTCCTTTTTACTTTGTATGACTATAGGAGTTACCCACTCTGCTTCTTCCACCGGAAAAATCAACCCTGCTTTCAAAATTTTATCAATCTTTGCCTTGAATTTCTCTTTCACTCTTGGATTCAGACAGTATGGTCTGTGCTTTACTGGTCTTGCATCGGGCTTCAAAATTATACACATTTCCCCCATGTCTCCTTTGATTCCTTTTAGCTCCACTACTGAGGATGGGAATAAGTCTTCATATTCCTATAGAAGATTAAATATCTTTTTATTCGTTTCTAAATCCTAGTAGTCGCCAATTGACGCAAGTTTGGGCTTTTCTGGTGTTTCAATGTTCAGCTTCTTAGTCTTCAATGGTAGCAGATGAATTCCCTCTGTTGTAGGTTCATCTTGTATATCCCGCTCCCCTTCCTTTTCTTCAAAATATAAGTTTCTAATATTTTCTAGATCATCATCATCCATTTCACTATCTATATTTTTGCATGCTACTAACTATTGGATACTCTATTTCGAGAGAGGTTGTTCCTCATCTTCCTAAATTTCTGGAAAGAATAATACTCTTTTGATGGCCTATAGCACCTGTCTGATGGGTTTTGTTTCTCCTTTAAAGGAAAGGTATTGTGTAAACTTATCCGCAACTTCTTTCCAGGTGTCGGCTCCTCTTTTCTTCTCTTCAGTTAAGTACCAAGCTTGTGCAACTAAATCTAGTGAATGTATAAAATTGTGCGTCCACAAATATTCTAGGTACCCTACTTTCTTCCATTGGCACTCACAATTTTGTAAATGTTTAATGGGATCAGAATCCCCTTGGAAATTTTCAGTGAATTGTGGTCCTTCCTCTTCCTTGAATCTGGCCCTCAATGCTACTGTAACCCCCTCCCATCGTGACAGAGATTTGCAGTGGTTTCTCCACCACCTTGCTGACGTGGATTGTATAGCCACATCCATGAATGGGAATCTATGTTCCACTAGTAGTTTATCCTCTATTTTTGCAAAAAATGTATTTACAACATTCATATTTGATAAATTCGGATATTTTCTTACCTCAGTTCTGATCCAGTTGATTCTTCGGATGTTAGCACATCTTCTTGTATTGGTCTCATATCCTCCCTACTGCCAATCATCCTAGGCTATTTCTGAGCCCAAGTATGAGATTTGAACACTTCTCCAGCTTACAGTCCCCCCTGTTGTTGGGTTGATATAATCTTCTCTTTTCCCTGCTGTCATCTGATAGAGATGACCAAGAAGTTGAGCATCCTCTCTATTGTCAACAGTTTCTGTATATCGTGGTCCTTGATATGGGTCCAGTGGCTGAGTGACCTTGACTTCCCCATCTTCAAATATCATCAGTTCCTTTTTCAAATTGATCATTGCATAGTTCTTGAAAGCCCATTCTATCCCCAATAATGTTGGGTAGGGATCCTTATCCCCCATAATGTTTATCACCTCAAAGTTTGTGTACATCTTTACCCTCGTAACATCGACCTTGACTTCTTCCAGCCTGCCTATAGGCACAATGCAGTATTATTTTTCCATGTGGAGCTGGATTGGTGAGTATGTCACCTTTGGTCTCCCCAATGCTTCCCATGTCTTCCTTGGCAGAATGTTGACATCTGACCCTAGGTCAAGCATGGTGTCCTTAATTTGGAATCCCCCGACTTGAGTGTTTACACTGAATTATTTTCTTGTTCTTCTCTTATTTCTTCTGATTCTCCGTATATATTTCTGGGTTGAGTCATGTGACTCCTTTGGCTCTGTGTTTTCCTGCACCACCATCTCCAGATTTTTTTTCAATTGCTCCAGCATTAGTGCATTGGTTACAATTTTTAAAAATAGTCAGAACCATTATTCAGTCATTGTTCTTGTATTAGTCTATTTGTCCTTGTCTACCATTGGCTGTGGTAACTAAATGCCTTTGCTCCCCTCAAGTTGGGAAAATGTCTCCACTGCTTCTTTAAAATATTGTTTCTATCTATCTGGCCTGAACACTGGCTTTGGAGATGTTGGCTTTATCAGCTTTATTGGGTCTATATTCTGTGCATATTCCCCCATTCTCTTTCCTCCCCATGTTACTATGGATACATTTTTCATAGCTTGAGCCTCTACTATTCTTGGCTCTGCATTTACCAGGTTTTATCCTCTTTGTCTGGCTCTTTCTTCCCATATTTTAATTAAATATGGGCGGTCTTTAGTTGCGTTTGTATTGACTCTACACTGAGAGCACCATGGTCTTCTGGGAGGTAGACATTCCCTCGCTACGTGGCCCTCTTGGTCACAATTGTAACATCTTACAGTTCCTCTTCCTCCAGCTCTGCCTCCTCTCATTCCTCCTCCTCGTCCCCTGAGAGCCTCATTCACTCTATATGATGGCCTATCCAATTGTTCTGCCAGTGCATCCAGGGCTCTACACTACTCTGTATTGTGTGTTGCGGAAGCACATAACTCACAATATATGTCATTTGGAACGTTGGAGTATTTTTGAAAAATTGAGCATAGGTGGGGTGCATGACCAAAGCTTTTGCATATTTCGCAATATTTAGTTGCAACCTAATTTTGTTATGCAGGGAACCCCGGGAAGTGGGGTTGTGGTAGATATAGGCCTTGAGTGTTTATCTACACAACTCCCCCTACTAGTGGAGTCCCTTGTGTCCCTGCTACTGAAGCCCATGTATTATTTCCCCGCAACCTTGGACATTTGGTGACCATGTGTCCCTCCATCAGACAATGCGTACACCATACATTGGGTCTTGCAGGTTGTATTGGTTGAATATCCTTCAAATTTTCTGTTAGACTGGCTATTTGATGTTGTAACCCCAATATGGAAGGGTCTTGAGCTGCTACTCCTCCTTTGAACTCCTGTGGATACCCCACCATAGCCTCTATCTTCATAGCTTGCTCCAATGCATCTTGTAATGTATCGATCTTCTGCTGTGTTAGGGGAGTTCTTGTCAATGGAAGAAGGGACTTGATAAACCAATCTCTCTGATGATTTAGATCAATTAGGGAACTCAAATTTCTAATCGCATCCTTGAACCTTCTCATCAGACCCCATGCAATTTCACCTTCTCATTGTTTAATCTCCCACGTCTCTGATAAACCTTGCTGATCTGTCTGAGGTAACTTGAATTATTTGACAAATTCTTTCTTTACATCATCTATCATTAGATTTGGATGTGCTTCGGACCATTTAATGAACCAACGAAGAGCTCTCTCTCTTAGATTAGTTTGAAACTCGACTAATTTAACTGCCTCTGGTGTCTCCCGAGCCCTCCATATTGCTTCACAAAGATACTAGTGATGCTCCCATCGTCATTTCCCCTCCCAGAGAACTCTGGGTATCGAGTAAATGATCCTGCCATACTTCTTTGTGTGGATGGTACTAGACTAAAACCTCTATTTCCTGGCTGTGAAATTGTATTACTAGCACTATTGCTAGTAGATATTGTTGTTGTAGAAATTTTCAACTTGCTAAACTCTCGTAACTTAACAAAAATTTCACCTAGTGGCTGATAGAGTACTAGGGGAAGGTCGGGACTAGAGCTACTTGAACTTTGGGGAATAGGGTTACCTTGAGTTATGGGTGTTAGCCCCTCTCGGAATAGCTGCTCCATCGCAACATGCAACTCCACATCGGACATCTCCTCGGGGTGTGCATCCTCCACGTTGGACTTTTCTCCCTTTTCTCTTTGGGTTGGGATCCTATACACTTGCCTGACTTCCTTGATGGTCCCTCATATTCCTTGGGATACCATCTAACCTTCCATCTCCTTTGTCATCTACGATGCCTTCTCCTTGTCCTGTCGACTACTTTCCTATTTTTCTAACTCTTTCATCACCCTTTCTTACCACTTCTCAGGGATCTACGCCCTCCGATGTGCTCGTCGCTCTCTCGACCTACTGGAGGTCTCGGAATCCATATCTCTATTCCCCCTTCCAACTTACTTGTAGCATCTCTCTGTCAGCTCCTTCCCCCATTACTGGAGGTTTAAGTCTCCATCTCATATTTTTGAAATTCCATCAATCCCTCGTCTACCATTAAAGCTTTGATCCACAAAGGAATTTCCTTCAACAACTCTCCCCGCAATCCAGATCTGAATACGTCCTCTGCTTTTGAGAAGGACTGCTAACACTCAGCCACGAATTCCGCTATATATCCTTCCAAGGTAGATTGTACCCAGAAATCTACAGCTTGAATCAGTATCTAACCAATGGAGTGCTACCATATCCACGTGCAACCACTTGTGACAGATTTTACGTGACCTTCCTTGGACTGCCTTGACTTGTAGTCTCTGCAAAAAATTATAGAGTTCCTCTAAAAACTTTCCCCAGAAAATTTCGTATAGGTCACTTGCAGATTCAGAGAATAGAACCTGATCCTTAACAATTTTTTCCCTCTACTATCTAAACTCAGCTTTCTGCGCTATGAACTGATCTAAGTGGTTATCCCATCAGCTTCGTATTTCTCTCTCGAATATCCGTGATACCATGATCTAGCTCCTAAATGAAATTTTAGGTCCTGGCAACAGAACCATTTATTGGTGAGAAAGAAGGTCTCTGAGTAAGACCTAGGTTCAAGAGAGAGGCTAACAAGGTTTCCGCAGTAGTCTAGCACAACGTCGACATTTTCATCCTACTCCAAAGAGTAGAGAGTCTCTCCCAAGACGTGTCTTGACCTTAGTAAGGTTAGGAACAGATCAGATATCGACCGGTCATAGCTATAAAGCAAAGTAGAAAGAACTAGGAACCGTAAACAGATTTAGCTACCTTGCACAAGATACTACTCATGAAGCATATTCAGGATGCAAAATTAAAATTTAAAAGTGGGAAATACATTCACTATAACCAAATGCTTAACACGGAACTAAGGACATCAAACACAGGTAGAAGTGTATTTCATTATCAATAACAGACAGTTACATTACTCCTCATAGTTTATTACAGATGGGCAGATTACAACAATTACAAAATAGAACATAACAGAGCTCTCCTGCGGCTCTCTTCCTCAACCATCTACTGGACTAACCTCCCATCTATGCTGGTTGATTTCCTATTTGTTTCTTTGCCAACGCGACTGTCAGTTTTCCCTCCTTTCCTACTTTGTTGTTTGCCGCATCTCCCTGATCACTGGGAGTTCCCCTGCCTGTCCTTGTCGCTCATCTCTGCCATCTGTGTTGGTTCTCTGCAGCTATCGCGCCACCCGTTCTCCAGCTCTCCGCAACCGTGACCGCTCCCTGTCTACCATGGTTGCGCTCTGCCACCTATTCTTCGCGACTCAAAACCGTTTCATTTTCAAAACAAGGGCCCCAACACCAACTAACCCTCAAGCCTTTATCATATACTTTTTTATTCATCTCATCAATGACCGAGATTAAAATAGTCATCAATGGATGAGATTAAAACACTGCTTGATCCATGTATTTTAGAACATTTCAACATATGTGTTAATTAATTCACTTTAATTATTTAATTTTCCTAAGTTTAGACTTAGGAAATCAATTAAAATAATTTATTATTTGAATAACTTGAACACCAACTAAAATTTCACAAAAAACTTTCTCAGTTTTGGAGATCAAGTGTGTCCTAGCACCTCCACAAAATTTTAGGGCTAGAGCATACCCGATGCTACACCAACTATACAAAATCTCAACAATTTTATCTTTGATTTATTCTATCAATCTTGTCGACATGGAAAATGAGGGATAGCTAAATAATGTCAAATGCACTAAGCACAATGTATATAAAACTTAAATGGACCGGATGTACTAAGGTCCAATATTGTAGCTTTAGGTAAATTTTTATGAACATTAATAATTATTTCCTTAGGTTTTCCATTATGAGCTGAATAGTCATGAATTTGGCTTCATCCATCATAGAATCATTAGCAAGACCAAAATTCATCCATCATAGAATCATTAGCAAGACCAAAATTCAATGCCATAAGGGATGTTAAGGTTTGAAAGAATGGTTTTAATAAATTAGTTGGAAAAGGTAACTCTATTTTCTGGTTTTTAGCTCGGGTTTTGAGAAAATTTCAAAAGAATTTATTTTTCTCGTCCTTTTCCCAAGCTATGAATTCCTCATCAAACTTATTTCCCATCATGTATATACCTGTGGCAAGTAGATTCATCATTTTAGAAAATGTAGCTTCAAATATTTCAATATGGTTATTTACTACAAAAGTAATCATTTATCAAGAGGTAGTCTCAGAGTTCATTTTAAGGTTACAATATTGGTGTTCCATACCTCAGTATCCTTAATCCTGGTAAATTCATTGATATAAACCTATTTTGATGATTCCTTGCACATTTCTACAATGTTAGGCACAAATTATATTCAAATTGAAGAGAACCGCAAAGATAATGACTTGGGTACTTACCTGGCACTGATGGAATAATTGGGACGAGTTCCAAATCTAAATCCACTGTGCAATAGAGGACATAGGCTTTTGATTCATGCTCGAACTGCACGCAGATGAGAAGGGGTTCTATCAACGGGAATTCAGAATCTAGTTGGCGGAGCGAGGGAAGGCGTATTATGAACGCAACACTAATACATTATATAATATATTAATTAAATTTTGATCAATAATATTTAATGTCACTTAGATTTAGACAATTAGATTTCATCATGTGTGGAAAGAGGCGTTAACATTTGTTTTTCTTGGATAAGAGTCGTTGGATAAAATGATATTACGCATACATGCATCATTGAGTGAAAAAGAAATGACTAAGATCGATGACTATTATGACATAATATTTGTTGATTTGGTGTCGACGATCGTTTGATCAAAAACTCAAAGTGGCTGAATAAACCATCAAGAGAAGGACTAATTATTAAATATGATATTAAACCTATAACATCATTTGATTGTAATAAAAAGGGGTGGCTCGATAACGGTACCATTGATATAAGAGCATAGTAGAGTTAGACTAATTTATATCCATTTTCCATGTATTTAATTTTTCTCGAACTTCAAGACTTAAGCTATGATAAGGATGGTAATACATTGTCAGGATAGATATAGTCATAAGGAAGAAATAAAGTAGTCAATAATGGAACTATGGTCTTAGGGGGAGACAATATCAGAATGGAAACATAGTAGTAAGAAGGAAGCATGGTTCAGTCAAGTCAACGTGATCATTCAAATATAGGTTATGGAGTCTTTGTATAATCATGTTAACCCATAATCATGGAAGTTTTCATAAAAATATATGATCCTTTGCATTTATTTCAAACGTGGAAAGATTTAAAATATATTGATATAGAGGAGAGAATGCTTGTATCAATAGATAGAGCATCTTTTCAAGGTGAAATTTTTGTTGTAGGTTTGACATCAAATGACCATGAATGCCCGATGGTATTTCCATCAATAGCAAAGGGGGAGATTTTTGTGCATTTTGTTGTCATTGGTGACAAAAAAATGTCATTGATGTCAAAGGTGATGTCCAAGATAGCAGTAATATCATTCATAATTCCTAAGGAAGTAGCGATACTCTCTATGAAGTAGTATGCCAGTTAGGACTCTTACGGGATCTCATCAAGTGAAGTTAAATTTGCTTGAATTTATTTGAGTTTTTTTTGTATTTATGGTGTCATAATTACCCTATAAATAGTATGGTTGTGTAGGTCTCGTCGATTCCTTTCCAAAAGTATATCCTAATCTAAAAAATCCATCCTTGATGAGAAGTTATGGCTACTTGAAGATTAGTATTAAGCAAAGGACCTAAACTATAGTGAAAAAAATCCTAACACCAAATTTATTAAAAAGTGTGAATATTTCATGTGGATTCATGGCTTAGTATTTTGGCCAACAATGGATTTCTAGCAAACATGCATGAAATTTAACACTGTTAAATGTCGAGCAACTTTTGTATATCAGGTAGATCAGACAATTAGGTTAAATGATTGAATGGTATATGTTTTCCAAAGTTTCATGATGATTAAACAAACCTATGCCCAACCAAAGAATGACGTGGCAACATTTCATAAGACATGATGTGGCCCCTCCAAACTAACACTTGGAAAGTTTATATTTGCGTGAGGTGGTAACACGAAATCATACACATGTGGCAGAATAACATAAGTTCCCAACATACGTGGAATGACATGTCACTTGCTCACATAAACAAGGTTACATGGCATATCCAATGCATGAAACATGGTATGGAAAACTGGAGCATTTTGGTTGGAAGAAATTCCAAATTTAGGTGACATGTGCCACCCCTCACGGGCTACCACATGGCATGATGACATCATGTTGGTATCATCATACAGACAACTAGTGACCCACATGGGAGGGTCACATGGGATGGTTACATGGTCACATGAGCTAAATATGAAGAGGTTTGAATGTAATATAATGAATGGCTACTTGGAATTGTCACATGGCACAAAGTTTAATGCTTGAGTCTAAGCACTTGGGGCTTCAGCAAGATCACATGAGTAAGGTTATATGACAACAAAAATCATCCCTATCTCCTTAATATCCACACATCCACTGTATCCATGGTCAGCCCCAAACCACTCCATCAATATAAATACAGTGAGCTGAGAAATGTGATAATACAACTTCACTCATGATTGAAAAGTATATCAAGTAAACTAAGTTCCGAGGTAAGCTTGAGGACTTTGATTCAAATTTTGTTCCTCTTATATTTGCATCGGTAAATACAATCCGAATCAATTTTTCTTTGAGCACGACATGAATGGTTGATCTCGTTCTTCACATAGGTAATCTGGTTTTTGCAGAGGAAAACACCAACGTTTGGCAATGCCTCCACAGAGACACTATGACTGAGTTGGTCACTTGGTGAAGCGAGTGTTCGATGTAATGAAACCAATATAATTTGGAATGAACACCACACACACACACAAACACATATATATAGAAAAACGTTTGATTTTCACGTGAGTTCCAAGGTCAGACTACCATTTCCCATGATGATCGTGCATTAGTGAGTGGAACGAAAAACCTTTGGTCAAAGGTGAATTGTGCACGAGCCTATCCACAGGCCACATATATGTGATAAAATTGAAACAAAATTAGATCAAGGGAATAGTGTGAGAAGCCCCATCACACATTGTGATTGGTCTAAGATTTCCTTTGGAAGGTCCAGGTCGAAGGTTTGAGTCTTGGCGGTGATCAACTTTAAAAAATTTATTACATTTTTATTTTATCCCATAATTAACTAGATTTTCGATGAACTTATCATGGTACCGATGTCAGAAGTTAACCATTTTTTCTAAAGTGACCAGAAAATGACATTCTATAGAATGGTTAATTAATTATATAGTTTTGGATGGTTTTTTTTTTTTTTTAATTTTTGGGCCCATTATTGATCCAAATTTAATTTTGAAAGAAGCATTATATTCAAGGATAATAGGTGGATGTATTTAAATATACAAAATTCCTTGTTAACAATTATTTTATGTCCAAAATATATTGTATGTGTTTTAAGGGTTTATGAGAAAATTGTTGTGGCTTGAATAATAAGGCTAGAATTGGTCCCAAGGAGGGCTTTGAGTGACGAGATTGATAAATAAGTTGAAGCAGAGTATGTAAAATAACATGATATTTAGTGACAAATATTGATATTACAATATTTGCACTAGTGACAGTATTTACAAGGAGTGACACTAATTGTTGTAGTGATAGTATTATGTAATTTTTAGTGCCATTGATAACAATGATAGTGTCTGTAGGTTGAGATGATGGTGACAGGATATACATGTTGTGATGGTGTAAATGGTGATTATAGGTCATGATTATTTATCTATATAAAAAGATAACTATTAATGATGATAATCGATCTAGTTTGAAAATGATATGAACTAAAGGTCCACAAGGAGTTGAAGAGGTGGGTACCTCCACCAATGTTGAAGCCTCAATTAGGTTAGAGCGTAGAATAGGTTGGAGCCTGCTCATCATCAAGGTTGGAAACTCAAATAGGTTGAAGCCTAGAGTAGGTTGGATCCCACTTATCATTGAGTTTGGTGCCTCAATCAAGTTGTAGCCTATAATGAGAAATTTCTTGCATATTTCAGAGATTGGTGCCCTAATCAGGTTGTAGCCTTTGGAAAGTGGCCGGTTGCATATTTTGGGTGTGGTTTCCTCTAGTAGGTTGGAGCCTACAAATATATGTAATGAATTAAATATAAACAAGAATAAGGGCTGTGTTTTTCTCCCATATGGGTTTCCACTTAAAAATATTGTTTCTCTTTGTGAAGTGATGGCTTCTTGATGTGTTATTGATGTGATGGTATTTTTATGATGATTTTATCTTTATATCGATATGATGCTTATGAATATTATTCATTGTTAAATTATGGGTTGGTTATGAAAATTTATTAAGTGGTAAAATTTCTCTCACATTGATTCACTCCACACACCCCCCCCCCCCCCCCCCTCCTAGTGTGACCTTTGGGACAACATGTGGTATAAGAGAAGGTTACATTCAAAACAACTAACTGCTAGAAGGTTGAATTCAAGAGTAAATGGCCACAATGATAGCATTGGGTAATCCCCCCATGTTTGAAAGGTCCAACTATGAATTTTGGAATATAATAATGGATACATATCTCATCCCCTTGTGTATAGAAGTTTGGGCAATTGTGGAGACTAGAAATAAAGTTCCCAATATTTTTACAATAGATGCAACAAAGAAGGAAATCTACACACTTAATGCACAAGATAAACATGATATCTTAAGTGGCTTGGAAGAATTATAACTTGTCAAAGTAATGTAGTGCAATTCAGTCCATGAGGTGTGGAAAAATATTAGAACTTATTATGAAGGGGTTATGAAGGTTAAAGAAGTCAAGCTACAAGATCTCAAAGGCCAATTTGGAAGTTCAAAGATGGAGGAAGACAAGGAAATTGCTTCATATATTCTTCAAATAGAAAATATTTTCTACTTCATTACAGGTCTTGGTGAAGAAGTCAACTATAGCTTTGTGGTACGAAATTTTTTTAGATCCCTTCCATCGAGATTTAATTCCAAAGTACCAGTCCTAGAATAAATATCAGAAGTAGACACGAAGCCTCTGGATATGCTTCATGGAACTCTCCCAACATATGAGCTCAGAATAAAAGAGAACAAATTGGGATTAAAGGAAGAAAATTTCAACGAAGTAAAGGAAGAGGAAAATAAATAAGAACAAGAAGACTCAAACTTTGATGAAGAAGAATCCAAGTTTGTCTGAAAGTTAAAAAGAGGAATCAGTAAGTTCAACGGTAAGTATCCTTTCAAATTATTTGAATGTGGAAGGATGGGTCATTGTGCATATAAATGTCCTTATGCCAAGACGGATGATAGTGATAATGAGTCCAAATTCAAATCCAAACATCAAAAGAACAAGAAATTCAATAAGAAGAAAAACAAACATTCAAAAGAACAAAATGATAGTGAAAGAAATGAACGTGTGACTATTGAAGAAACGAGTGAAATATTATTCATTATTGAGGCTAAAGAACCTGAAGCTGAAGTTTATTATGAGGGAGAACTTAGAAGTGTACTAAAATAAATAAACATCCTCAGAAAGAAGGAAGGCCAGTTGATGCAGTAGGTTCAAGACAAAAACCTAAATTAATACATTGCTCTTGCTCTTAAAGTCAAACTACAATAAGAAAAAAGGGTAAAGGAATCATTGTTCAAACAATTAAATGAAAAGGAGAGAAATTGTGAAAGATGAGATGAGGAGGTGGTTCTATTAAAATAATAATTAGATAAACTCAATTCAAGGTACCACAAAGGAAGTAAATCACTAGATCAAATTCTCAACATGCATAGATCTCATCTTTTAAGACAAGACTCGGTTATCAAGGAAATGGTAAGGCACCCAATAATAATGACCCTCCAAGATAACCTAATGAGTATTATATCAAAGGTCTCAATCAGAATTTCATAACATATAGTAGTAGCATTCTTGAAGCTCTAAAGTAGGTGATAAAATTTTGTAAGCATGTTCATTTCAATGTCTTTGAATACAATTCTAGGAAGGAGAAAAATACAAGGAATCAGAATGAAGGAAAAGTATCCACATGCAAGAATAATATAGGTATTGAAAATCATCCAATGAATATGTCTCATCAGAAAGAAACCACGAGAAACAAAGAAGTATATTTTGGAAATCAAACAATGAATATGGCTCCTCAAAAAACATCTGAAAAAATTATAATGAAGCAAGTGTTGAAAATAAAATAAAAAGAAATATGGCTCCTCCAAGGAATAACATCATAAGGTCATGATCTCCTTCTATGTCCTCGTATCAAAATAAGTTTTTTGGTTATTTTTTATCATGCACAAAGTTTTTCTACAAATAATAGGACTACAACACATATGATATTGCTAGATATAGATGTTATGACCAAATACCTAAATGGGGACATGTGGACCAAATTAGAATAATACCTCAGCCGTTCCTGAAAGTATTGAGTCCTAATGTTAAATTTCACATATGTCACAATGAATTTCACATAGCACAAGACTGTAGACTCAACTCAATTTGGTAAATTAGAGAGGGGCTTACTATCAATGCAAGAAGATGGTGAAGAGGTCAAGAAGGACCTCGATTAGATCTAACTTCTCAAATCTAATCCCTTGGTGAAGCTTCTTCAATATCATCATTTTTTAAATCAAAACTTGAAGAAGAAACTACATATGATGAGTCCAGTATGTGGACTATGAAATTTACATTGACTTGATGATGATATCTCATGTAAAGAAAGGATAAGTGATGTTGGTAGCAGGCATGTTCTACTAGATGTACTAAAGAGAGGGAGACATCATCACATATTCAAGACCACAAGATAGTCAAAGAATGCAAAGATGACATGTTATTATCAATGAAGGAACATGGTATTAGGGGGAGAATTTAAAATGTATAGGAATAATGATGAGAAACAGTGGAAGCATGGTCTCAAGGGGAGACTTTATCAGAAAGGGAGCATAGTAGCAGGAAGGTATCATGGCTCAGTCAGGTCTATAGGATCATTTAGAAATAGGTTATGGATTTTTTGCAGGATCATGTTCACCCATCAACATGGTAGTTTTCATAGGCATGTGTGACCCTTTTCCTTTTATATAAAAGGGGGAGAGATTGTAGAGCCATTGATACAAAGGAGAGAATGCAAGTATTAACAAATGGAGTAAGGGGATATTTTTGTTATAGGTTTGACATCAAATGACCACCAAAGTCTGGTGGTGTTTCCATTAATAAAAAAAAGGGGGATATTGTTGCACATTGTGGTTTAATTGATTAAAAAAATATGTCATTGATTTCAAAGGGGATGCCAAAGACAATGACAATGTCATTCATAATTCCTAAGGAAATAGTGATACTATATATGAACGAGTGTTAAGAAAAATACTAAGAGGGGGGGGGGGGGGGGTGAATCAGTGTTTTGAGCTGATTGAAAACTTTTTCTTTTTCTTTCTCTCAAAACAATACGCTACTTTACTGAATCCAACTCATGTATACACGCGGATATCCTTAAAAAAACTTGCATATGTCCAGAGTTATTATTATGCATATAATTCTTTACTTAGATAATTACATCATTCATTCATCAGATGTTTAGTAAGCAGTACGCATGTGCAGTAATAACAGAATAAACCATCACACATAAAAAACACACATGAACACCAGTATTTAAGATGGAAACCCAATTCGGGAGAAAACCACCGCTGTTGTTGTCTCTGTCTTCAATATTTATTATAAAGAAAACCTTTTACAACATTGTACTGATGCAGACTTATATCAGTACGCAGGCTTCTACCTATAGAAGGCTGCAACCTTCTCTCGTTTTCCAGCTACAACTAGAAGGGAGCTCCAACCCCTTGATCTCATTTACCAGCCTTACCTGGAAGGGAGCTACGACCCCCTAATGTTAGCATCAGCTTCTACTGGCAGAAAGCTTCCACTTTCATACTGAAGGCTTCAACCCTCAGATCCACCAACTTTCTTCAATTTCTTCATCAGACTTGCGCCAGGTCTTCATGATTACTTTTGCAAATCTTCCTAGAGATTCATCATTTCTAGATCTAGAGATCTTGAACCTTCATCATATCCATAGGTGCATCATAGATTCAAATTTTTCAGAAACAGAGTTCAATCATGCAGATATCTCTTAAAGAGATTTATTCATTAACAACCCCTCCACATGCACACATTGAACTATGATCCTCTTATCCTTATATAGTTTTAGAATTTATTAATACCATGAGTCAAAACCACTCAATCGCTGATGGTATTCCTGGACGAGATCAAATAGATAATCCAGCGGGGTCTACCCAAGCCCCAAACAACTTCTCATTGTTCTATTTTCTTGATCTGGCAATTAGATAATTAATCTAAGGCTTTTTAATATCTCAATATGATATTGAGATATTAATCCAATTCCTCCTTTAGTTATGAACTCCCCAAGGCATATATATATATATCAACCCCAGGTTTATGTGTTCGTGAAATCAACACATATATTAACCCACATTCATTACATCACATGTTTCATATTTCGCCAATTTCACATATTCAACATCCTTTATTAAACCTGCAAACCTTAGTTTAAAAGGGTCCCAATTAATATAATTTAAACTGGGCCCACATATTTAATGAATGACTCAATCACATATTCGCACCGTACCATGGTTATCCATCATGCACCTTCCTCATACGACCACCGTCCGATGGCTCCCCTCCAGATCGACGGCGCACAACAATATCGCACGACTTCCTTGGTCAGACATTAACGCGCGATGGCGGTTTTGCAGATTCGTTCAGGGACGCATGTCGCTCATTCTATGGAATCACTCCCAACCTCTTGAATATCACTTGCCCGTCGAAAGCGGTGTGATGAAAACCGGAAACCCCCTTCACTGTTCATTCCGCTCGTGGTTCCTCTCCTTCACTCAAAGTTCCGTCCGCCTTTATTCTGTCATTGCTACGTTTCTCCGTGAAGGCATAACCCTGTTTTAATTGTTCTTCCTCCATGCGATTATGTTAATGTAACTCAAGTTATATATATATATATATATATATATATATATATATATATATATATATGTATTCCAGTAAACATGCTCTGTGATCATGTGTCCATTCAATTTCATTCTTCAGCAAGCAAGTTATCCCTATCGAATCCACCATAAAAAATTACATCCTTTACCGATTTTCTAGCTCGTGCTTTTATAGTAATCGAATTCATCAGCGTTTTACTCAGATTTACTCAGCCATACTTAAAACATATTGCAAAGAGACCAGAACCCTCCAACTTTAGAGGATGTATGAATACACTGAACTTATTCACAAATGATTTAACACGTCCTTATTCACATCGATTCTCCCAGAGCTTCGATTAATGTAAATTCAGTCTTATATTCTTCTTGTATAGAACTGCTGATGGTTTTCTGAGTCATTATCTGCATCCTTTGTCAGAGAGAGTTTCCATCAAGGACAATCATAAAATAGGATACAAGAAACATATTGCCAACAATCTCCCCCTTTGGACTTGATGGCAACCATGACCTGAAATACATTCAGCAAGATTCTCCCCCTTTGACATCAAGGGCAGAGGATAGATCAAGATCCTTTGTACCGACAATACCATGCTCCCCCTGAGATCACGCTGCATCTTCAAACAGAAATGACTTATACAATCAAGATCAAAAATTCTCAAGCATGAGATCAGACTACAACAAATAATTAGAATGCCAACAATGCATCCTTTCCACATGACCAATGCTTCCCCTTAACCTGTGCATCCAGAGATACCCATCAGCACCGCAGCTGTGCTGAAGAATGTTGGCCCAGAAAATTTTTTGTCAGTAAATACCCATACGCGGTTGTTCTGTAGGAAATCCGCATATCCAATTTAATCTTTTGTATTTAAGTAGATCTGATCTTTTGCATGGCAGAGACTACTCCCAGCTTTTGTCTGAGATATTCGAATGCTTCCCTGGGTAAAGGTTTGGTAAATATATCAGCAACTTGTTCTTTGGAGGGAACATACTCCAACTTCACCTTTTGTTCAAGCACTTGTTCATGTAAGAAGTGATATTTTATGGGAATGTGCTTGGTCTTGGAATACATAACAGGATTCTTTGAGATACTGATGGCACTTGTATTATCACACATAGTGGAGATAGGAGGTGAAAATTTGATTTGAATGTCTTATAAGGTTTGCATCATCCAAAGAAGTTGAGTGCAACATGATGTTGCAACCACATATTCTGCTTCTGCTGTAGATAAGGCAATAGAGCTTTGCTTCTTGCTGAACCATGATACTAACCGGGGCCCCATATAGAATGCACCACCACTAGTGCTTTTCTGATCATCAACATTTCCAGCCCAATCTGCATCAGTGTAAGCATGAAGAGTGAGATCAGCATTCTTTGGATACCATAGTCCAAAGTCTTGAGTTCCTTGTAGATATTTGAATATTCGTTTGACAGCCTGAAGGTGAGACTCTTTTGGATTAGCTTGGAATCGTCCAACAATCCCAACTGCATGCATAATGTCTGGTCTAGTCCCAGTGAGATAAAGTATACTTCCTATCATAGATCTGTATTCTGGTTGATTCACCATGGGAGAATCATCATGAGAACTGAGATTACATTCGGTTATCATTGGTGTACTTACAGGTTTGCACTCTTCCATGCCATACTTCTTCAGAATTTGCTTAAGATATTTTGCTTGTGATAAGAATATGCCATCTATTGCTTGTTTCACTTGCAAGCCAAGAAAGAATGTTAGTTCCCCAAGTAAAGACATTTCAAATTCTTGCTTCATATCAGAAGCAAATTTCTGACTCATAGACTCTTCATTACTTCCAAAAATGATATCATCAACATATACAACCACAATCAATAGTTTATCATTTTCATTTTTTGTGTATAAGTTGCTATTAGCAAACCCCTTAGAAAATCCTTGTTGATGAAGATATTTGTCAAGACAATAGTACCATGCCCTTGGAGCTTGTTTGAGACCATATAGAGCCTTTTTAAGTCTACAAACAAGTTTTTCATCATTTCCCAAAATGAATCCTTCTGGTTGTTCTATATAAACTTCTTCTTCTAGATCACCATTGAGAAAAGCAGATTTAACATCCATTTGATACACTTTGATTTGTTGGAAGCTTGAAAAAGCAAGAAACATTCTTATGGCTTCAAGTCTAGCTACAGGAGCAAAAGTTTCTTCAAAGTCTATACCTTCTTGTTGAGCATACCCCTTTCAAACAAGTCTAGCTTTATTTCTTATAACATCCCCATTCTCATTTAACTTGTTGTTGAATATCCATTTAGTTCCAATGACATTTTTGTCATGTGGTCTTGGTACTAAGTCCCAAGTGTGATTCTTTTCAATTTGATCAAGCTCTTCATTCATGGCTTGAATCCAACATTCATCTTTGCTAGCTTGATTGACATCGTGTGGTTCAATAGTGGATAGAAATTCCATATATCTAGAAGATCCCACAAGAGTCCTTCTTGTTTGTACACCTGATCCCTTTTCTCCCAAAATTTGAGATTCTGGATGATTCTTTTGAACAAATCTGGATGGAGCTTTTTTAGATAAATCATCTTCGGGTTCTTCATTGGGTTCACTGTCTATATCATTTCTATTTGATGTAGAAGGATATATGTCACCATCATCTTCATCTGTTGTTTGTTTTTCTTCTTTTGGAGTTGCAGGAGACTCATCAATAACAACATCAATACATTCAACAATCTTCCGAAGTATTTTATTATAACATTTATATTCTCTACTCCTAGAGGAGTAACCAAGAAATATTCCTTCATCTGATCTGGGTTCAAACTTGCCAAGTTTTTCATCATTATTTTTGATAAAGCATTTGCTTCCAAAAACTCTAAAATGCTTCACAGTGGGAGGATTACCATACCAGAGTTCATATGGAGTTTTATCACTATTTACACGAACATGTGCCTTGTTAAGAATATTTACTGCTGTATGTGCTGCTTCTCCCAAAAATGTGTCAGGTGTTCCGAAATCATCAAGCATAGCTCTAGCCATTTGTTGAACTGTTCTATTCATTCTTTCTACTACACCATTTTGTTGTGAAGTGCCAGCTACAGTAAATCGCCTTTTTATGCCATGTTGTTCACAAAATTCAAGGAATTCATCTGATGTATATTATCCTCCTTGATCAAATATAAGACACTTGATTTTTAGATCTAATTCATTTTCAACCAGTGCTTTGAAGATATGAAATTTCTCAAATGCTTCATCTTTGTGTTTAATCAACCCAATCCAACACATTCTAGAGAAATCATCAATAAATAAGATATAGTATTGTTCACCATGTGGTGAATTTTTCCTCACAGGTCCACATATGTCAGTATGAATGAGTTCAAGAGGCTTACTTGATGATCCTTCCTTGGCATTAAATTGCACTCTGGTTTGCTTACCGAATTGGAAATATTTGCATATGATACTTTTAGGTAGAGTAATATTGGGAAGATCACGAAAAACTTTAAGTTTGCTTGATTTGTTGATTTGAGAGAAGCTCAGATGCCCCAACCTTCTATGCCATAGCCAATTTTATGAAGATTTACTCAAGTAACATTTTCTTTGCAGTTCTTCAATACATACAGGTTGCTTGGAGTTCTGTTTCCTTTTATAATTGTTTTACCTGTATCAAGATCATGTACCACACATTCTTTTGAACTAAAGAAAACTTCAGTTCCTTGGTCACACATTTGACTTACACTTAACATGTTATGCTTTAATCCATCCACATACATGACATTATTGGCTTTCACCTTTTCTTTTAGAAAAACAGACCCTTTTCCCTTAATGACAACAGGAGTATCATTTCCAAATGTAACATTCTTTTCTTTTTCTAGATCACTATATGCAAGAAGTTTGTTTTTGTCACCTGTCATGTGTTTTGAGCATCCACTATCAATGTACCATTGATTTTCTTCACCCTCTGCAAATAAAGCTATGCCACAATTTTCAACCTGTAATTCCTTCTTTTTCCACACTTTGGCGCTTGAAGGAAAATGCTCTTTTGGCTGAACTTTGCTCCTACATTCAGATTCTTCATGGCCAAATTTATTGCAATAAGCACATTCAACTTCATTTTGAAGAGGAGAAAAGTTGTTATATGTATTCTTCTTTGTTCCAATATCAATCCTTTTTTTTCTTTCTTCTCTTGTCATGATGGTTTTATATGCAACACATTGAACAGCTTTATGACCAAAATTGTGACATGAGAAACATTGTCCATTGAAGAAGAAATTTCTGCGATCATGAAATCTTCTACTTGAATTTACCTGTTGATTGTTGTTTCTTTGAAAGGTACTCCTGTTAGTGTTCTTTGAATTGAGATGGTCATGCTTTACCTGTAAATATTCTTTATTCCCTTGCTGAGTGGAAAAATGTTGTGTACTGGCTGTTGCTACTTTTAGATAATTTGGTGCTGAAGCCTGAGAAGATTCTACGATATATCCAAGACCTGTCTTTAGAAGAGGAGAACGTTGTACCTTGATAATCTCATCTAAGGTTTCAGATCCTTTAGCAAATCTAAGATTCAAAGTCTTCACTTTCTCAATTTCTTTTCTTAGACTTACTATTTCACATTCTAATTTCTCATTATGTTTCTCCTTTTCTTGAAGCTGGTTTTTCAGAGTTTCTATTGATATTTTACTTTCTTCTAAGCATATTTTGAGTTGATTGATTTCATCAAGAAAATCATTGTCCTCTAAAGCATCCATAAAAGTATCATTTTCTTCTCTAGACTCCTTTTCAAATGCCATGAAAAGTTTAAGATCTTGTTCACATTCTTCCTCACTGTCTGATAACCCATCACTGTCTTCATGAGTATAGTAACTTTTTCTAGTGCTAAACCGATTCTTATTCCTTCTTGCTACTTCCTTCCATTTTTCATGTGTTTCTTTATGAGGACACTTCGCAGCATAATGACCAACTCTTCCACAAGCAAAAAATTTGAAAGGAAGCTTACCTCTAAATCGTCCTGTGTCGAGTTGGAGTTTCTTTACAAAATTTACCTCATCATCTTCTGAGACATACCCTGATCCTTCTGTCTCTTGTACTTCTTTCTCTTTTGTAGATGCTCTAAATACGGCTTCTTTGACTTCAGATGGTCCTACTTTTCTCATTTCACATGCAGTTAGTATGCCATGAAGTTGCACCACAGTAAGATTTTGAAGATCCTGCTTTTCTTCAAGAGCAGAAACTTTTGACTCAAATTTTTCCGTTAGTGATCTTAAAACTTTCTCAACCAAAGTAGATTCAGTTATTGTTTCTCCCAAATTTCTCATACGATTTACAATATCATCAAGACGTAAAAAGAAATTGGCAATGCTCGCCTCATTATACATTTGTAGATTCTCATATTGAATTCTGAGAGTTTGGAGTTTAGCACTTTTTACCTTTGCATCACCTTCATAACTTAGAATTATTTTTTCCCATATTGCCTTTGCAGTATCCAACTGCATGACTTTGACAAATTCTGATTTAGTTAGACTTCCCAATAGAGCATTAACCTCCTTTGAATTTGTTTCATAATTCTATCTTTCTGTTGGATCTGTTGGTACTGCAGCTGGATATTGATATCCTGCTTCAACAATAGCCCATACATCTGCTCCCAGATACTGAAGATAGGATCTCATCCTTGTTTTCCAGAAGATTAAATTGTTTCCTTTGAAGAGCGGAGGCCTGATAGATGATGTTCCATCTTGATTGCTCATCTTGATTGATCTTCCTTCTAGCGGCTAAGCTTTTCAGAAGGACCTGCTCTTATACCAATTATTAAGAAAAATACTGAGAGGGGTGGGGGGGGGGGGTGAATCAGTATTTTGAGCTGATTGAAAACTTTTGCTTTTTCTTTCTCTCAAAACCATACGCTACTTTACTGAATCCAACTCATGTGTACACGCGGATATCCTTAAGAAAACTTGCATATGTCCATAGGTATTATTATGCATATAATTCTTTACTTAGATAATTGCATCATTCATTCATCAGATGTTTAGTAAGCAGTACGCATGTGCAGTAATAACAGAATAAACCATCACACATAAGCAACACACATGAACACCAATATTTAAGGTGGAAACCCAATTCGGGAGAAAACCACCTCTGCTGTTGTCTCTGTCTTCAATATTTATTATAAAGAAAACCTTTTACAACATTGTACTGATGCAGACTTATATCAGTACGCAGGCTTCTACCTGCAGAAGGCTGCAACCTTATCTTGTTTTCCAGCTACAACTGGAAGGGAGCTCCAACCCCCTGATATCATTTACCAGCCTTACCTGGAAGGGAGCTACGACCCCCTGATGTTAGCATTAGCTTCTACTGGTAGAAAGCTTCCACTTTCATACTGAAGGCTTCAACCCTCAGATCCACCAAATTTCTTCAATTTCTTCATCAGACTTGCACCAGGTCTTCATGATTACTTTTGCAGATCTTCCTAGAGATTCATCATTTCTAGATCTAGAGATATTGAACCTTCATCATATCCATAGGTGCATCATAGATTCAAATTTTTCAGAAACAGAGTTCAATCATGCAGATATCTCTTAAAGATATTTATTCATTAACAACCCCTCCACATGCACACATTGCACTATGATCCTCTTCTCCTTATATAGTTTTAGCCTTTATTAATACCATGAGTCAAAACCACTCAATCGCTGATGGTATTCCTAGACGGGATCAAATAGATAATCCAGCGGGGTCTACCCAAGCCCCAAACAACTTCTCATTGTTCTATTTTCTTGATCTGGCAATTAGATAATTAATCTAAGGCTTTTTAATATCTCAATTTGAGATTGAGATATTAATCCAATTCCTCCTTTAGTTATGAACTCCCCAAGGCATATATATATATCGACCGCAGGTTTATGTGTTCATGAAATTAACGCATATATTAACCCACGTTCATTACATCACATGTTTCATATTTCGCCAATTTCACATATTCAACATCCTTTATTAACCCCGGCAACCTTAGTTTAAAAGGGTCCCAATTAATATAATTTAAACTGGGCCCACATATTTAATCAATGACCCAATCACATATTCGCACCGTACCATGGTTATCCATTGTGCACCTTCCTCATATGGCCACCGTCCGATGGCTCCCCTGCAGATCGACGGCGCACAACAATATCACGCGACTTCCTTGGTCGGACATTAACGCGCGATGGCGCGCAGTGATGGCGGTTTTGCAGATTCGTTCAGGGACGCGTGTCGCTCATTCTGTGGAATCGCTCCCAACCTCTTGAATACCGCTTGCCCGTCGAACGATGAAAACCGGAAACCCCCTTCACTATTCATTCTACTCGTGGTTCCTCTCCTTCGCTCAAGGTTCCGTCTGCCTTTATTCCATCTTCGCTACGTTTCTCCATGAAGGCATAACCCTGTTTTAATTGTTCTTCCTCTGCGCGATTATGTTAATATAACTCAGGTTATATATATATATATATATATATATATATATATATATATATATATGTATTCCAGTAAACATGCTCTGCGATACATATATGTATTCCAGTAAATATGCTCTGCGATCATGTGTCCATTCAATTTCATTCTTCAGCAAGCAGGTTAACCCTATCGAATCCACCATACAGAATTACATCCTTTACCGATTTTCTAGCTCGTGCTTTTACAGTAATCGAATCCATCAACCTTTTACTCAGATTTACTCAACCATACTTAACACATATTGCGAAGAGACCAGAACCCTCCAACTTTAGAGGATGTATGAATACACCGAACTTATTCACACATGATTTAACACATCCTTATTCACATTGATTCTCCCAGAGCTTCAATTAATGTACATTCAGTCTTATATTCTGCTTGTATAGAACTGCTGATGGTTTTCTGAGTCATTATCTGCATCCTTTGTCAGAGAGAGTTGCCATCAAGGATAATCATAAAATAGGATACAAGAAACATATTGCCCACAAGGAGTATGATAGTTAGGACTCTTATAGGATCGCATTAAGGGAAGTTAAATGTGCTTGAATTTATTTGAATTTTTTATTTATTTATGTTTTTGTAATGATCCCAAATAGTTCGGTTGCATAATTCTTGTCAATACCTTTCCAACGAAATATCTCGCTCATAAAAAATCTTCATGAATGAGAATTTAGAGCTATTTGAATATGAGGATTAAGTGGAGGACCTAAACTATAGGTCCAAAAAAACCCTGACACCAAATTTGTTAAAAAGTATGCATCTTTTTGGTGGATCTACGGTTCATTATTTTGTTCAATGGCAGATTTTTGGTAGACATGCACAACATTTAACATTATTAAATTTAAAATAAATTTTGTAGATCGAGCGGATCTGACAGTTGGGTGAAATGATTGAATAGTAGTTTTTATCCAAAATTGCATGATAATTAACCAGACCTATCAACCCAACCAAATAATATTGTGTCGAAGAATTTTATAAGACATGAAAAGTCCCTTCCAGAATAACACTTTACAAGCTGATATTAGCCTGAGGTGGTGATATGGAATCCTCGACACGTGGAAGAATAACATAGACTACATGCACAAGGCATGACATGTCACTTGATGACGTCAATAAGGTGATGTGTAATCACCAAGGCATGACACATGGCATGGATAAATTGGTGAATTTTGGTTGAAAGAATATCCAAATTCATATGACATGTGCCACCCCTCATGGGCTACCACGTAGCATGATGGCATGATGCTGACATCATCATACAGGAAACTAGTAACCCCTAGGGAAGGGTCACATGGAATGGTCACATTAGCTAAAGACCAAGAGGTGAAAACGTAATATAAGGGACAATTACATGAAACGATCATGTCACAAATTTTAATGATCAATTCTAAGCACATGGGACTTTGACAAGGTCACATAAGTACATTTATATGATAACAAATGTCAACCATATCTCCATCATATCCATGTGACCATTGCCTACATGGTTGGACCTAGACCACTCCATTAATATAAATACATTGGTTCGAGCAATGTGAACGTATAATTTCGATCATGATTGAAAAGTGTGTGAAGTCAATTGAGTTATGAGGAAATCCTGAGGAGTCGAATTTGAAATTGTTCTAGTTAAATTTGTGCATGTCAATATAGTATGAGATTATTTTGATATAAGAACAACATGGTTGATTGATCTTGTTCTTCGCATAGATAATTTGGTTTTGGTAGAGGCAAATGCAAAATTTTGGCAATGCCCCCACAAAGACACCATTGAGGTAGTCACTTAGTGAAGCGAGTGTTCCATATAATGTAATAGACATAGTTTGTCATTAAAACCAAACACACGCACACACATATATAACAAAATATGAGTTTGGCATGAGTGTTAGGGCCAGAATACCATTTCCCACAATGAGTGTGCACTGGTGAGAAAAATGAAAAACCTTTGATGAGAGGTTAATTGCACACAAGCCTATCCACGGGCCACATATATATGATAAGAATTGCAACAAAATTAGATTGAGGGCACATTGTGACATGCCCCATTGGATAGCGTGATTGGTGTGGGATTGTCCTTGGAAGTTCGAACTCATAGGTTTGAGTCTCAATGGTGATCAAGTTTAAATTTTTTATTTTATTTTCATTATATCACATAATTAACTAGATTGTTAGTGAACATATTGTAGAATTGATGTCGTAAGTTAACCATTTTTTCTAATGCATCCATAAAAAGGAAATTTTGTAGAATGGTTAATTAATTATATAGTTTTGGATGGTTATTTTGAATTTTTGGACTCATTATTGGTCCAAAGTTAATTATGGAAGAAGCATGATATCAAAGGCTTAGAGGTGGATGTATTTAAAGGTATTTAACAATTATTTTATGTCCAAAATATATTTTATGTATTTCAGTGGTTTATGATAAAGTTTCAAATTGCAATGGCTTCGATAATGAAGCTATAACTAGTCCCAAGGAGAATTTTCATTGACAGGATTGATAAATAAGTGGAAACATAATATGGGAAGCAACATGATAGTCAATGATAGACATTGATATGACACTACTTGCAGTGGTGACAATATTTGTAGGGAGTGACATTGATTGATCCAGTTAGAGTACTTTGCAAGTTGTAGTGGCAGTGATAATAGTGACATTGTGTACATGTTGAGATGATAGTGAAAAAATGTACAATTTGTGATGATGACAATGGTGATTACGGATCATGATTATTTCTCTTTATGAAAAAATAACTAATTATGATGACAATGGATCCAATTTGAAAATGATGTTAAATAGAGGTCCGCAAGATTTAAATAAGGAGGTGGGTACCTCCACCAAAGTTGGAGATTCAATTTGGTTGGATCCTAGAGTAGGTTGGAGTCCACTCATCATCATGGCTGGATCCTAAATCAAGCTGGAGCCTAGAGCATGTTGGAGCCTACTCATTATCGAGGTTGGTGCCTCAATCAAGTTGTAGCCTACAATGAGTAACTTGCATATTTTTAAGGTTGGTGTCTCAACCAAGGTGTAGCCTACCACAAGTGGCATATTAAATATTTTGGGGGTGGTTGCCTCCAGCAAGTCGAAGCCTACAAATCTATGTAATTGATTAAAGATAATGAAGAAGAAGGATTTGTGGTTTTCTCCTATATGGGTTTCCACATAAAAATATTGTGTGTCTTTGTGATGTGATGGATTCTTGATGTGTTATTGATGTGATGGTAGATTTATGACGCATTTCTCTTTCCGATGATATGATGCTTATGGTTTTTATTCATTGTTACATGATTTCTTGATTATGAAACGCTATGCATTAGGGGAGTTTTGAGGTCTAAAATGGGTCTCCTAAGGAAATTATAAAATAATAGTGGAAAAAATAAAATAAGATTACATTAGATCATCAAAGTTTAGAGGGAAAAAAAAAACTACTTTCTCAACTCGTATTTTCAACTTATCTCCCTATGGGTTACTTAAATTTCAAGTGGGATCGCTTGTGGGATGAATAATTTGATTCATCATCCAAGGAGTACCCGTGTTGCATACTTTTGATGGACCCTTCTACACAAAAAATGATAAATACATGAAAAACATGATTACAATCATGGTTTTTTTTTTTATGTATTTCTCATTTTTCATGTAACAGGGTTTATCGAAAGTATGCGACATGGGTACTCATTGGATGAAGACTTAAATTTTGCATCCAACAGGTAATCCCACTCAAAATTTGAGTAAACTTTTAGGGAGATAAGTTGAAAAAGTAGTTTTATTATTTTTTTATTTGTTTATATTTTTACTTTTTTACCTCAAAAATGGTAAATCATCCTCCATGGTTGAAATCATCATATTTAATCCTATTAGTTCTTATAATGTTTATTTTTTTTGTACATTTTTCCTAGGAGAGCCATTTTAGACCTCAAAATTTCTCTAATGAAATGGTGAAATTTCTCTCACACTAATTCACCACCCCCCCTCCACCCCCTCCCTCTCTCAGTGTGACCTTTGGGCCAACACTACCTACACCAGGGCATGAAACACCTCGGTAATGGGAAGATATATGCTCAAAATATCACTCAGGTCTAACAAAATAAGGTAGAAGATAGGCACCATCACTTTCACCCCAAAAAAATATATTTCTCGAAGTAATGATAATTACATAGTTCCTCTTAGAAAATCCAACCTATGTTTCTTTAACAACTCTTCCATGCTTCAATTGAATGCTCTATGATCATAATTACCACTATGTAGCAAGTAAAATATACCTCCACATTATATATGACATCAACAATATTCTCACATTACTTTCACAAGGAAACTTGAGTCCCCATTATTGTGAAGCATGTCTACTCTACATGGCACATTGTTGGGAATTTTCCTCATCGAGATCCATACGTTAAGGTCTTGAAGGAATTCAATTCACATTTTACTCCAATAGCTCACCACTTTGATAATCTACCATCCATCCACATGTTTCACTTGTGGACCCTCTCATAATGTATGCTCACATAAAACTCCAAAGCAAATCACCCTAATTTTCCACTTCATCAACCACTCAATTATTGTTTTTTTCAACTATGGTTCACGGCCACTGAGTGGACACTGCATCCACGAGTAATAATCCAAGAAGATCCAACCGAAGGGATATACCCACCGGTTTATCTAATTGGGCCTAAACCCAAGGGCATCAATGAGATTTGACCCCATGACATCCCAATTAGCAAGGTACTTAGCAACAAGAACTCGACCAACTGAGCTATCCCTTGGGGCTACCTCTCAATAATTGTTACTATTACGCTTAGATACTTATCTCTCACATTATACCCATGATTACAATCAAGTCAATTGCTTAAGGACCATTCTACTAAGATATTTAAATCTCACCATTAGTATTGTGTTCTAGCATTGGTATCATGCGTATAGGTGCACTCAACATTAACCCATGTTCTAGTAATATTGTGGAACAATATGTTTACTTTGAGATATTTCCCCGCGCCATTTTTGGCAATAAATTCTTTATTGGGAATTGTTTCATAACACTTTTTTTTAAAAAACATAAAACAATAATTCTTGAGTAGTTTAGAGAAAAACTCCATAGTTTTGCATAAAAATATCATTGGAGGAAAATATTTATGAAGTTTATTAATTTAAATCTAACTTTGATCATCTAAGGTAATATTTTTCCCCCAAGGAAAGAAATCAGCCTCCCTCTCAACCTAAGAGTTAGAGTGAAGTTACCAGTACTAGGTCATCCTAATGGTATATTCACTTAAGGGTTCACAAGCCTTGAAGAAAATAAAACAATACTCATAGGCATGAAACCATTACAACAATAAGGAATTATTTCTCATCATGTCACTACCGAGGACTTATGTGGGGAAGATAACAGCCATTATGCCCAACCAACTAAGATAACCCCAATTGTCTGGTAAGATCATTTTTTAGATATGTAATGATCACAATTTTTTCACCATGCTACTAAGTTTCTATCTTAATTAATTTTGAAACATTATCTATTAGAAGGAAGGCACCATGCTCAATCTTGTCTCTAAGAAAAGAAGAAACTCTAGGGGTGAACCATCTATAAGACCAACCATGAAAGAAATAAAGAACCTCAACAAAAGAATTATTTTAAATACATCTGCAGCAATTGGAGACACCAATACCTTAGGTTATTCTATAATTTATTAGACTCTTCAAAATTTCGAGCACTTAAGGAGAAAATAGGTACTTAAAATTTTTAATTCAAGAGGAGAATATGAAGAATAGAATATTTAGGATCGTGTAATGGATGGAATGGCTTATGGGAATATTACTAAGTTTGGAATCAATTTCATAGTTGCAAGACTAACCATTTTTCCAAACTATGAAATGGTCAAATGGATCCTAAACCATGCCAATACTGAAACATGCACCATATTTGGTGATTATGGGGAATAATTGGGAACCTATAGGCACCAAAAAATATCCAAGTTATACAACCAAATTCTCCATAACAACAACTATATAAAACATTTATTGATTCTTATAAAAAAATAACATCCCACATTTGATCCAAGTGGATATTGGTGGCTATCCACCTCTTTCGTTGGTTCAATGGTTCTCTATCTTCTTGGTATTTTTACTGTGGCTTTATGGGTCCCAAACCTCTGGGACATTCTAAGGCCCTAAACAATTTTTTCTAGTAAATCAGGGATCCAAGGGTTGACATGGAATTCCTTGGCCCTAGTTGAAATTCGTAGTCCTTAGATAGTTCTTTCCAATAAGCTATAGTGGCCCCAAATGGATATTGTATGCAAAATTTGGACCACCAAGAAGTTTATATACCAACTAGCCACCTTAAGCCGTGTACACCTTTTGGAACTTCATCTTCTAGGGTTAGGTTTTTGGACCTATAAATTTTGTGAATTCATATAGTTTCCATGTCTCTCTCATCAAATATAACTACCATCATTATATTCAGTTTATGTTCTACAGTAGTTTTCTATTTCATTTATTAATAGAAGTTTGGTTTTCACCATATTACTATTATTTATATTATATTTATATGTGTGTGTATTTGTTTCATTTCCTGTCCTTCCTTTCATTTCATTCCATATACAACCCATATTAATCGTATCCGATCAATTTTTTCCTTCTTGTTTCTTGGTGCATGTACCTAACAAGGTTAGGGTATAGAGAGCTGGGTCTCAAGTTAGTTTCAATTAGGAAATATTTCTCTCACCAACCGAAAAAACATCCCATGGTGGAAGAAAATATATATTATGGAGTAGGAGATCCTATCATGTTGTTGTGTATGGAATCACTCGCATGATAGAGGAATGACATGATGAAAATTTTTTCCCTTATCCTTCAATGACTTCCAACATAAACCAAGGCACCTTCAAACATTAACAATTTTGGAGGTGTGACACCTTTAAAGGTGCAACTTAACATTGATGACCCAATATTTGAAGGTGAAATAGATGTATATTCTTTGGAGAACTAGTTAAAACTATTAGAGGGACACTACTAATGTCCATTTTTTTCCTGATAATGAAAAGATCACCTATGCGCTTCTCAAATTCCTTTGGTATGTCAAATATTTGTTGGAAGATTTTTGGGAGATATCAAATGAAGAAGAATCTATGATATTCAAGGAAGGACCCACCTAGTAATATTTTTTTAATTTCCTTACAAAAGAATTCCACCATGCAGGGAATTATGGTGACCAGTGCATGAGATGGAAAAACCCATGATAGGAGACAATCCATACACCAATATTTCCATACCTTGCAGTCCAAGTTGGGTATTAGAGTCTTTTATTGGCCTACATATATACATCCAAATGATATGTATTTCCTATACAACTCCTAACTCAGAATTGCTTATCAATTTTCTATCGAAATTGAGCAAAAATTGAAGCAAAGTAATAATTGGGAGTTTGGGTCTACAAACCCACCACAATAAAATCTTATAGAAGGAATAATATATTCATATAATAAGGAAAAAATAAAGGAGATAAAACCTAAAGAAAACCAACACAAGTCCTAGAAAAATAAGGGTAATAGAAAGTAAAAAAAACACACTAGAAATTTGTGTGAGTTCCAAAAAACTTATCGTCACAAAACTGGTGAATTTCACTCGAGAAAGTTATTGTTAATAGATCTTAAAGAAAAGGAAATATAATATGGAATTTATTCTTATTCAAAATTGGATAAGGAAAGCATTTCATCAATGCAAAACCTAGTGCTACCATCATGACTACAAAGGTCCAACCAAAAGGCTAGAGGAGCATAAAGAGGGGGGGAGCCCCTTTCATTCATAGATGTGGGTGCAGGGGACTCCACTACATTTAATAATTGATAGTGAGAGCTAGAGGAACCTGATATCATTTGAGATCATCAAGAGATTTAAGCTACTGATATTCCCACACCCACAACAATACACCATTGGTCTGTTGTGCCATATATGAGACATCTATGTGAGTCAACAATTCTTCCCATCCTTTGCCATCAAGCCCTTCAAATATGAGGTACTATATGATGTTTCCAAAATTTAAGTTTCTGATGCTATTTTAGGAAAAATATATATGTGGAAATGTCATGTTTTTTATGAGTCTCATATCCATAGTGTCATTGTTACTCTAGGAGGTCATCTCTACAAGGTACATAGGTAGTTCCAATTACTAAAATTTCATTGATCTCCACAAAATAGTTACAAAAGGTAACCTCTTAGACTGTAAAGTTTGTATTATTCATGGTTTAGTCAGAGGGTGAAAGTAATTTCAATGCAACCACCACAACCTCAGCATAGGGCATTTCTACACAAAAAAAGTGTGTGAACACGATTATAGAGACATACAAATATATATTTTCTCCACCTCTAGGCATGCATCTATAATTCCTGGTCAAAAAATAAAGTAAATTGATACCTATTGCTAGTTTACATAATGACCCAATCTATATATATATATATATATATATATATATATATATATATATATATATATCTTGGAAAATGAGGAAATAAAATGTCAAATTCATGAGCTGATCCAAAAGAGCCATATTTGATTGAGCTCCTCACCTTTTGAGAGTTCAACTGTGTTGGTGCAGAAGAAATATCAAACATAGATATTTTGTATTGATTATAGAGTCCTGAAAAAAAAAAATTGTTAAGAAAAATATACCTAATTTCTCATATATATGATCTAATTGATTAGCTTAAGGGTGGTAATTTATTTCATAAGATTAATACGAAGTCGGGATATCACTAGTTTCCAATTGAACAAACGAATGTGTAGAAGATAGCCTTCAAATATAAATAATTCAATTTTGATTGGTTTATCATGCCATTTGGATTGACGAGTCCCCAACATTTTTCATGAGGATGATGGATGATATGTTGTAGTTGTTCAAAAAATATTTTTTAGTTGTATATTTTGATGACATCCTCATCTTTAGAAATATCTAGGAGGAAAATTTATAAGTCCTGAGCACCCTATGATGACACAAGTTGTATGCGAATCTAGACAAATGATCACTTGTCATGTAGAGAACTTTGTATCTATGATACATTGTGGATGAACATGGAGTGAATATGGACCCATCCATGATCAAATTCATTCAGGAATTGGCCAAACCTTATGACTGTAATAGATATCCATAGCTTCTTGGGCCTTGCTAACTTCTATGAATGGTTCATATTGGGGTTCACTCATGTCACCTAGCCCTTAATTCAAGTGACCAAGGCTAAATAAAAATGAATTTTTTCTTGGTCTTAGTCATAATAAAAAACATTAACGGACTAAAAAATTTCCTTTTTTATGCACTAGTGCTCACTCTGCCAAGCCTAGAACAACCATTTGAGATTGAGACAAATGCCTCTGACTATGCTATCATAGTAATCCTCACTAAAAAATGACATCTAATGGCCTATCATAGTGAAAAAATCTCTAATATTTTCTATAGATACCCCACCTATGACAAGGAGATGTACTCCATCATGCATGCATGCCAATAGTGGAAGCATTATATTATGAGAAGGAGATGATCATCCACATTGATTATAGGCCTTTGTGATTAATGTAGACACAACGGAAATTATATAATTACTTCCATCTAATATGTTCCACATACCTACAAGAATTCCACTAGAACATAAAATACAATAAGGGTAGCACCAATCATGTTGTAGAATACCTTAGTCAGCCGCCATATTTTTTCCTTGTTGTAGCATAAACTAACCCTCCAAAAAAAATGTGATGTTTGGGAAGAGTTTCCATGGTGGCTAAATTAAAGGGTTATTTCTAAGAGCTGTGAAATCACCATTCAAATATTTCAATTGTGTTGGTGGCCAACTGATTGTTTGAAAAACTTGATAAACTTCTTGCAGTTGTGAAATAATGAGAGAAATGATTTTGAACAGATCCCCCATTCCATGACATCCTCATGTAGGATTAATGCCATATTAAGAATTTAATATGTGCTATAACATAGCCTCCCTATTTTTTTTTTGTCTTAGTATAAAGGAGCTAAGATACAACCATGTGTTTTAGTATATTTAGCAGCATGTGTAGCTCTCAACAAAATATGACAAGTAGGAGGCAAGATCAGAGGGATTGGAGCAATGTGGGGTGATTATGAAGCCATACTTAAATGCCATAGTTGTCATTGTAGATAATATTTCTTTTTCATTTCAGATTCATTGCAATCACCCTTATGAAATTTACTTTTGATGGATTCACCTTGCCATCCTCGCAACCTACATGTATTTTGAAGGACAAAAATATTGTTAGTGTAATTGAGAAGAGTAATGCATCTGAGAAAGATGTATTAACTAATAAGCAGCTTGAGAGTATGAAGGGGCTTGAGAGAAACTGCCTAGATCTGGTGGTGTGAAGTTTCATGAAATCGACGAGTTTGAGAAAGAAAGTTGAGGATATGAAAATGAGTGGTGAATACAATGGAACCAAAATGTCACATCAAATATTTCTGACCGACTACAACTCAATGACAATAGCAGTGCCAGATTTAATATTATGGGTTAAAAATCCATTAGAAATTCTTGTGGTTGAATTTATTGTTTGTAGGGTCGACGTAATTTGACCATTTCTATAGGAAAAAATAATCGAGTAGTCTTTAGTGCGACTTTTTGAAGGCTTTTCCGATGGATTTTTATGGTCTAATTTCTCTAAAATCTGGTCGGAATTCATTGAGAACATAATTTTGAAGGAAAAACTTGGACAATAAAAGTGCCCTAGGGTTTTTTTAGGGTGCTAAATACATATATAAAGTCAAAAAGAAGTTTAAATAAAAGAAATCAATATTTTACCTCAATTTTTTTCACCGGATTCCGGCACCAAAAGATCCAAAAAGTCGCACTAAAGACAACTCCAAAAAGAATTAGGGCATACTTACAGAAATATTTCAGGAGGATTGAGGCTGAAGAGTGCGTTGTGAAACTTAATGAAGGAAAAATTCAACTAGTGTCGGAAAGTGGCGCTGGTTTGTGATCATGAGTTGAAAATCCCCCCCCCCCCCCCCCCCCCCCCCCCCCCCCCCCCCACAAACTCAAGTGTGGAACCCATAGGTTATTTGGGCCTTCTCAGCATGTTCGGGCCTCTCGACAAGTCACACCTCTGAATAAAGTCTGAATAAATAAAAAACCCAAACATTTGAGGCTTGTTAGAGTCAATGATTTATAGTTTATTGTTTAAAAAATAGCGAATAGAATTTTGGATCGTCGCCTTTTTTTAACACTCAAATGGCACATTAAACAAACATTTGGTCTCTTTCCTATAACATATTTAGTGCGTTATTTTTATGAAAGGTTTCTTCAGGTTATAATATGCAGAAGGTTTGGATTCTTCTCTCTTAAAATCATTCATATTTATTTTCTAATTTAGGCACCCAAACATCCTTCAGAGGAAAGCAAGAAACATGAACACCTACTTTGATGAGACAGTTTCAAGGAACACCCTTAGCTAGAAAAATTCTTTCTTGCCTCCGTGAGCACCACTATATCAAGATTTGTTTCTTGTGTTTCTGAAAATCCAGCAGTTGGAAAGTTGACAATTTTCTATCCTGGCTCAGTAAATGTTTATGATGATGTCCCTACAAACAACGCTCAAGCAATTATGTTTCAAAATCCAGAAATGTTAAATGTTGGGGATTCATAGACAAACCAAAATAATGAGGCTTTTTAGAAATCTACATGAAACTCCAAAGGTGAATGTAGCCATGTCTATTCCAACTCTTATTATACCAGGTGTGGCTCATCCTTGACATATTTTCTTTTGATATGATTTAATAAAATATTTTTTTTTATTAATTAGCTAAATGATTTTAGTTATTAACTAGTTATCAATCAGTTACATAATTGTAACTGAAACAATTTTCAAAATAATATGTAAAAGAAATGTATAACTAAGGAAAAGGGGTTCGAAAGCTAGGGATGGGAATGATTTTTGTATCAAGAAGTCTGAGTCATTTTCATACTAATAAAGATTATATTTCTTAGATGAATTTACAATTTGTTTCTTCCATATGTTATTTATGGCTCAGTAAATGTTTATGATGATGCCCCTACAAACAAGGCTTCAACAATTATGTTTTTGGCTAGAAATGGAAACGAGGCTTCTAGCAATCTACATGAAACTCCAAAGGTGAATGTAGCCATGTATACTCCAACTTTGATTATACCAGGTATGGCTCATCCTTGGCATTTTTTCTTTTTGATAGGCTTTAATCAAATAATTTTTTTATTAATTAGCTAAATGATTTTAGTTATTAATTAGTTAGCAATCAGTTACATAATTGTAACTTTATTTTTTTTCAAAAGAATATATAAAAACAATGTAGAACCAAGGAAAAGGGGTTCAGAAGCTAGGGATGGGAATGATTTTTGTATCGATAAGTTTGAGACATTCTCATACCAATAAAGATTATATTTCTTAGACATATTTACAGTTCATTTCTTCCATATGTTATTTCTAGATGAATTGTATTTCCAGTTTTTATTTATGTAAGATATATGTATTTGTGCAAGCCACACCCACTATCTTAAATGAATAAATACTTTACATTCATGGTTATTTATAATTGTTTAAATTGGTTATATATGAGTTATAACTTCTTGAATTTAGAAATGCTTTGCTCAGGGAGTTGGTTATTTTTCTACTTTCTTCTATAATTCTTTTAGTTGTTGAGGTTTTAGGTATTTAAGAAATGGTTGGTTGTTTATAGAAATGAATTTTATGGCTTCAAGATCCATTACATGAAAATCTTACTTCCTAACAATATTTGTCAAAGACGGACTCAAATTCCTAGGCATGCTTCCCTATACAGCAATTGTCTCCGAGAGATACATCGATTCTCACCATAATTCTTAACTCTTGTAGGAAAAATACCTCTATGCAACCACAATTATATAATAACAACTCTAAATTTTCTGCCACATATCGACCATTGGTCGTAGGAAAACTAGTTCCATACTTCCACCTCTATGATGTGCTCTTGTGCTATGTAGGCCACCTTTGCATTCCTTCAAGAAAGTGTGCCAAGTTGATCTAGGGGGGAAATTACAGTTGGGTTCTAGGGAAATTTGGTGTGGAGAAGACAATAGCAATAATTTAGAATTATTTATATTGGTCAAATTTTCAACAAGGTGTCCATTAGTATATCAGATGATGCACTACATGTGCCATTGCTAAAACAACCATCAAGAAGCATGGGTTGTACACTCCTCCACCTACCCCAAAAAAACCTTAGAAGTAAATCTCCATGGATTACATTTCAACTATCCCTCGACAAAAAATGGTAATGATTGTGTGTTTGTGGTTGTCAACAGGTTCTCTAAGATGGTCATTTTGGCATCATGGAATAAGAGTATCACAACGAAAGCCATTGTTAAACTCTTCTTTGAACATGCTACAGTTTAATTTTGGCATCCTCAAAACATCATTTTTGATAGAAAAAATAGGTTCCTTAGTACCTTTTGGCCCAAAATATAGTTTATGATGGATACCAAGTTGACCAAATTGACCACCCTTCATCCCCAAACAAATGGATGAATAGAAGTGATCAACAAGATGATTATGAATATATTTTGCATGTACAACTCCAAGAATCCATGTATATGGAATAAAATCCTTCCATATGTTCATCATAGCTATAATATATCCCATCATAATAGCACATTGCATCTATAATAGCAATTTCCTCCCATGGTCATGTAAAGGTGGATATAGGAGCCAAATTTATTGAATGGATCCAACATTTCCAAAAATAGGTTCATGATTTCTTATAGAAATTCAATGAGAAGTACAAGTAACAATAATACCAACACATGGTTCCACACAAGTACCAGGTTAGTGATAAGGTGTGGTTAAATTTATAGAAAGATTTATTCACATGCCCCCATACTAATCTCATACTACTTCGATATGGTCCTTACATAATCAAAAATGTTATAATTAAATTATTTTGAATTGAGTACTCCCCCTTTCCTTGTCTTGCACCTCATATTCAACATGGAGTTTCTCTAACCATATTTTCCACCTCTATTAGGAACCTCGAAGGTAGCTGATAAATAGGACCACATAGAACTCAATTTAGACTACTTTTAATAGGCTATAATGGATTGGATCATGGACACCAAGGAAAAGGATACCCTCCAACAACACATACAACTCAACCAGTTTGTAAAAGTATGGCATCTTCTTCACCAAGAAAAGTGGCTCACTATGAGTTAAATTTAGTTGAATTTTCTTCATCTGATGAAATAACTTGATGCAATAGATACCATTACTTCCTAAAGGGAGAGGAATAATCTAGGTGGATATCGATGGCTAATTAAATCAACAATTATCTATCTTCTTGGAAATTGTTCTATGGTATTTTGGGCCCAAACTTTTGGGGCCATTTTGAGGCCTTAAGCAATGTTTCTGGTGATTTAAGATTTTAAAAAATATATATTATTCCTTATATATCTCTTTCCAAAAAGATATTGTGCACCCAAAACAGATATTTCATTCAAAAATTTCTCCCCTAAGAAGTTGATGTACCAAATAACCGCCTCAATGATTGCAAAATTTTTGGTGCTCCATCTTCTAGGATTAGGGCTTTGGGCCTCTATGATTATTCCTTATGTTCAAGGGCCATCCTTTCATCCTCCTGCAATACTTTTTTTGAATGTGTGTAGCATCCACCTGCCGCTCTTCAAGGATAGCTACCACCATTCCAACAAATTTATCTTCTACATTGGTATTTTATTTCATTTATTAATATAAGTTGGGTTTTAACCATGTTATTAAGCGTTAAATTATATTTTTATGCGTTTTTTTTCATTTCCTTTCCCACTTTTCATTCAATTCCTTGTGCTACTCGTATTAGTGGTAGCAAAGAAATCTACTCCTTGTTTTTTCTCGGTGCATGTCCCTGGTGAGGTTAGGGTACAGAGAGTTGTGTCTCAGGCTAGTTTCACTTGGGAAAAATTAATTCACACAACCCAAGTAGCCTCCTATGGAAAAATAAAATATAGATGAAAGAGACAAAGATCTTATCAAGTTTTTGCTTAAGGAAGCACACATGACAAAGGAATTAGATGATGGAAATTTTTTTCCAGATCCTTCGTTGACTTCCAAAGTGTTTGAGGTGCCTTTGTTTGCACATATTTAAATCTATAGAAAAATAATTATTTTCCTATATATATCATATTGGGGCCTAAAATACTATATATAAATGACAAAATAAAGTTTCCCTAAGATCCAGATGCACATAGTTCCTTTCATAAAAGAGGAGAAAAGAAAGGAATAAACTTGGCTATCCTCACATATCAATGTAGATTATGGACTTGATATAGAATCCAAATACCTTTCTCCTCATCCATATATATTTATCCAATGCTAAAAAAAATTCACCTACACAAATTCAAAAGCATATAAGGATAATCTTTGCATCTTATGAAAGGAAAATTAACAAATACAAGAAAATCCACTCACAACATATAGATATACATCATGATCTCACATAAAACATCATATAATAGAGGGAAAATTGATTAGTAATAAAAATAAATGAATTTAACAACAAATACATTATATTTTAATAGTAGGGTGTTCGTCTCCAATTCCTAGATCTTCCTCCTTGACTAACACACAAAAATGGTCCCATTTATGTAGTTGGGAAAGCGTTTCCTAGTAGCAATCCTCCAGCATAATAATGCATTATACTAAGTTTCACCTCCCCTTCTGCCCCCGAGATGGCCTAGTTATATAGGCCCTTCCTAAATAAGGGAGGATGTATCTAGTCACCTAGGCTTAAGAGGAATTAGGAAAATTCCCCAATAATTAAGCCAATTCACATCACCATCACTTGAGTTGATCAACTTGATAAGGCCAAATTATATAACTTTATAACACCATAACTCCATCCAAAAAGTCATCCTTTGTATTTTTAATAAGCCATGATGTGATGTACATTGGTAGGGAATGATGCCTTCACAGGCTAATAAGGGACAGGGAGGGAGGATTTCCCACTGAGCACAAACAAGGGTGAAACATGATGCATTCCAACAGATAGCTGATGTAATTTTAACTATGATTTATTCTCATCATAAATAAGTCGAAATATGGATATAATATATTTCACCTAATTCATGAGGTCATAAGATAAAATGATGGCCAAAATTCATTATAACTAGGTATCAAAATGAAAGGAAGGAATCACAACTCAAGGAAATAGATTAGAGAAACTCTGATAACCAAGTATCAATCATAAATGGATCATCCCTGAGGAAGGCATACCCATGCATAGCGTAAATAGGAACTAAACATGCCACCAAAAATATACACTATGGATCCATGATATGAAATTCTAACACATCACCACAAAGAAATGCATAGTGAATCCATGCAATAAATTAAGATACCATAGCCACTAGTGAATACAATGTTGATCTATGTTATAGTATACATTAGTAGCAATATGGATACATAGAATAGGTGTTCCCCATAGTAGTTCCAAAGTACATGATATGGTACAAAATCTAATGTAGCACGGGAAGGTTTCCATATAAGAGTGAGATGTCCAAAAACCCAAGGTGTTCTTTTCAACCCCTATGGTACAAACCTATGCCATGCAAAAAAATGAGCTAATTTTGAGCATGGTATAAGCCAAATTATTATTGGTCACTAAGGTATAACACTAACTGATGCGAGGGGACCTGTTGTAGCTCAATATTGTACGAGATTGTAGCTCGATCCTTGCACCATTAAATTGATAAAGATGTTACATCCAAAACAAAATTTAATTATGAAATTAATATGCACAAAAAATGAGGGATTTTTTCAAGAAGGGAAGAGGAAAATGTCCAAGGATATTTGGTATGACAACATCTCTAATTATCGGAAAAGGTTGTTCTAATCAGGTGGAGTTCGCTAAAGGCATAAACAACTTGTAACAATTATTAGATGCAAAGGGAGATTTTTAGAGTTTTCTTTATCATTATAAGCAGTTTGTCTTAATCATCCATGAAAGCTTCGAGGCCAAACCTTCAACTATGGCTCAAGATTACTAAGTTTTTACCAGCTATGTGATCTTCCATTTATAGTATTTTATGGATTTATTTATTTATTTGATTCTCTAGGTTTGGTCCTTAATACATCTTTGAACCATGGTGATTCTATACCTTCAATATCTATAGGTGAAAAAATGTATTTTTTACGAGGTACAAATTTTCCTAGGAGGTTCCAATATCAAATTTTTCCACTTTCTGTTAGCGAAACTTTTTGTTGGGGCTCATATGAATCTACAATTATTCATATTTATTTGAAGTATGAATTTGTAGAAGAAAGTGTTGAAAGTGGTGTTTAGAGAATCAAATTCTTATTTAATAAATTTTAAGATCATGGGTTTGTTGTATTTTTGTTTTTAAAGTCAGTTGAACATGTGTTGTTTTCAAATTGGGAAACAGGAGAATCATTTCCATGATAGAAATATGCAAATGTTGGTCCACTAGCTATACCCAACAACACTCCACAATTGTTTTTATTGTTTTAGAGGAAAATGATAACGTATTTACCTTTATCACGTGTGTGTAATGTATCATTTTAGTCCTTATATTATAAGTACCCTGGACAATTTCATTGAAGAGTCTTCTAGGGATGTCCTTGCCTTATTGATAAGTTATTTCGATAAGCTAGAAACTACTCCACTGTTCTTTCATAACATGGGAGGAAACACATCAAATATTTGTTCGTTTGTATTGCAAAACAGTGAGAATGCAACAATAAAATAAAGAGTGAAAAGGTTCATGAATGGAATCTATCCTTGGTAAATAACTTAGCATCACAACCAAATTTGGTTTGGGGAGCATTGAAGTGCTATCTGGATGTTTTCTTTCTCAGAAGGAAACTCATCAATTGTGTGAGATTATTTACTGGATATAAATGAGGCTTTGATAACAAAAACATACAACGGTATATTTTGAACGTCTATTGGTAATATCTATCAGTGGATAGTGTACTTTTGTTATCTTGAATATTGGTTACTTAGGTCAGAATTTGATTCCATATTTATGACAAGATAGGGGATTAAAGATGAATTTAAGAAAATACAGAAAGGAACTACGCTATCTTGACTTCTGTTGGGAGAAAAAGAAACTAATGAAGAGGAGAGAAAAAAATTAAGGAAGACCAAATTGTAAACCTCATTGTAAGTTTGACATGCAACACATTGGGAGGAGCCCATTGTTGTGAAACCAACTCCAAAAATAGAAGAAAAGAGATATCAACGCCTTAGAAATAAGCCACTTCGAGGGGGAAACCTCCAATACATTACATGAATGAACAATTCTTGGATGATTCAAATTACAAAACCTCCTTTCTATATATAGGAGTCCATGGGGCCTCAATGTAATCCTAGCCGACCTAACAATAATAATTTAAGGGCACAATAATAACAATATGGGGGTTACAAGGGTACAATAATAACAATAAGGGGGTTACACTAACAACAATAAAGGACTATACTAGTAATATAGGGACCTAACATGCCCCTCTCCTTCAAAAAAGTGTTGTCCTCAACGCTTGAGTAGCTCTGGGTGCTTCTGTATAAAATTCTCATCCTCCCATGTAAAATATTCAGTGGGTAAGTTCTTCCACTTGATGAGATACTCTGAAATTGATCGATTCCGTAGTTGTCGAGTTCTTGTTTCCGTGACCGCTTCAGGTTCCAATATGATTTTTCCTTCCTCATCAAGTTCTGAAAATATTGTTTGAACTAGAATATTTTCACCTATAACCTTCTTTAAGCATGAAACATGGAAAACTGGATGTACTCGCGAAGAAGCAGGAAGCTCCAATTTGTATGCCATAGTACCAATCTTTTGCAACAACTTGTAAGGACCATAGTACTTTGGCGATAATTTATTATCCTTCTTAGCTTGCTTGAGGGACATTTGTTTGTATGGTTGTAGCCGTAAAAATACCCAGTCTCCTACATCAAAACTTCTCTCGCTACGATGTCGATCTGCTTGTTGTTTCATTCGATTTTGTGCAAAATTCAGGTTGTCCTTTAAGAGTTGGAGAACTTCTTGTTGATGCTCGATGTGATCTTCCACTGCTTGAACCTTCGAATTTTCTCTTATAGATGATGTGATGGATGGTGGATGATATCCATAAAATGCCATAAATGGGGTCATTTTTGCTGCAGTTTGGAAGGAAGTGTTATACCACCATTCAGCGAGAGGTAACCACTTCACCCATTGTGTTTGTTTATCAGATACAAAACAACGAATATATCCTTCCAAACATTTATTTACTATCTCAGTTTGACCATTGGATTGAGGATTATAAGATGAGATATGAGCTAATTGAGTACCCAAACAAGAAAATAACTCCGTCCAAAAATTTCCAGTAAAAATTGGATCTCTATCGCTCACAATAACCCTTGGGTTTCCATGTAGATTTTGAATTGCGTCCATAAATGTAGTAGCAACTGTACATGCTTTAAATGGATGATATAATGCAAAAAAGTGTGCATACTTGGTAAGTCTATCAACTACCACCATGATGACACTCTTTCCTTCGGACTTAGGTAAACCTGTGATAAAATACATTGAAATCTCCTCCCAACGTTGACTTGGAATGGATAAAGGTTGTAGAAGACCCGGGGTCTTAATTGTCTCAAATTTATTCTGCTGGAAAACCAAAAATCCTGCCACAAACTTTTGAATATTAGATTTAATGCCATCCCAAAAAAATTCATTCTTCACCCTGTGGTAAGTTTTTAAAAATCTTGAGTGTCCTCCTAAAGGAGAAGTGTGCAATTCCAAAAGAATATTTTTTTTTAGTTGGGAATTCTTACAAATATATAAGTGATCTTTGTACCATAAGGAATCATTTTTCTAACTAAATGTATCAGATGTACTAGGATCTTGCTGCAAATTTTGTATGAGTGTCCACACTTCTTCATCCTTCTTCCATTCATGTCTTGCTTCGGTTATCCAATCTGGTTGGATAATAGAAATGGCACAAAGCAATGCTTCCACCTCTTCATTCTTTCTTGAGAGTGCATCTGTAACAACATTTAGCTTCCCTTCCTTGTAGATTATTTCAAGGTCATAAACCAACATCTTTGTGACCCATTTTTGCTGCTCTTCTGAAGATAATTTTTTTTCCAAAAAGTGTTTAAGACTATCATGATCAGTTTTTACCTTGAAGTGTCTTCCCATTAGGTAAGTTCTCCATTTCTTTAATGCATGCAGTATTGCTAACATTTCCTTCTCATAAATATGTTTCTATAAATACTTTCCTTTGATTGGACGACTTTCAAAAGCAATGGGTCTTCCTTCTTGCATTAAAACAACACCAATTCCATTTACTAAGGCATCACATTCCACAATAAAGGTTTTTGTGAAGTCTGGAATAGCTAAGACCGGTGCTAGGCACATTGCTTCTTTAAGATGTTCAAAGGCCTTATTTTCTTCAGGAGTCCATGAAAATGCATCTCTCTTCAGTAATGTTGTTAGAGGTGCTACTATTCTCCCATAATTCTTAACAAATTTGCGATAATACCTTAACCCAAAAAATCCTCGCAACTGCTTTATGGTTTTGGGGACTTTCCATTCCTTAATGGCTTTAATTTTTTTAGGGTCTACCTTAACACCCTCGTGAGATACAATATGACCCAAATTTTCCACCTCTTGTACTCTAAAGAAACATTTGGATGTTTTTGCATATAATTGTTTCTCCTGCAATAGTTTGAGCACCTTGTCAACATGTTGAACATGATCCTTCCAAGACCTGTTGTAGATTAGTATATCATCAAAAAATACTAACACAAATTTTCTAAGGGTGGGTTTGAAAATGGAATTCATCAACCCTTGAAATGTAGAAGGTGCATTGGTAAGGCCAAAAGGCATGACCAAAAATTCATAATGACCCTCATGAGTTCGAAATGTTGTTTTGGAATATCTTCAGTCTTCATTCTAATTTGATGATATCCTGAACGAAGATCCAACTTGGTAAAATAAATTGCTCCATGTAATTCATCCAATAATTCATCAATCACAGGAATGGGAAATTTATCTTTAATGGTGAGCTTATTGACCTCCCTATAATCCGGACACATTCGCCATGATCCATCCTTCTTGTGTACCAATACTACAGGAGCAGAGAAAGAACTTTGACTAGGTTGAATTATACCCGCCTCTAACATTTCTGCAATCATACGTTCAATTTCTCTCTTTTGGACATAAGGATATCTATAAGACCTGATGTTTGGAGGAACACTTCCTGGAATCAAATGAATAGCATGATCATGATCATGAATAGGTAGGAGTCCTTTGGGAGTTTCAAACACCTTGGAATGATTGTCCAAGACTTGTTGGAGATCTGCAGAAATAGATGATTTTGATGTTGGAACTTCTAGTGAGCATAATTGTGCAATTACGCCTCGTTGTTCTTTCTTTAGAAGCTTTGTCATGACATTAGAGCTTATTATCCTTTCCGGCTTCCCTTCAATACCCCGTAATTCGACTTCCTTTCCTTCTGAAAAAAATTTCAAGAAAAGTTCTTGAAAATTAAAAGCTACCGTCCCCAAAGATTGTAACCATTGTACTTCTAGTACAACATCAGCACCTCCCATAGGAATGGAAAGCATTGGACTAGTCAATACATATTCCCCCATGGTTAGCTTGATATTATGGCATTTTCTAGAGCAATTTATAGTTCCTCCATTTGCAACCATCACTTGACATTCTGGTGCTGGGTATAGGAAACAATTCAATTCCTTGGCTAACTTACAATGAATAAAATTATGGGTACTACCTGAATCAATCAACACTATTACCTTTTTCTTCTTGATATGTCCTTCTATCTTGAGAGTTTGAGGAGTGGTAATTCCTGCCAATGCATTACACGATATGGTCGGACTCATTTCTTCCTCTTCTTGGGTTGGTTCCTGATGTATATCCTCTTCTTGTTCATTTTCTTCTTCCTCTTCACAATCTATGTAAAATAATTTCTTCTTAGCACACTTATGACCTTTAGTGTATTTTCTATCACAACTGTAACAAAGCCATTTTTCTCTTTTTTCTTCCAATTGTTGTGGTGTGAACCTTGTAGGTTGTTGAAATCTAGGATTAGCAACACTTCCCTCTTTATAGAAGTGAGTGGTAGGCTTCCTTGTCGCCATAATTTTACATTCAATTTTTCTTTCCAACCTGAATGCCTTCTCCAATGAATCAGGTTCCAAAACGTGAACTTCATGTTGGATGTTATCCTTTAAAGTACCTATGAAGAGATCAATTCTTTGTTCTTCTAGAATATCAGTTACCCTTATATTCAATTTTTGGAAGTCCTCAATGTGCTCCCCCACTAAACCCTTTTGTTTGAGATTTATCAATTGGCTAAAGAAGGTGTTGTTCTTTGTATCTTAATAATGTGCTATCATTTACTCTGTAAAAATTGACCAAGTGATAATTTTTTTACGGGCGCAAAGCCATCGATACCATACAAATGTATTTTTTTCTAAATGTAAAGTTGCAATGCGTACCTTTTGTGTGTTTTGCACATTATTGAGATCAAAATATTGCTCCATCTGTAGTATCCATGTTACAGGATCCTTTCCATCAAACTTCCTCATATCCATTTTTGGAATATGGTGGCTCTTCCTGCCAACATTAGAGTTTATGAAATCACGATTAGCATTTATTTTTTTTATCATCATGAGTTTCCTCTACTATCTTTTCACCATTAGGAAAAAATTATTGTATCAACTTCGTCAAACCTTCCATGTCTACTTTTAGATCATTCTTCATGTTTTCCATCTTAGATTCTATGCCATTCATCTTAGCTTCCATGCCATTCTTCAAACCATCCACCTTATATTCCATGCCTTTCTTCAAAACTTCCATGTCATTTTTTGTTTCTCTTTGTGAGAGCAAAATTTGTTGCACTTGCTCTTGTAACTTTGATATGTCATGTTGCCATTCTTCATCTTCATGAGACATAGTGAGCCTTCTAAAGGCTTAAAAGGTGTTGAATTCATTTTAGGGGCCATTTGAGAATCCAATACTGATATATATTCTATAATATGCCCTTGGAATCAATTCAACTTGATTCTTCAAACAAGACTTATTCAATTTGGAAAAAAAGTACACACCTTTTACTTGATTTTGAGGAGCTCGATATTGAAATTGACTTATCTCTATAATTGCAGAACCTAAATATCTAAATTTCGGCCCTGTCATAGTCCTCTGAAGCTTCTTTCAAATTCCATAGGTCTGACTTAATTTGGATTCTTCGAGACAAAGTTATATCCAATCTCCCATAATGAACTAATTATGGACTGGTTCAGTGGAGCAAACTTGTACGACTTGCCACGTGTTATTGTTTGCTCCTTTATATCTGAAATTTATAGACAAGAAGCTACAGTCTGTGTAATTCCAGCCACTTTTTACATAATTCCAATCCAATGCTCAGAGAGATAGTTATGAAGATTTTCCCATGATCACCTCTTTGAGATGAAATTCGGGAGCCTGAAATAGACCTAACTTCCACAGATCATATCTCCAAAAATATTGTGAACCAAGCTCTGAAATGTTACGAAGATGTTCCTCAGGATTTCAGCTTTGGGCTCTAAAAATTTCAGCTTCTGAACCTTCGTAGAAAAAACGTTATAGAGAAAATGTCGCGATGAACTTTTTAAGTGAAATTCATGAGCCTGCAGAAAGACCTAACTTCCACAAATCATATCTCCAAAAATATTGTGAACCAAGCTCTACAATTTTGTGAAGATTTTCCTCAGGGTTTAAATTTCTCACCCTAAAAATTTTAGCTTCTAAACCTTCGTAGAAAAAAATTTATAGCGAAAATGACATGATGACTTGTTTGGAGCAGAGAAACCCTAGAATCCCAAGCTCTGATACCAAATGTTGTGAAACCAGCTCCAAAAATAGAAGAAAAGAGATATCAACGCCTTATAAATAATCCACTTCAAGGGGGCAACCTCCAATACATTACATGAATGAACAATTCTTGGACGATTCAAATTACAAAACCTCCTTTCAATATATAGGAGTCCATGGGGCCACAATGTAATCCGAGCCGACCTAACAATAATAATTTAAGGGCACAATAATAAAAATATGGGGGTTACAAGGGTACAATAATAACAATAAGGGTGTTACACTAACAACAATAAGGCACTATACTAGTAATATAGAGAACTAACATCCATGAAGGAATTCGATTTGTGTTTTGACAACTTTCTCCCTAGAAGAGGTGCAGAATCTAGAAGTTGAATGCAAATATTGATCAACAAAAAAGGAATTGGAAAAATTTAGGACTTCTATTCAAGAGATAGACCAGAGAATCAAAACTATTGTTAATGAACAATAGAATATGGATGCAAAACGTGTTCATCATAAATCCGAGTTGGAGCAACTTAAGCATGATATTTCTAATTTCACAAAACATCGTATGTCTATTTATAAGGCTCTTGAAAAGAAGAAACAGTTGCTTGCAAATTCTCATAATCAAATTATTCAGCTTAGAGAATGAATGGCGATGAAATATGCAGAAATGGGTATTAATCTCATTGATCAGTTTAGTAGGAGTTTATTAGGGGAATTTTGAGGTCTAAAATGAGCCTCCTAGGAAAAATGTACAACAAAAATAAACTTTATAAGAACCAATAGGATTCAAGATGATGATGTCAACCATGGGGGATGATTCACCATTTTTTAAGTAAAATGGTAAAAAGATTAAGAAATAATAAAATAATAAAACTACTTTTTCAACTCGTATTTTCAACTTATCTCCTAAATATTTTACTCAAATTTCGAGCGGGAGTACTCGTTGGATGCAAAATTTAATTCCTCATCCAAGGAGTACCCATGTTGCATACTTTCAATGGACCCTACTACATGAAAAATGAGAAATATGTGAAAAAACGTGATTGCAATCACGTTTTTCATGTATTTCTAATTTTTCGTGTAGTATGGTTCAACGAAAGTATGCAACATGGGTACTCCTTGGATGAAATTTCATCCGAGAGGGAGAGTGAGGTACTGAGTAGGAGATAGGGGAATACGGATGGCTATTTTTTCCCTCTAAAATTTGATGATGTCATCAAATCTTAGATTTTTTCCACTATTATTTTATAATTTCCTTAGGAGGCCCATTTTAGACCTCAAAATTCCCCTAATGGATCCCTGAAGAGAAGGCTCTACTTTCACAATTAAACCCTGAGATTACACAGTTCAAAGAGAAACTTATTTTATGCAATATAAATTGAATTGTGACAGAAAAAGGAAGAGTGAACTTGAGACAAATATTTCAAAAAATGTTATCATAAGTCAATAAGAGTTAGAATCCTAGCTTGCCTCTGCCGATTCAGAATCTTTGTCAGTTAAGATTGAATTTAAAATGTAGGAGCTAAGATATGCAAAGGCATCTGTTAATGACGAAACCCATCAGTTAAAAGAAATTACATGCCAAATAGAGAATTACAAGAAACAGATGAGAGATAAGAATAATGAAAAAGATGAATTAAATGCATTGGAATACAACTATGAACACTCACTTCAAGATGAAGAAAAAGATCTTGAACATAAGTGGAACCTTCTACAGGAAAAACAAGAAGATTACATGAAGAAGATTTGAGAATTGGTTTCATTACCATTAGATGCATTTAAAAAATTCAAGCTCAAGAATCTCAAAGAATTGCACAAAATACTTCACAAATGCAATTAATAACTTAAAAAGTTGAGTCATGTCAACAAGAAACCATTGGAAACTGCAGCAGCTTAGTAGATGAAGTTGGAGAAAGTGGCTCGATCATCCCAACAACAATTTCGGCTTGTATTGGAAGAACAAAGCAAATTTTCTCTTGACATTGATTTGGATGCTCCAAAAATAAGAGTATCGTTTCAGAGGGCACTGGTTCCTGGTATGAGGAAGAAGAAATCAATGGCTCAAAACTCTTGTGCCAAGATCCAACGAAACCCCAGTGGCATAAAATGCAAGTTGTTAAATTACGAAGTGATCTCGTAAGCGGTTTTTCCCAAACTACCATCGAAGATATCTAAGGTCAGTGTTCAACCTAGCATCACCATATTCAATTTTGGGTAGTTTACGGTTTTGGAAAAATCAATGTTTGTTGCAAGTAGGACCCACACACCATCCACATCCATTATCATTTTCAATAGTCATGCATTCGAAATTTAGTCCTCCATCATTGATTTGTTTCATGTATTATGAATTCAATTACATGCCAAGAGAATTCAAATATATAAAACTTGGGTTTTAAATATATTATATATATTATTATTAATAATATATATAACGTTAACTAAATTTAATTTCATCATTTTGAAAGGAAAACACTAAAAAACAATCTATTAGTTATTTTAAGAAGTTAGTTTCCAAAAACTGATTCGACAGTTAATCAAAGAGGCAGAGATAAAAGCCCATAAATTAGATTGTGAAGGGGTTCGGAAGGGGGCAATCTAAATAAAACATTCTCTTTGAAATTTCAATATGATATTGCATTTTGATTTCAGCATTGGGAATATGTAGTGATTGTTTTTCTTTTATGTTTCAACATTCATATATATTTTTTTTTCTCTTGGACTGTGTGTATGATGCTGCTAGTGCTTTAGTTTAGTATTTAATGAATTTACTTGGTTTTATTCATGAGAATTAATTTCAAATCTCTTAATGAAGCACTCCACATCCAGGAATCTCATTCATATTTTCCTTCTTCACCCATCATTCTCTCTACATAGTTAAAGCACAAATTCCTAATTTCCTATGCAAAAAAATTGTCTCATTCATTTTCTGCTATACACCTTTAATCCAACACCCTACAACTCTCATAGCCTCTCTCGCCATTCTTCTTTGGAAGGCTAGGGTTTCATAACCATAATATTTTCTTGCAAGCCCTCATGACTTTTCCTTCCATCCATTTATTTTAATTATTTTTAGTAAATTTGAAGTTGTCTCAGGCATTGTTTCCCCATAGCCAGGAACTATCTCCTGAGAGTGACTACAGGATCCATCAACTATGAAAATGGACCCGAACTTAGCTCCCTAGAATAATCCATGGATTTCATCAAAACCTTATGGATTCAATTGATTAGGAGTCAATGAGATAAACCCATTGTTTATCATAAGGAATCCTACCACTAAGGACCAAGATCCAAGGTACTACTGGTTCCTAGACCTACCTCTTGCATAATTAGCTAAGGTTGATAGAATAACATCCATGTAATGAGGGCCTTAAGGTATCTCTCATCATTCAACACAAAAAAAACCAAGAGATGTTGATTTTCATAGGGCGATATTATTCTTTTCTTTAGATAATTTCCTTTACAAACTTTCCAATGTTTACATATTTATTCACCACATTAAATCATAAAATCATTAGCAATTATGTAGAAAGATGAATAGCATCAATAGTTCAGTAGAACATAAAGTAACAATAGAAGAAAATCATGCAAACATAGAGACACTAGTATTGGTCGAAGACTAGGGAAAAACAACACAAGGGGGAGTACCCAAAATAAATTCTTCATTTCATCAATTGTTTATCTAAGAGGAACAAGATAAAATATCATAAATTTTCTAAGAGCCTATACATAATTTTGTCACAACTTCACTTTTTAACAAATTTCATCACCAATACTATCATCAATAACTTTCGAGTGGGTATGCAACATACAAATACCAACACTTCTTCTAGATTATAACGATACCATACATATATTTATCCATACTTCCATAGTTCCAAGTCCGACCATACTTATATGTTGCATACTTCTATCCATATATATATATATATATATATATATATATATATATATATATATATATATATATATATATATATATATATATATATATATATATATATATATATATATATATATATATATGGTGAGCCATACCAACATTGTCTCATCTTTGCATATATATAGATTATGGTTTATCTTGTATATGTTTCTAATGCTCAAACATATATACTGTACTATGCTGAAATATACCATTGTTCATAGACTACATATACCAAAATTTTGTTCCAAGGCCATATAAATTGTTGAGCCAAGACACCTATACCAACACCCCACATATATATGTATGTCGAGACTATATATAAATTGCAGATATCAACCATACATTGTGCCAATACCATTGTACATATAAAATGCTAAGGTCATTCATACATTGTGCCAAGACCACTGTACATATAAAGTGCTAAGGCCATCCATACATTGTGTTGAGAATAATACACACATAAAGCGTTGAGACCAATCAACTTACATATGCAATGCGAGTCATGTTGTCTAATGATGATTGTCATAGTATATATATAAACAATGTTAATTCCTTGCATGTCGCAGAGGATCATAGTATATATATAAAATATGTTAATTCCTTACATGTTGCAAAGGATCATAGTATATATAAAACTATGTATGAAAGACATACACATTGTGGTGTCAACTACAGTGACCATATCATACATACTGAGTGTGATGCGAACATACACAATGAGTGCAGTTTCAATTATAGTGATCATAACATACATACTCAGTGTTTATGTGATAATACATAATGAGTGTGATGTCAATTACAAATCATACATATCAATATGGCATACATATAATTGTGTGATATCATAGAACATGGATGCATTAATTGTCATACCAATGTGACCTCATAGAGTAGAGAAGTGATGTGAGTATATTCCCAGAAAAAAGGTGCGAGAGATATAATCATGCAAGAATATCCATGTGAGAGAGCAGACCAAAGAACCTCAAAACGATCAAAGTTTTAGATCCATCGAACTTCCAGTTTGGAGATCAATCCAATAGGTATTTATACTTGATTTTCAATGTGAAAAGGTGCCTCTAGGATGCAAGTTGACTTGTACCATTATTCAAATTTGAATTTTAGTTGACACATAGAATTGGATGGAAATTTAAAATTTAAACTCAAATGATTGTTTGCTTTCATAATTATTTTTCCAAATAAAAAGTTGTGCCAAATAGTAATAATTATTTTCTCAATTTTTATTTTGACCCTAGGGGTTTATCTCAAGGGTAATGCTTCCCGACACTACCCATATTTTAACACTCCCTATCATCTTAGGGAAGAAATTCCATAATTAGCATAATTAAGACTCATCTAATCACTGCTCTATTTGAATCCTTCTCGAAAAAATCTCATCTGAGATGACATGACTTAATATATAAGGATAGGTAGTTGAATAAACATTATATCTCATCTCACAGAAGAAGAACAATGCAAAATCAATGGTAAGGGAGATAAATCCTCAAACCCTACTAATATTCAGGTCAAGTCACAAGACCTCCATCTCGTCACATCTTTTCCTTTGATCATAAGTTGAACAATATTGATCTAAAGAAGAAGAAGAATCATCATAAGGGGAGTCCATCTGAAACCACATCATAATTAGGGAGTCCAACTAAACCCACATCATAAGGGAGTCTACCTCAACTTGAATCATCATCACAGGGGAGCATCTAGCTTCCACCCTATATCGATTGGGGAGCCACTGCTACCACCCAAAATCACTACCAACAAGGAGCTAATGCTACCACCTAGGAGTCATCTGCCAGAGGGGAGCTAGAGCTAACACTGGGGAGCTAATTTTACCACTCAGAGATAATCTTCCAGCAGGGTGATCCGGATTTATGTAGGAACACAACAGAATATGAATATAACCATAAATACAAAGATGCAGCGTAAATAACACTTCATTTTATTAATATCAAAGAACTGAAATATGCTTACAAACAAAATGGAAATAAACTAGCTCAGTCGATGCTAGCTTATCTCTGAGGAGAGATGTGGCGGCTACATGCCTCTGAACTGAGTTACAATGAGGCTCTAAGGCCTATTATTATTGAGAAATAATAGAAAACCCTAAACATCCAAAAACCTAACCCTAGGAGATGAAGCGCCAAAACTATGGGCCCCGTTTGGGTAAATTTGTACATCAACTTCCCGGGGATGTAAATTTGGCATATGATCTCTGTTTGACACGCACAGTACCATGTTAGAAAGATATCCAAGGACTAAAAATTTTTAGCGAGAAACATTAGTTAATGACATATGTTTCTCCCATTTTTCTCAAAATACGTCATTTAGGGCCTCAAAATGGTTGTGGAAGTTCAAGACCAGAAAAATTACTAAAAATAGTAAACTCTGCTACAATTAAGGAAACTGAAAAATTGAAAGAACAATGGTGGGGGTAACAGTGGAATAGGCGGGTGGCCACCAATATCCACCTAGATCATGGGGAGATAATGTTATCACCTGGGAACCATTGTCATTGAGGAACCATTATTACCACTTAGAATCAGCTGTTGATATTCTTATCATGACCCTCAAGAATCAGTGGCAAAACACCTGCATCTCTAGCTTGAGTGGGATGCCACTTACCGTGAATGGTAAATATCATGCCTAACTCAAGTATTCATTACCCATTGGCCATATGGGTGGGTAACCAAAAGAAAACTGGGGTATACTCTCTCAATTCTAGATTTCCCTCAACCCCAGGAACTTTAAGGCTCAATTCCTCACCCTGGGAGCTCATACAAGGGGTAAGAGCATAGCTTAGTGTCCTCGATAATCCAATACCCTTGCTTACGTATGGAGATAGTAACCACAAGCCTGAGCTTGTCTCATACAACAAAATTATCTCAATTCATGAAGATGTCTCTAGAATTTATTTGGCTCAGGGTTCATGTTGCAATACAAGGATCCATATGAATATTCTCTCATCATGTGATCCACAAAATATAGCAACAATAATCCATCAATGAAATCCAAAAATTTCATAAAAACACTCCTACAGGAGATGTCAATCCTAATACTGCATGGGGTAAACTAGTCATGTTAGAAAACAATTGTTATATTATACAATTAACTAGGAAAACATATCTTTAACAACATTAGATGTTCATTAATTCATGTCTAGAAGACTTGTTTCAATATTCAATCATGGGACTTCTAATCATCCACTGTAAACAATAATAGGTGTTGGTATCTCATCAAGGGTCTCTCCCTCTAAATGGGAATCCTCTTCAATCATAATCAATCAAGACATCAACTTTTCTATCAGATTACCGGAATTTATTAACAAAATTGTCATATCACGGAATAAAAATATATAAGGTTATATCTATATCTATATATATATATATATATATATATATATATATATATATATATATATATATATATATATATATATATATATATATATCATAGTCATGAAAAGTCACCATCAGCTACTTCACTATCACATATGAGCATGTCATCAAGAATTCACCAAAATTTAATGGTTACAACACTTCTTTATCACATTATAAAAAAAAATTCCTTTAGAGTTCTAATATCATCAAGTGAGTTCATCCATTTTTGTCACATTGTCAAATTTACTATGTTGTTAAGTCATCATAGTAGTTATAGTTTATTAAAATATTATCAATAACAAGACTATCAAAATGTCTTGAATCTCAATCTTACTACCATCAGGGATGTCATGCTTATCACATACACCGGAAATAGTATCAAGTTACAATATCTAAAAAAAATTCCCCTGGCCTTACCTCAAGTCTTTACTTGCCATCGAAACACTATAATCAGTGGCATTAAGGTTTTCATTGTTGTAGCTAGTTTGTGTTGGCATTGATGTCAACCTTTTTTTTTCCTCATGATGCACTGATGTTAACCTTGTGATGGTTTAGTTGATGTATTGTTTGTCAACATGGTTATTACCTAGTGCAAGATATGTCTACCTAGTGTAGGAACTAAAGGTTGAGTAGAGATTTGTTGGATATCCCTTCCTAGTGAAAGGTATGAATGATTATGATGCCACTATAGATGTTGGAGATAGTTTGGAGAGGTTGTGGATGTTGCTACATGTGTTAGGGGTGTTGATCCATGTTGATGATTGTGGAAAACTAGGTCTTCATGTTCATGTTCATGTTTAGACTTATGATAATATTTGGCCTAATGATGAAATTTTTAAGGTGCTACAATGTTGTACAAAGGTGTTACAGGTTGTGCAAGTTGTGTAGGAGAGTATATGACTTGTTGGAACTTATGTCAACCCTTGTCTTGTTGGCTTATGAGTAAACTTGGTGGTGACACTTGATTATGGTGATTAACCTATTTGCATAGATGTCATGAGACTTTTTAGAGCTTTGGAGGTGTGTACAAATGCTGGAGAAGGTGTGCAAGCAATTGGCACACCTTGAAAGCCTTCAACCGAGTCATGTTTCATGTGTGCAGTTGAAAGCCTTCAACTGAGAATTTCGAGTGTTGTGCACGTGGTTGTAAGATTTTCAGCTTATAATTTCCAGTGTTATGGGTGTGGTTGAGGCTCTACATGAAAATTTGTCCACATTCCTACACATTAGTAGTATTTAGACTTGATTATTCTTAGAAGCTTCTAAATTAATTGGATAAAGTCAAATTTGGTTGATTAAGTCCTCCAATGGGTCTGAATTACTTAAGTACACAAGTAGTGATGTTTATGGATGAATTTCATCAAATTTGTGCACCTTTGAGCTTATTCCAAAATTGGATTTTGTCCAACACAACATATATACTTCATTTTGGATATGAGAAATGGTTGGTTGATGTGATTGATAGTGTGAGAAGGTTTCAGAGAGGAATAATGCCTCAGACATAGTTATGAATAGATATACCTTGTGCATGAGTGTGAATAGCCATGAATTGAGTAGAACGAAGTGTTGTAGCATAATATTGAAGTAGAGCATTAGTCTTAAGATCATATTGGTGCAAGAGACAAATAAGAAGTATAATGTTTTTTTTTCAATGTTTGATGGAAAATATGAAGAGCATAGTGTATATCCATCTTTATGTGACTGATACATTTGTTTTGTAGTGTTGTTGATGCATATGGAAGTATTTTTTTTATGCAATTGATTTACTTAGAGTCTTATGTATTGATGGTTGGTTATTTGTGTTGATGGATAAGTGTGTGAGTGGTAGTGTTAGCACAAGGAGTCACTCCTTGAATGCAAAGGAGTAAGCCTTACACATCATATTTCATTTCAAAGAAAAATGTTTTGAGTGGTGGGATGGCTTCTTAAAGAGTTTGAAATGATTTTTACTCTTTTAGAATTTCGTGCATTTGGAAAGTTGTGGCAAGTATAGCTTGTATGGATAAATTGGTAGTATAGGGGAGAAGATTGTAACGAATTAAAGGTGACAGATAGCTAGTACTCAATCTAAGATATATCCATATCCTAAATCAGTCACACAGCTACAAGAGTGGCGTTTTACATAAACTTTGTTTTATGTAAAAGAAACAACATTTAGAAAGCAAAATATATGCATAAAGAATTTCATAAATCCTTCATGAAACCTTCACTAACATTCTCTACACAACATATAGATGATTTTCAAAATACTAAACAACAGATAATTAACTATTAGATCCTCTAGCAGTTCTCTTACTCACACTTAACTAGCTCCTACAACTCATAAGTCAGAAGAATAAAACAATGAGAGAAACACACCATACATTAAATAGTCCTTGAATCACAAAATCCTCTAGCATGAAGTGAAAAAAGGAGTTTTCTTTATTATGACAAGTCTCCAGGTCGACCAAAATCCAACCCTGAAATTTTATTTACAAATGATATTTATATATAGAGAGAGAGAGACCAACTCCATCTCTCCTAAAAAGAAGGATCCACTCTTCCTCACATTAAATAGGAGTCGTAGGACATTAAAACTATATCCTATAGAAATATAACTAACACGACAGATGTAGATAATATAAAAGAAGACAGTTTGGACTGTGTTTTTGAGTGTGCTAACATGTTGCCCCTTTTTCTGCTGATTTTTCTCTCCATGACCTTGGTTCTTTAACAAGCATGTGTCTTCATTAAATTTGAACTTTAAAAACCTCATAACCACTTATCAACCATCACTTGATATATCCATATCGTTATGAGTCCTTATCATCCTTGAACTGGCTCAGAATTTCTATTGAAAGCTGTAAAAAATCATTTAAAATATGCACTACGGAAATTCCGATAAAAATATGTAGGTGCGCAAAAACCTTAATGTTACCGAAATTTCTAGTAGCACTCTGTTTATTTTTAAAAAATGCACAGAAAATACTTGACAATCCTATGCAGGCTTATACATTCTAAAAATTGAGTTGTTGTTCAAAAATGTAACTAGTAAGAAAAAAGGTATTTCACGAGGACATCCCTTTACCTCTCCTACATATGGGCTACAAATTCTGTAAGCTTGTTCAAGATTTATTGTCTGTCAACATCTAATTTTGATCTTGTGGTCCTGGTGGCTCTCTCTTTGCTAATGGTCTTTTTCTCTTCTGAACTTTTCTGGACTTTTCTTCTTTTAGAGGATCCTATTTGCTGGTCTGAAGGGGATTTACCCTTATCTTTATTTTTGGGTCCACTATAATCTACAATTGAAGGAGTTACAGTCTGTAACCCTTCAGATTGTCTCTCTACATTTATGACTTATGTCAGCAAAATTGGATTATGCAGGGCTTTAGATTTAAGCCCAATTTTTTTTTTTGTCTCTTGTGTGTCTTTTCCTACTACCAACAACCAGTTTTGCATCTATTTGCATTCTCTTGCTGCTAATATCATACCCTGCATATTTTAGGAGCTCCTCATTAGACTTAGTAGGCTGACATTCCTTCTGAATATTTTGTTGAATGTCTGCTTCTGAAACTTCCGGCAGCACCTGCTCTTTGGATTTTTCTGCAACTACAGACTTTCCTCTCTATTCTCTAGTATAAAGCTTGGGAAAAGGAGAAATGGGGGGCACCATCTTCTTTGATTTGGGCTTGCTGATTGATGAACCTTCTCCTTTCTCCAACTTCTTTTCAACCTTGGTTGAAGGAGCCTTTTCTTTTCTGCCTTTAGCCTTTTTGTGGATGTTCTCCTTCTTATACTTTCTCTTAGTCCTCTTTCCAACTGATGAAGTAGTTTACTTATAACTTTTCCTTTTTTTCTTGGCAGGATGAGGATATTGCTTTGAAGCTAGAGATAGTTGAGCTGGAATATCTGGTGTAGGTGCAGGTTGGACTGCCCTGTAAAACATAAAATGTTCCCATGACTGGTTTCTTTTCCTGAGTTCTTCCTCAACCAATACTTTAATAAGAGCTTGATGATATAAGCTATACTCTGATGCAGTTGTATGAGTTTGTATCCTAGATGAATTTTTTTTCAAGCTCTTCAGCAAAAAAAATGGTAGGTTTAGGGTCTTCATACCTACAACATGAAACAAAAATCTCATATGATAAAGAAAAACAACAGTATACCTCCTCTCACAGGTAAGGTAAATATTGATGAACTTTATAGTCTCAACCGATTCATTCTTGAGGTAACTGCTGGGAATCCATTTACCCCAGTTAGGGTCTTTGTGTCCATCTTTGATGAAACTGTTGAGGTCTCCTCTGTTGGGTGCAGGAATTACACTTAAGCAAACTCCTCAACACTTAATTTGTCAACCCGGGGATTCGTAAACTTAGAGACGAAGCACGGGCAATGCCAGAGATGGTATGAATCTTCTTAATATAAATCCCTACTTTCTTTAAAGGAAATATTGCATAATCAAATTAAAAAGAGAAAAGAAAGGCAACTTGAACCATCAAAAAATAATCTAAGACTGGAACAAGAAAGAATGAATTTTCAAGAGAGAATTAAAGATAAAAGGCAATCACTCCAGTTGATTATTGTTTAACTATTGAGTATGTGTTTTTCTTTAGTAGAGACACTTAGAATTATAATCAAATGGGCCCTTAGATATGCTCCTTTAGAGATTTCTTTCTTGCACTAATATGTCCTGCACTTTCGCAGTCTACTTGCACTAGTGCAGGAACATAGATTTATGCAAAAGGTATAGATAGTGTCTTTACTAAAGACTTTTTTTACTTCATGCAAGGGCTTGAACTTATCCAAGTTCAAAGAACTCAGATCCCGTGGCAAGAAACGAGTTCTTGCACCGGATCAGAGCTTCCTGCACTTAGCATTTAATTCTTAGAATGAGTGTTTAATTATTGCAAGTGCTATTATACTGTTGCACACACAAAAATTGAATGTTTTTGGTATTAACAGAATGTAGAAATAAAGAAAAAATCAATATATATATATATATATATATATATATATATATATATATATATATATATATATATATATATATATATATTTATCCTGTCATAAGCATTTAATGAAAGAAAGAGGGTCGCGGGAAGTTAAACTAAGAAAGTTTGCTGCATCACACCAACGTGCACTGGTGCAGGTTCATTTCTCCTGCTTAGACCAAGCGGGGAAAAGCAATCAAGTAGAGTTGTAGAAAAAGAGATATCACACCAATGTGCACTGGTGCAGGTTCATTTCTCCTACTTGGACCAGGCAGAGAAAAACCAATTTAAAATCAAGTTCAGGAATATAAATTGCAGGAAAAGGAAAGTTATCTACTTCACACAACGGATATGCTTGCACTCAGATAGGAATACATGTGCTTAATATTAAATCACACTTGACAATGTAAACATAAATTACAAGAAAACATGAAATGGGGTAAACGTGCGGGGTTGGCTGGGCCCTGGCCAACTAACACGTTTCCCTTTTAAATAGAAATGCAGATCAGTGCCTTGATTAATTCATCAACTCAATACAGAAACATAATTTTCAAAACATGAGGCATAGCTCCTTTTATTAATTCACTGAGGAAAGTACATACATTAAGGCATTGTCCAGCCCAGATTTGGGCGATAACAAAATACACCGACCTGATACCGCCTCTCGGCTGTGTTTCTGTTCTCCTCTACTATCAAAAACTTTTCCTCCCCCCTTTAGTCCTATTTACATTCTACATTATATATACCTTTGGCCAAAGGCCAAAATATATCCTTTAACTAATTACATAACCAAATGCAGAATTTAGCTTTTGAGTTTTCAAAATTAGGTAGTTAGCAGAACTAGCTGTAGCTAATCTCCAGCTTTCACCCTTCATGGATTTGCCTCAGCTACCTTTGGATTACTCTGTTGTCGTGGCTGAAGTGGCTCAAGATGAGGCGGTGATCTAGGAGGTTCAGATCTATTGCAAGGATTTGTTGTGCTAGCAATGGTGCAAGATCCGATCCTGCACTAGGATCAACGGTCACGGTAAGAACTGTAACTACCAAATAAACATGGGAGATATCGATAAGTTACAAAGAGTGATTAAAAGTAACAAATCATGTAATAAATAATGAATAAATGCTAAGTTGAATTAAAAATATGAAAAATAAATTTTATACAAAATATGTCACTGTGTTTGGACTGGTGCAAGATGAGGGTGCATAAAAGAGGTAAAACAGAGGTAAATGGTTATGATTTAGGAAGGGGAAAATGGAAAAAAGAGAGCGAATTAGGGGGCTAATATCCTCCCATCCATAAGCTATTGTGTGTCCTCACACAACTCTTTACCTTTGCAAAAACCTTCAAAACTTTGAGCATTCCAGCTCAATCCTGCTCTGGCATAGTAACATCAGCCTGCAATGTTTCACACTTCTTCTTTATGATATTCTTTAGTTTCTTTGTCATCTTTTTAAGTCACCTGAAACATTGCGCAGAATGGTACTTCCAAACTCTAACTTCTCCTTTCTTTTTCTAGATATCTGTAGTTAACTCTTCTCTACTCTGTTCTTTATCCTCCTACGCTTTAGCTATGAGCTGCTCTAAGTTCTGCACTTGAAGCTCTAGTTCAACTATCCGAGAAGCAGGAGTTACCAAATATTTTTCTTTTTCTTTCTAAACAGGGGCTGTGTCTTCCTCAGGGACCTCAGTATCCCTCATGGCTTCAACAAACTCTTCTTCATTTTTTTCTTCTTCTTTTTCTTCTTCCTCTTCTTCTTCTTCTTCTTCTTGCACTGGTGCAGGAGGGGATTCAACGTCCTTTGGGGACTGTGGTTCTTTGCCTGCATTAGATTCCTCATTCTTTTTCCGGGCCTTTTTAATAAAATCGACCAACAGAGTCTCATATTCAACTTCTACATATTTTGTTTCGTCTGCAAGGACTGAAAGGTTGTCTTCTTCGAGGGTATATGCTTGTACTGGTGTTGAAGAAGGAGTCTCTTCAAATGGTGCACTAGCTGTCTTCTTCTTCTTTGGATATGGGGCCTTTTCTTATGTTAATTTTACGGGTCGTTTCCTTTTTGCACTGGTGCAAAAAGGACTCCCCTTTTCATTTTTACTTGGATCCTTGCTTGTGCTGGTGGGGTCCTCTGTCTCCTTTCCAGCAGCTTTCTTTTTATGTATCTATTTTAACAGCACCTCCCAGACCATGCCTTTAATTTCTAATTGTTTCTGGACCAAAATTTTTATCAGACCGTGGTGATATAATTTCTTTTCAGCCTAGTCGGCCCATTGTTGGGCCACTAATATGTTATTATTTTATCACTTTTTAACACCTATTTCATCCATTTCTACTCTTCTTTATCACGTCATTTATCATGGTTTATCATATAATTCCATCTTATAACTATTTATGCTCTTACGGATAAATATTATTTCCTCTCCTTTATTATTAATAAATTAATGATTATTATGCATGATTTTACCAATGATGGTTTATTAATATATTTTGTAACATCACTCACCATTTTAGCCTCCAAGATATTCTCCAGAGTGCAGATTTGATCTCCAGCTCATCATTCAATATTCCAACTTAGAAATTCACTGGAATAAGAAGTGACAATTTTGCGTTGGACATTCTGGGCAAATGGAGAAGAATCTGGAAAATCCGAAACATGGGTTTTGTCTAGAACAGATCGAATTAACTTATTGAAGAACAGTTTGCCCAAATTCGGTATGTGTTAAGAGAAACAGAAGGTTCTCTAACGACGATTTTCCCAGATTCAATGTTGCGACCGTTTTCCAAATGATGTCAATTGCAATACCAAATTTGACCTGTTCCTGTTGAATGATTAATGGAAATATATTTTCTTGTTGATCAATTGGTTGAATACAATCCAAATTTGTTATTAGAATCATTTTGTAATCATATCTGTTGTAACTTCTCTCTGCACTATGTGTATTTAAATGAGAAACAAAGATCAAAGAAGGGAGGGGTATTGGGAGAGCATACATTATCATTTGAGAGATTTCCTTTTGTAATTCTCAGAATTGTTCATCGACTCTTGTTAATTAAAATAGAGTACGATTTCTTTTAAACTCTAATACATATGATTAATACATAAATTCGGTTGTTGTTCCATTATTTGATACTGGAGTAGTTCGGCAGTGCTCCATTAGCGGCAAAGGGCCTGACCCTGGTGGATCCACTTGCCATCTGTATCATTACTTTCCGATTCCAATCATGTGATGGTCTGAATTAGTTCTCACTTTCTTTAGTTGCATTGTTTCACGGTTTCCATGCTTAATAGTTTACTGTTTCAATGCTTTATGAAATTGGTGTGTTGCATCGGTGAATTGTGTTGCTGATCCTTTCCAACATAACAAGAATATTTATTTCTTTATAACTTGTATTGTTATGCTTTGAAATTACAGAGCTTCGCTATTCAGGATTTGCTATTCATTTCCATTTGTTGTTCATTTCCAGTAAATAGAACTGTTTTTCATTTCTGTTAACTAGTTTACTGTTTATTCCTTTTTGCAAGAGTTTGGTTTTGCTTTTGAATGTATTACAGAGAGCTTGCTTAGTTTATTTTCATTAGCAGCATTAGTGATTTAGCTCAGTTACCATTTCCATTTAATTGGTTTAGTGTGGAGTGTAAGATCATCAACTATAAAGGACATTGGTTATTACTGCCTATGTTCTTAGATTGAGGATCTTGTTCATATTTGATTTCATTTACATCAGTTGACAAAGGAAAGATTTATTACTACTGTATCCTTGACTTATCATTTAATTCTTAGAATGAGTGTTTAATTATTGCAAGTGCTATTATATTGTTGCACACATAAAAAGTGAATGTTTCTAGTCTTAACAGAATGCAAAAATAAAGAAACAATCAATATATATATTTATCTCGTCATAAGCATTTAATGAAAGAAAGAGGGTTGCGGGAAGCTAAACTAAGAAAGTTTGATGCATCACACCAGCGTGCACTGGTGCAGTTTCATTTCTCCTACTTAGACCAGGTGGGGAAAACTAATCAAGCAGAGTTGCGGAAAAAGAGATATCACACCAACGTGCACTGGTGCAGGTTCATTTCTCCTGCTTGGACCAGGCGGAGAAAAACCATTCTGAAATCAAGTGCAGGAACAGAAATTGCAGGAAAAGGAAATTTATCTACTTCACACAATGGATCTGCTTGCACTTAGACAGGAATACATGTGCTTAATATTAAATCACACTTGACAATGTAAACACAAATTACAAGAAAACACGAAATGGGGTAAACATGTTGGGTTGGCTGGGCCCTAGCCAACCAACATGTTTCCCTTTTAAATAGAAACGCTGCTCAGTACCTTAATTAATTCATCAACTCAATACAGAAACATAATTTTCGAAACATGAGGTGGAGCTCCTTTTATTAATTCATTGAGGAAAGTACATACATTAAGGCATCTTCCAGCCCAGATTTGGGGGATAACAAAATACAATGACTTGCTACTACCTCTCGGCTGTGTTTCTGTTCTCCTCTACTATCAAAAAATTTTCCTCCCCCCTTTAGTCCTATTTACATTATACATTATATAGAACTTTGGCCAAAGGCAAAAATAGATACTTTAACTGATTACATAACCAAACACAGAATTTAGCTTTTCAGTCTTCAAAATTAGGTAGTTAGCAGAACTGGTTGTAGCTAATCTCCAACTTTCTCCCTTCACGGATTGGTCTCGGCTACCTTTGGATCACTCTACTATCGTGGCTGAAGCGGCTCAAGACGAGGCGGTGATCAAGGAGGTTCGGATCTGTTGCAAGGATTTTTTGTGCTGGCAACAATGCAAGATCTAATCCTGCACTAGGATCAACGGTCACGGTAAATACTCTAACTACCAAATAAACATGGGAGATATCGATAAGTTACAAAGAGTGATTAAAAGAAGAAATCATGTAATAAATAATTAATAAATGCTAAGTTGAATTAAAAATATGAAAAATAAAGTTTATACGAAATATGTAACCGTACTTGTACTGGTGCAAGATGAGGGTGCATAAAAGAGGTAAAACAGAGGTAAATGGTTATGATTTAGGAAGGGGAAAATGGCCAAAAGAGAGAAAATTAGGGGGCTAACATCCTCCAGTGATGACTTGGCCTTTAAACCATTTTTCTTCTTCCTATGGAAGGTTGAAATCTTCTCCAATAGACTCTGTTGATACCTGCAATCTGTGGCCATATAAATTTTCTTCTTGCCAATTAAAAGAGAGTGAAAATTCCTTAGCTACTACTAAATGAGAGCTTCCTAGTCTTGAACACAATGGATATCACCTTGCCTGAAGAAATAACCTCCTCAAATTCATATTAGCATCAAGCATTTTAGTTTTCCTCCTTTCTTAGTCATCTTCAATAATAAATAAGGTTTTCTATTGTAATATGATAGGTGTTAATATTAGGGGAGCTCACCTAACAAGTGTTGTTGTATCTTCAATGAAATTTTTCTGAAATCTGGGTTTCCTTCCTCAAGATGCTCACTGGAGCTGCTCATTCACCAAAATTTAAACTCGAAACTAATGGTTTTCCCTTTATTTTAGTGGTTTAAAAAGATATGTTGGTTCACCTTTCCATGCATGAGATTTTTCATAATTGGAAATATATTGGACTATAGAATACACCTTGTGGTAGTCATGATTAACTTCAATTGGATATGGTGTTTCAAATTGTATGTTACAGGTGGCTGGAGCTGAACGAAGCTAGAGCTAGCAATCACCTCCATCGTATCCTTATGACAGGCCTAAAATTATGGAAGAGTTCATGTGTGATCAATCCAAACAGTCATTACATTAAAAATGCAGATCCACAATCTACCTTGACACTTAATATGTAACTCAACATATGGATATAACGACTCAGCTAATAGATAGGAAAAACAACAGATGTATTTTCTTAACTGTGGATTGACACCTATATTTCTCCACATATAACCACGACTTAACTTAACATCACTCAACGTAAACCTTTCCTATCACATGACCTAACTCATGATAAAAAATTTAAAACATAGTCGATAACGGGAACACGTGGCTTAACACAAAAGCGGATGCACTTTTTTATTTTTTATTTTTAAAAACTCGGGAGGTTACCGGAATTTACGGTAGCATCAGGTAAAGGAAAAAAAAACATAAAAGATAATTAAACTGATTGTCCGAAAAGGCTAAAATAGATGCTACCAGAACTTTCAGTAGCGTTCTAATTTTTTTTTTGAAATTTACAAATTTGTATCCTAAAAATAAAAAATTTAAAACAAAATCATGACTTAGCATAGAACTTTCCTAACAGGTAGAAATGATACTAGTTGTTTGTGTTGTTGAGGATATTGATTGTGATGGTTTTTATGTTTGTTGTTGAGACTATCTTTTTGTTTGGGTTTTATATTTCACACTTGAGTCTTGTTTAGCATAGTTCCTTGGTGATATAATTTGAAAATGAATGAAACCAAGGTCTGCATAGAGTTGTGGAGTAGTGGCCTTTGACAAGTGGGTGCTTGCTAAGATGGAGCGGTGATTCTGTGCTAGCGGTTGCTAGTAGCATTGTTTTGGAAATGGTCGTTTATTCCCAGTGGTAGATGGAATAGTTTATGGTCATCAAATCACTATATTTTTGGGATCGAGTCTACTAGTATGTGGTGGAAATATAACTATTGTTTGAGGTCCAGTATCCTAGTTGGTGATAACTAGCATTCTATGTAAAAGACAATTTTCTTGACATAGTAGAGATTCAGAGTAGCGCATCAGTAGCAAGGGTGGTTTTTCTCCTGGAAGGCTTTCCACCAGATTCCTTGTATCTCATGTGTGTGATTACTGTGTTTCTCTTATGGATTTTTTGGTTTAATTACTTAGATGGTTATATGCTAATGTGATTATCTACTAATGTTTTGTTGGTTAGTTAATGCATGAATTAATAGTCGAGGATTTAAAATTGGTAAAATTTGATAATAAGGAACATTATTAATTCATCCCCCCTTCTTAGTAGTGCTCAAGGTTTCTAAAAATTGGAAACAAATCAGGACCCTTGGTTGCGGCTTGATCATTGTAGAGTAGATCTGTGTTTTGTTGGCAAGAATTTGAAATATTTTCCAGGAAGGAATATTTGTCCTCACTGCTGCAAATTTAAAGTATGGAAACAAAGAGTGAAACATATACTATCATCTTGTGGATCTAGAATTTGGAGATTGGTTTGTTAAAGATATCCCAAAGCTCCACCTTCATCTAAAGTAATGAATACAAATTCTCAAGCGAGGCGTATTATTTTTTAGAATCTCGATACTACATACTTGGAGAAAGCACGATATTTGAAAATTGTCAAGGAGATTTGGGACAAAATACATGTGTTTTATGGAGATATAAACAACAACAGTGATGAAGAGATAGAGATAAACCCCAAAAATAATAAGGAAGCTCTAGTTTAACCAGTTTTGCAACAAGAAAAAAAATCTAAAGGTACAAGCGTTAGCAACCTATTTTGCTCCCTAGGGTTAGTAACTTTTAGTTGATATGTTGTCAACATTTTTCCTTACCCTTTGAGAAATATTTTTTCTAGTTTTATTCCAAAGTGCATGGAGGGAAGCTTATAAGGGCGGTTGGAAACTTCCAATTGCACGCAGGACCCATCTTCCCTACTATTATAACTAAAATTAATTATTTTTGTGCATATGGTTGGGGGGCTTATTCTAGATGCTTATGGTTCCTAGGAGATCAGATTGACCCATCATATTATCTGACCTATTCGATATGGCCAGAACACTTTATTGGAGAATATTCTTAACTTCTCTTCATCTTAGGTTTCTACATTCATCCTGCTGAGAGCCTCCTTATTCATATTTATAGTGGGTTATACTAGGGGTTCAGGTAAGAGGAAGAGTCAGAGGGATAATTATATTGATATTTTGTTGTTATATTGATCCAATCCTTGATAGTCACATATTTTCTTTGAGGCCATTTTTCCCATAGCGGGGAGACTCTGCAAGATCTTGGAGAGGAGTTCCAGAGATGAAAGTATATGATGTATTTTTTATTCATGGTTAATATGTTAGCCTCTCTAAAATAACAATAATAAATCCAAAATAATAAATTAATTAATTAAATATTCCTAGTTAGGAATATGTGCCTAGATCTTGGGTTGTTCCTAAAATATTGGAGTTTGTTTAGGAACTCCTATCTTGGTGGGTTTTTGGTGAGAAATTATCTCAAACAAAGGATTCTAAGATAGCACGAACTATCTTAGACATTTTCTCTCATCTATTTAAATTGTAAACTAAATTATTTTAATAAGAGAGAATGATGAGAATGCCATGAGGCTGAAGCCTCTTTTCCGCCATTGTTTTGTCTGGTTTTGTATCTATGTTTTCTGCAATCTGTTTCTGAGTTATTTCATTTCTACATGTGGTATCGGAGCAAGGTTCATAGGCTTGTGTATTGTGTTGTGAGTAAATTCCTATAGTAGTTTTCTTAGAGAACCGAGTTGAATTAAGCCGCTTCATAACGAAGAGCACAGAAGATCAGACCGAGTGCCTTAGAGAGTGGATTGGCTATCGTGGGCATCATTAGGGTCATAAAATTGATTGTAGAGACGTCATGCATATTTTTTGCCACAGTTCAAGGTTGAGAGGCCTATTTTAAGAGGAAAGCTCCAATACAGAAGAGATCGAGGATCAGTTGCCTCTAACCAAGAACACCAAGGTCGAAGTTTGTGGGTCATTACCACATGGTGCTCTGCGCTGCGAAAGCTTCCAACTGCTGCACGGTGGGATTGAGAAATTCAGGGCCGATTAAATTTTGTATTATTTACATCCACCAAGATTCAACGTTCCAACGACCATATTCGTCTGCAACGATTATCGAAGTCATCTGTGCACTGATATGGCTCATCAATTTTCACATCCATGCAATTTGCTTAACTATCCAAGTTGGCTTTGACTACAAAGACTCAGCAGCCAATGAACCCCATTGCTTAGGATTGCACCCTGATGCGAAGTTCAGGAAACGACGAGGAGGGTTTGATCTTCAAACTTCCAATGTCTACACCAGGATTGTTGGTCGCTCCTTTATAGGTATTTCTCCAGCTTATATCCACGCTCTACGGAATTCCAGTGAATACTGGTTGTCGCTATTTATGATGATGTTTAATCTTTTCATGTTTAGAGCTATGAACGTGCTTCGTGTGTGGTTTTGATTCCTTGTAGATGTTTATTTGGTTAGAACGTTGGCTCTAAGATCCTCGAGAGATTAATCAATTGTAAACTTATGAATATTTATTTGGACATGTTCTTTTAAACTCTCGGTGGTAGAGTTCTACTTTGGTTATTCCATTTTTTCAATGATCAGTTATCAATCCACTTCCTTGTTTAATGTGGTTCTTTGAAAGAAATCTATCACGATCCGAAAGAGTTCTTATTAAACTCTTTTGAGTTTCTCAGGAGTTACTATTTCCCTTTTCTTGGTGAATGATTTCAAATCCACAGGGTCCTCCATGCCTTTCGTGCTCTCGATCTCCTCCTCCTGGAATTTGTTTTTGCTATCCATTTTCACAGTTTCCCCTCCTTCCCATTCCCGTTTCTGGTTTCCCATACTAACAGGTGAAACAGTTTTATTGTATAAAACAAAATTGAAACCTTGTCACTCCTCCTGAGTTGTAGATTGAAATTCAATAATTGTTGTGGCGACGTAAATCGTGGCTAAATTTTAGTTTGTCCGTTTGCACCGTTTGGTCTTTCAATAGTGATTTAAAATTTAATTTGCATGTTCCTCCTACTGTTGCTGGTTTTGTTCATTCGAACCATTATGCCATGCAATGCGAGCAAATTGAAATTTCAACAAAAGCAACCACAAATCGAGTCGCACCAACGTTCCCAGATAGCAGCGAGATGAGACGTGATGCAATTCGATGCAAATTGTTTAAGTGCCAGTTTTAACGTTGTAGAGAATTTCCCACTCAATCTATTTCCTGAGACATCGGCTTCAGGAAAATCATATCATACCAAAGAGATATCGACTTCAAAAGCGTTTGATTTATTTGTGACACAGCCAAGAAAGATCACTGAGTTTTTTTTTACAAAAGAGACCTACCTTTCTGCCATGCGGTCGAGGCTTCACATTTCAAAGGTCTTAACATGGTTTAAAGCCTTCACATGGAGCACAATATGAGGAGACATCACTGTGCATGGTTCCCAATGATGTGGGCACCGTTAAAAGTATATTCGTGGAGCAAATTTTGAAAATACGTCATATGAGAGGGTACTTATACATATAAGGTGAAATTCTTGGTTGGTAATTTGGAGAGATAAGGAGTGTGATTATTTCTTTAAGTGTGATTTAAATCTGAAAAAAAAGAGCGATTTCATACATGTTTTTAAATCAATTTGAAAAAGGGGAGTATGTAAAGGTGGATTATAATTTTTTTTTTTGGAGCATAAAGATGTATTTGAAGATTACATTAAAGAGTTCTTTGAAGAGTATTTTAATGTAAATTAACTTTTTGAAAAGTGACATTATAAATTCCTTTTTTTTTAAGACATATCAGAGGAATATGTAATTTTGGGGAGACATAAGTGCTCATATATATTTTTTTTCAAAGTGGAGTGAGGTTTTTCGATGGAGTGAAATCATTTTTTGTACTTTTTGGAGTAATAAGGTGCATATTTTGTAAATTTGGACTGATAAGGGAAAGTCATTGTTGTGATTCCAAGTACCATTTTTCTTTGAGACAGATTGAGTTGGTGAATATCCAGATTTTGAAGACAAATTGCTTCCAAGGGTTGTGAGCTTGGCATATTCATTACTTGAAGGTGGAGATTTTTTATGTACTTAATATTTAATAAATATATCATTTTTGGTGTTGATGTGTCCTAGATCCTCCCGAAATTGAATAAGGGGATCTTAGGTACACCGTGTGTGTTTGTGATGGCGCATGTTTTTTATGGCTTCATGTTGTTGCTTTTTTATTTGTGTCTAGTTGTGACACATCAATAATTTCATTTAATATCGCATACATAAAGTTCAATCTCAGCAAGCACAACACATGTAACTAAATAGCTACAAGATCAACACATGCATTTACACCACTACAACATATAATCAAATATTGTCTACATCAACAATCAAATTCACTTAGTCAAGTTAATGCATTTCAAAGAAAAGTCTACATCAGCGTTCTTGCAAATCCATTTCAGAACTTGTAATCAAATTCATTGTTTTAAGTGAATCATTAAAAATTCATTGTTAATGAATTTTTAAGAGAACAATTGAATCATTAAAATCATTGTAAGATTTCTTCGGTGCATTGTCGACAATGTTTGACACCCTTCCTTTACGCAAAATCAAGTGAGTGCACGAATTTTTGAATCAAACAAGCAACAAGTTTACATCTCTTGCAAGCGAGAATGAGTATTCATTGAAGAAATTTGCATCAAGTCAGTTCAAAGATCAAACCATCAAGCGAGCCAGAGCTAAGTTCATTGCAGCAACCATCAAAGCAACCAAACAAGTTCAACTCTAACACCAATCAAGCAAGTTGAGATCGACATCAAGCGAGTGTGGCTATTCATTCAAGTGAGTGTGAAGTCATCAAGTAAGTCAAGTGAGCGCTTAAACAAACGCGATCGTCATCAAGCAAGCATGAATTCCGGAGTTTAAGTGAGAAAATTCTGCAATTCTAGCAAGTGTTCCAATCAAGCGCAATAAGCGACAAATCAAGCGAGCGTGCCATTCAAGTCACATAGCAAGCGAGTCTGTCCTTCAAGTACCAAAATCAAGTGAAACAGTTCAACGAACGACATCTACAACAAGAGAGCCTGATTTCAAGAGCGCAAGTTAAAATGGCGCAACATATTCAATTGTTAAACATTCTTCACAGTTTGATCATCTCCAATGATGAAGACATGGTGCACATCAGCAAAGAAACTCTTGCTGATCTTTCATGGAATCTACAACAAACACATGAAACCATTGAGTTTCTTCAACTAGAGTCGCAACTTCAAAGGTTTGAATTGCAAGAAAAGCATGATACTTTCAAGTTTTTGAACCATCCAGATGATAAGTCATTCATTCCAACAGCTTCAAGTGTCGAAGTTGTTCCAGTTCCAATTTCTTCCAATTCCATCATCAAGCCCTGGAAAGAAATTCACAATAACAAGAATCGACGAGGCTTAGGATATGTCAACAATGACACCAACCTGCCTATCCCAGATTATTCCAAGCCAATTAAGTTCGTTAGTGTAGGATTTCTTGCACAACTCACCTCAGCAGATTCTAAGAAAGTTGCAGACAACCAGCCATGCATGCCACCCAAAGTTGCAGACAAACAGAATTGTACGCAACCTGAAGTTGAAGCCCAACCGAAGTGTTCTCATTGTCAAAGAACTGGTCATATGGAAGATCAGTGTTTTGATCTCCATCCTTGTCACCATTGTGGCAGGCCCAATCACTCCTCAGAAAAATGTCACAACCAACAACAAACAACCCGATTGAAGATACATTATGAATGGATCGACCCTTGGAAATGATCATCCACAGTTAAAATATTGTCTCAGTTCTACAATCGCATACAATCACACATAGTGCAACCAACAATGAAAAGATGATGGTACTCTCATGTAGTTGAACAGGGGAGTACACCAGTGTAAAAATTCTACACCTGAAGGGGGGGAGTTCAGGAATACTTTCCAAGCGAAGTGTCTCTCCTTTTAGCTAACAAAGGGGGGAAAATGTCAATGACATTGATAATGGTTGTCAGACTGAAAGTCTCGACAAAAACAGTAAAAGTAGCCAGTGGGCATCTTCAACAGCCAGTGGGCATCATCAACAAATTTTCCAGTGGGAATCAACAAATTTTCCAGTGGGCAGTCGACAGCAAAGATGCAGTGAACAGTTTTCAGCACAACAAAAGCAATAGCGAGTTGTTTTTGACATCATCAGCCAGTGGGCTTTGAAAAAAATTTGTCAGTGGAAAAAGGATGTTGATTTCATGCAAAGGACAGATGAATCCTTTTGCAACTTGGCACTTGATGGAGTTTTCGAGCGAAATTTAGAGATGAATCAGACATACAGCTAACTCATGGTCTCTTCAGATTGCAGTTTTTCAGCATCCAGCTTTGGCAGTTTTTCAGGCATTGTTTTTTTTAGGATCAACATGATAACTTGGAAGGTGGTTCCTCATTCTTATTTTGGATTTTTCATTGACGGGGGGAATTTTAGCCTCTCTTAAATAAAAATAATAAATCCAAAATAATAAATAAATAAACTAATATTCCTAGTTAGGAATATGTGCCTAACTCTTGGGTTGTTCCTCAAATATTGGAGTTTGTTTATGAACTCCTATCTCAGTGGGTTTTTGGTGAGAAATTATCTCAACCAAAGGAGTCTAAGATAGCACGGACTACCTTAGAAATTTTCTCTCATCTATTTAAATTTTAAACTAAATTATTTTAATAAGAGAGAATGATGAGAATGCCATGAGGCTGAAGCCTCTTTTCCGCCATTGTTTTGTCTGGTTTTGTATCTATGTTTTCTGCAATCTGTTTCTGAGTTATTTCATTTCTACATAATAGAGACATATGTTAATATTCCTTTTAGTTATTGTTTGCAGTGAATTTTCATGTTTTACTTGATGTTTTGAGTTGATAGTATTCTTTATAAGACTATTTTTCATCCCTATTCATTTGTGCTTGTGTGTAGGCCTAGATTCGTAGCAAATGAGATAGATCTATTGGTTAGAGCAAGAGTTTTCCACATCAGATTCAAGAGCCATCACCAACCTATGAGGAGGTTGGGTATTAGCTCAAAACCTATAATATTAGGAATTGCATGAATGGATGCTTACTTGATCATATAATTGGGGATTGATTGTTGTCTCAATTTATCCATTTTTTTCCAGTCTGGTGATCCTAATAAGGGAATAGGATTATGGAGTAATGTCTCCTTGTGTGTAAATTTTGTCACAACAATAAGCCTTAAATATTTACTTTTGAGTTATGTTTTAGGTAGTGGTAATGTTAATAATTCATATCTGGTTAGTGAATTAGATGATGGCCATAGTTTTATGCTCCTTAAGGATGAAGATGAATATGCCATGGTTGTTATTGAAGAAATTTCTAGTGAAGTTGGAAGACTAACAGATGCATGCAAGGAGAATGATAAGATATTGTAGATCTGTGATGAAAAAGAGAAAAATGTCAAGGAGGAGAGCACTACTTTGAATACCTAGCCAAAAAAATAGAAAAGAATTGAAGAATCTATGTGCAGTAAGAAAAAAGAGAAAAATTACTATGTTGAAGCACTTGAAGATGTAATTTCCAAATTAAGAAAACAACTGAAAGAAAAATATTGCCAACTGGATCAAGAAAAGGGCACCATAATAGTGAACATATATGGTCCTGTTTTTAAAAAATGAAATAAAAGTTCACATATGGGAAAGAAAAAAAATAAGAACCAAAGAAGTAACACATCCACCAACAACATCAAAGAAGAGAACCAAGAAGATCATTTTATCCTAGGATTGATGGTGGTAGATTTCATATGAGGAGTCAAAATTCCTATGCTCCCTTGATGGATGAGATTGAGTGCTTCAATTGTCATATTTTTTGACATGTGGCTACCACTTGTACGATAAGAATGCACACATCTATCCAAAATTTTATAAATATAGTAGAGGACCCGCTTTCAAGTATACAATTTCATTTAATGGTTATTTTTTTCCTTGTAACTTGTATGGCCACATGGCCCTTGATTGCAGATATAACATGAGAATATGGAGATATAGAATGAGAAACAAAATATTATATCCTTTGGATTCATATCTTGGTCATATAGAGTGTTATGTGTGTCATAATTTTGGGCCCATGGATAAATACTGTAAGATTCCTAGATCCTTTAGGCCTTTTGATCAAAAGAAGAAAACCAAAGAAAATGCACAACCAAGGAACCAACAAGGAATAATGTGGAAGAGGAAAGAGGATAAACTAGGAAGGTGTGACATTTCCACTTTTTTGCATGATGAGGATGATATGTGGTACATTTATAGTGGATTATTGCACCATATGTCAGAATATAGGAGGGAATTTAACTTCTTGAGGAGAACCAAGATTGGTTGTGTTGTTTTTGAAGGCAATTAATAGAAAGCGTGTTGGGAAGCGATAAATACAATCTTGGTGAGAAGAGAACCAATGCATATCATGTGTTGATCATTGTAGGCTTAGAGGACAAAATTTTGAGCATGAGCCAAATGGTTTATGGATGAAAGGAAGTGGTTTTAAACTCCAAAGATTTCATCATCCAGAAAGAAGGATCAAAGAGAGTGATTTCCAAAGGAGTCAATATACCATATAATGAGTATGTGTTGAAGGGAAGAGTGAGCAGGAAGAAGAGACCAAGGGAGGACTCTTCCTCAACATATTTTGAGTAGGATAGATTAGTCCCTACTACAGTCCATTTTTACATGTTAGATCTACTTGTATGCATAGGTATATATGATACTTGCATGCCCTAAGGGGGAACATATGGAAAAAATATCATAGCTTGATGAGTACAAGTTGTAACTACAGTATATGATGAGTTCATGAGCCTCTTTCACATTCAGGTCCACAAGATCAACCTGCCTATTGGAGGTATATTGAGCTCAGGGGGAGTTATGCATGGTATGATCTTTGCTTGATTTATTTGATATTTTATTCATTGTTTTGAATCAGTTATTTGTAGCAGTATTATATATTTTTTCCTAAGTGCGTGAAATGGGTATGTTTTTTATCCATATATATACCCTTGGTCTTCCCTAAAAATTGGTTGAAAAGTTGTAAAACCATGCATAGAAAGAGACATTGTAACATAAACATTCATAGAGGTGATTTGAGACATGGACCAACCATGCATGGATTGTTATATACTCATTATTACAGCCATGTATTTATATGCGTTTCATCATCTTATGTAGGTTGAGAGTCCAGAAATTAGTCAGTTGAGTCATCATGGTGATAAGGCTAATGATGTTTTATTAGTCAGCCATATGTATGGGATAATGACGTTTTATTAGTCATATCATGTTATGTTTTTTATTCATTCGTCCAAAGGAGATGATAATAGCAGCAATGTATTTCATTAACAAAATGATCGCGGGATCATCCACAGTCCCATTTTGCTCAACTTTTTAACAAAGCTGTGTGTACAATTGCATTCAAAATTTCATACCCAATCACCTTCCTGATCTGAGCAACCTCACAACCTTCCTTTCTTCTATGCTGGCAAATTCAACACTTAAATCTGAGAGTGTTAATATCTCAAATCTTTGAGATTTGAGATATTAATTCCAAGCCCTTATGTTATGCGCTCAACTCCTCTGTGCTTCTAAATTTCAACCAATTCATAATCCCCATATATTTCATAGGGCGCTGACTTCACAATCGTAATTATATGGCCTACCCCTTAATATTTAAATCTTGTACGAATAATCTTTGCGATGGTTCAACCCATAATAATATAATGCCTATAATCGCAACAGCTCGATATACAGTGCTCGGCGCTTTCCCTTCATATGTGTACAACATTCGGGCCACTCAATGATTTCATTAATAACGGTCACCTTTCTTCACTTTCAGCAGAACTTCGTCAACCAATCTTACACATTCACACCTTAATTAAATCTCAACTTAGATTAAGCCCGAAAACCTCAACACATAAGTATGCATGGGCCCCAATGCTAACAAGCCTTCCATATCCGACGGCAGAGAGCACGTCACCCTGCTCCATCTGATCCGACGAATATCGCTTGGGTAACTTGCATGAAAAATAATGCGCGATGGCGTGCAGTGGAAGCGGTTTTCCAATTTCGCTTGGGGCCACGTGTCGCCCAGCATATGGAATTGCTCCCAATCTCTTGAATACCACTCACCATGTAAAGGTGGTGCGATCAAAACCACCAGTTTAGCTCTAAACCACGTTCACTGTTCCTCCTTCATGGTTCCGCTTCTTACCTTCCTGGTTCCGTCCTGAGTTCAACACCAGATACTCCGCTTCCGCTCTTCTGCCTATTCACATTATTTCGCCTTCGCCTTTTAACCGTGATTCATTTTAATCCACACTCGGTCGCCGACTGCTAGTCAGCTCCCTTTGAGTAGTATGAAAGCTCCATGCGTGGCTTAAAGCCACAGCTCCATTGATGGCATACACTCACAACTATATCACTCCACTGTCGACCAGTTCGAGATGCATTGTCGACAGCATTAACATCGGTTGCTCTAACTATATACAGAGCACAATTAATCTCAAATTGTAGAGTACATAATTACACCTTCTTATACAATTGGTTTTGAGATACAGGAGTTATTCACTCAGCAATTAACGCAACAAATGCCCTTCTCACAGAATTCAGACACAATTTCTTTTATACATATCCAAAGGTACTTATTGAAACTCAAAGGCATTAAAACAGGATTTAACCCCATCCAGACATAATTAATTCAAATACAGTTCTTCCATATATATATATATATATATATATACAGGCGATCAATCTCAAAAGCAATCGCTTACAAACTCATGATAGGCCAGATATTCAGTTCAGTGGCCATTATCCTCCTACTATGTTGCTGAAGAATTTTTCTACCTCTCTAACTCTCTCCTATCTAAACTCTTCAGGATTACATTTATACCACAAGGATGACCTGAATCGATTCATGTCTCCAAACAGTTCAGCAACTCTTAGCATTCCCAATTCCTAAAATTAGACTCAATAACTGAACTAATCCTAAATTGACTCTTCGTATTCCTATATTAACCAATTTATCATGTTCTCAAAATGACTTGAGAATGATTACAATTCCCTACCAAATTTATTTAATATTTACAAGAAATTTAAAGAACATGGGACCCCCTATGTCTAATTATGTACAAAGTAACTTTTGAGCCTAATGCCCCTGCATCAGATTCCCAAGCTTCAAATTATTCATGATATCCTGATCATGTGCTCTTCGTCTCTGCCTCCAGGATCCCATACTTGGTTTTGCTGCTGCCCATCAGCTTCATCATCCTTCAACTGATCTTCTCCAGGCTTCCAGACTTTGTTCTGTAAATCACCTCCAGCTATACTTTCACAATCTGCCTTTGTATTTCCTTTGCTGAAACTCTTCTGCTTTCCTGCTACTGTCTGCTACTTCAGAGACACTCTTATCGTCAGTCTTCTGATGTACTCAATCTCCATGCCTAGCTTATCCTCTAGCTGGAATTTATCCTGCCCTCTGCTGCTGCTTTCAATCTCTGTCACTGCCAATATTGCAGCTCTTGCAGTCTCACATGCTATCAACATGTTTACTACTCCTACAGGCATCATCCCCCATGTTGCATCTGCTGCCACCATGAGTGTTGTTGCTGCCAATGTTTCCTCCGCACAAACATCCTGAATATCCTTTAGGATATTTCCCTCTGCAACGCTCTTCCTTTTTTCACCATCTGCAAATTAATTCTCAGAAAACAATTCACTATTTGATTTCCTACCAGTAGTGACATACTCATCTAGTATACTAGTAAATAGAATTAGATTCTGCAAGCTAGTATTTTCTCCTCTCTTCTTCACAGCTTCAGGCATCCTTGTTCCAGGGTCTGCAATCCCATTCTCTTCTTCAAATGCTCTCAGCAAACAACTCAGCCAATTCTCCTGTGTTTGTTTTACATCTTCAACATGCTGGAAGTTAGCTCCAACATCTCTTCCTTCCTCTTGGGAAATCTTCAACAACTGCCTCTCATCCTCTTGATGGATTCTGTAAATCCAATCAATTTCTCGGAGATTTTCTTTCTCATATTCTGTCAGCATGGAATGTTGATTCCTCCTCACTTTAGCAGATTTTAAAATCTTCTCTCCAGCCTGCTCTTGGCCCATCAGTCTAGCCAATTCTTCTCTGTCAATGAGAGTGATAATTCCCTGCATATGAGACATGGTTGTCTCATCCTCCTTCAACAACATTTTTTTTTCTCTCAAGACAATTTCAAAGGATGAATTGTCTTCTGCATCACCTGTACACATAAACAAACTCTCAATGTTAAAACCATGAGACCCAATGGTCTCAATTGATGACCTAGTCACCAATTCTTCTCCCGACAATTCTAAGTCTGGTTCAAGGCTCAGAAACTCTTCATCATCTTTCTCTTCAGCTGTCAGAGTCCTCTCTACTTCTCCAATCACCATGTCCAAATGATGATCCCTCACTATGTTTCTAGCCAACACAGTTTCCTTCTTATTCACCTCTCTGACAACTTTCAACTGTTGTTCTTCCTCTTTCTCTGTATTATTAACACATGAATCATGAGCAGTAAAGTTCCAGTGCTTCAATGTCTCCTTTTCCTCTGACAACACATCATTATGTTGTATATATTGTCCTTCCAACCTCTCTGTCAGCATCTCAACATGTTGATCTTCATCCTTCATGAGACTGTCAACCAGTCTCACTTTTCTTCCATCATTTGTTCCACGAACTCCATCCATGAATATCTTCCTGCCTTGCTTTCCCAACAACTTATCCAGTGCATAGGTCCTCTTCTCCTCCAATTCTCTTCTCTGGAAGTCCAACCTCCTATACAAATCAACAACTTCCATAGGAGTAGATTTCGAGAACCTTACACAACCTTTTATGCCTCTGCTTGTTCTTGACCAATATTTTGTTGGCCCTTCTCTCTCAGCTTCAAAATTCTATTGGATATCTTCATTTGACCCTTCTGTCTTCACCTCTCCCTGAGATCTCATGATCTCAGCATTGATCTGAATAGATTTCAAATTCAATGTCTTCTTCTCACCAACGAACTCTGAATCTTGTTCATCTTCCAGTGGTGTACCTGCAAACACACACAACTTTTAAGTGTTCAAATCACAAGACTTTTCAGTCTTGGCTTCTCCCTCAAGCACTTCTTCTTGAACAATTCTGCACATGGAATCTTCAATTTCCCTCTTTACTTCAAGAACTCTGGGTTCTTCTTCCTCTGTGGAGTCTGTCATCACTTCACATTTGTCTGACTCAAGAACACAAGCCCTCACATCATTTGGACTTGTCCAATAACTCAGGAATTCCTCAATGATTTCCTCCTCAGCAAGACAATATTCTTGCTGCCTCAAGCCTTCACTATGTCTCACGAGATCTCCTGTAGGTCTCCACTCTTCATCTGTGCTCTGTTCTGCTTCACAAGCAGAAATTTCTTCTTTCAACTCAACTGCTCTGAATTCTTCTCTCAATAAGGCAATCTTCTTTTGGCTCAACCTCATCTGTAATGGTTGCCATTTCACATTCTTCCTCATGAGCCAACCAAATCTCTGGCTTTCTTCTATCCTCAGTTTCAATCTTTTGAACTCTTCCCTGATCCCAGCAAGTTCCTTCCAATACTCTTTGTCATATTCTACATCAGTGAGTCTCTTCCTTATGCCATTTTATTTGGCATCTTCCTTCACTCTTCCACTGTGGCTTCTCTCAGAACCTCTGCAATCTCTGTAGTCTCTGCTATGGCTCTCAGTAGCCATTCTCTTCTCTAGGAGTTATTCACTCACAAGATGCACCAAGCCTCTGCAACAGCAAGCTCTCTTGCTGCAACTCACCTCACCAATCCTTTCCTCTGGATCCGGCTTTGGCAAGTACTGGTCCCCTTTCTTTGGAACCTTCTGAGCACTCTCTTTTTCTCACTAAGCTTCACTCTGCAACTTTCCTCAAGAACACCTCTGCTCTCTGCTCATCCAACCTTTGTTGGGAATCTTCCAGGTTCTGCCACACTTTCCTTCTTTACTCAGAGTCCCTTGTTTGACTCTTCTACCACTGCTCTCAAAGCTGTGATCTACTTCTACTGAGATGTCTTCAATTGTCTGCACTCTGAATTATGAAAGATCATGACCCTGTCCTCCACTCATCCTGCAAATCCTGTTCACTATGATTCTGTGTATCCTTGCTGTGTGATCTTCCTTCTTCAAATATGCAGTCTTCAAAACTCTCATCCTCCAATTGGACTCTGCAATTCTGTAATCACCTTCACTATATCTCTGTAGGCTGCAATCTTATCAGTTTCCACAAGTCTGGTTTCCTTGCATTCACCAATCTTGGGCTTTTCAAAAAGAGCTATTCCTAAAGCTCTGATACCAATTGATAGCAGGGTCATCCACAGTCCCATTTTTCTCAACTTTTTAACAAATCTGTGTGTAAAATTGCATTCAAAATTTCATACCGAATCACCTTCCTGATCCGGACAACCTCACAACCTTCCTTTATTCTATGCTGGAAAATTCAACACTTAAATCTGAGAGTGTTAGTATCTCAAATATCTGAGATTTGAGATATTAATTCCAAGCCCTTATGTTATGCGCTCAACTCCTCTGTGCTTCTAAAGTTCAACCAATTCATAATCCCCATATATTTCATAGGGCGCTGACTTCACAATCGTAATTATATGGCCTACCCCTTAATATTTAAATCTTGTATAAATAATCTTTGCGATGGTTCAACCCATAATAATACAATGCCTATAATCGCAACACCTCGATATACAGTGCTCGGTGCTTTCCCTTCATATGTGTACAGCATTCGGGCCACTCAATGATTTCATTAATAATGGTCACCTTTCTTCACTTTCAGCATAACTTCGTCAACCAGTCTTACGGATTCACACCTTAATTAAATCTCAACTTGGATTAAACCCACAAAACTCAAAACATACGTATGCATGGGCCCCAATGCTAACAAGCCTTCCATATCCGACGACGGAGATCGCGTCGCCCTGCTCCATCCAATCCGACAAATATCACTTGGGTAACTTGCACGAACAATAACGCGCGATGGTGCGCAGTGGAAGTGGTTTTTCAATTTCGCTTGGGGCCACGCATTTCCCAGCGTGTGGAATCACTCCCAATCTCTTGAATACCACTCACCGTGTAAAGGTGGTGCGATCAAAACCACCGTTTCGTCTCTAAACCACGCTCATTGTTCCTCCTTCATGGTTCCGCTTCTTACCTTCCGGGTTTCGTCCTAAGTTCAATACCAGATACTCCGCTTCCGCTCTTCTACCTGTTCACGTTATTTCACCTTCGCCTTTTAACCGCGATTCATTTTAATCCACACTCGATCGCCGAACGCTAGTTAGCTCCCTTTGAGCAGTATGAAAGCCCCATGCATGGCTTAAAGCCACAGCTCCGTTGATGGCATACACTCACAACTATATCACTCCACTGTCGACCAGTTCGAGATGCACTGTCGACAGCATTAACATCGGTTACTCTAACTATCTACAAAGCATAATTAATCTCAAATTGTAGAGTACATAATTACACCTTCTTATACACTTGGTTTTGAGATACGGGAGTTATTCACTCAGCAATTACCGCAAAAAATTCCCTTCTCACAGAATTCAGACACAATTTCTTTTATACATATCCAAAGGTACTTATTGAAACTCGAAGGCATTCAAATAGTATTTAACCCCATCCAGACCTACTTAATTCAAAGAAATTTCTTCCATAAACAGATATATATATATATATATATATATATATATATATATATATATATATATATATATATATATATATATATATATATATATGCAGGTGAAAAATCTCAAAAGCAATCGCTTACAAACTCATGACAGGCCAGATATTCAGTTCAGTGGCCATTATCCTTCTACTCTGTTGCTGAAGAAGTTTTCTATCTCTCTAACTCTCTCTTATATAAACTCTTTAGGATTACATTTATACCACAAGGTTGACCTGAATCGATTCAGGTCTCCAAACAGTTCAGCAACTCTTAGCATTCCCAATTCCTAAAATCAGACTCAATAACTGAACTAATCCTAAACTGACTCTTCGTATTCCTATCTTAACCAATTTCTCATGTTCTCAAAATGACTTGAGAATTATTACAATTCCATACCAAATTTATTTAATATTTACAAGAAATTTAAAGAACATGGGACCCCCTATGTCTACTTATGTACAAAGTAACTTTTGAGCCTAATGCCCCTGCATCACAAAATCATGTAAAATACTCATGAATCCATGCACTTGTATTGTATTTATAATTGGGTTTCAAGTGTATTGGAAAGATAATTTTGTATTGGTCATATCATGTTATGCTTTTGAGTCATTGGTCCATGGGAGATGATAATAGCAACAATGTATTTCATTGATAAAATAATTTAAAATGCTCATGAAGCTATGTACTTGTATTGCATTTATCATTGGGTTTTCAAGTGGATTGGAAAGAGAGACATGAGGTCATATGATAGGCATGTACAAGGTTTTATGTCGCTACTACAACCACTTATTTAAAATGTATATGTCATTTATTCATGGTAATATGGATTCTTGGTCCACATTCTGCTTCTATTTGTGGCAAGGAAGCAATGTTTGCAGTGGTCGTGCTTCACTACAGTTTGGAGATAATGTTGGAGATGGAATGTGTTCATGGAGAACATCTTATTTGATCTTGTTTACTTTAGCCATTCATTGTTGGCATTACGATCTGTTGGGATGTATTCTTGATGTGCCTCATGCTATGCTATGCTATGACTATTGGGGTTTTGAACTGACTATATGAGCAGAGAGGTTGATGATTGGTCATTGTGGTTACTACTATGGAGAGTATGGATTGGTGCTTCACGTACATAATGTTGCATATTTTGATTGACTTTTCTTATAGATGCACATATTTTTATTCATTCTGTTGTTGTTCATTGATTTCTTCATGTGCATATTGCTACTGATACTAGAGTTTATTGGTTTGATATGTTGCTCATAGGAGATTACTTGATGATTGGTTTTTTATGTTACTTTTTATTTTTGATGTGAGAGGCTTAGATACTTGTTGTTATACATTCCTATTCAGCTATGTAGAGATCATATGCTTGAGTACTTGTGTTTTTTTTATTACTTCCTTATTATATGGATTTGAACCTTTTCCATTGATGTCCAAGGGGGAGTGAAAGAAGAGAAGATTGGTCTGGAGTTTGTGTGTGGTTACCATCAATGCCACATGGGGAGATTGTTGGAATTATGGTTTTCATGGTTGCAAGTGGTTTTTGTTAGCATTGATGTCAACCTCATAGAATGTGTTACAAATTATTAGTCATGCATATGTTTGATTGGTTGCAGGTATCACGTGTTGGCATTGAGTTATGATGATCTAGTGTTGGAATTGATGTCAACCTTATGTTGGCTCATGATGCATTGATTTCAACTTTGTGATGGTCTATTTGATGCATTTTTTTCAACATGGCTATGACCTAATATAGGATATGCCTACCTAGTGAAGGAACTAGAGGTTGAGTAGAGATGTTCTGGATATTACTTCCTAGTACTACATTTGAATGATGATGATGTTGCTACAAGTTATAAAAGTATATTGGACAAGTTTTGGATGTTTCTACAGGTGTTAGGGGTGTTTATCCATGTTGATGAGTGTGAAAATTATGTCTTCAAATAGCTCTTCTTGTTCATACTTATTATTAAGTTTGGACTCATGACGATGTCGTTTAGGTGCTACAATGTTGTACAGAGGTGTTGCAGGTTTTTCAGGTTGTGGAGGAGAGTAGTTGACTTGTTCACACTTATGTCAACCCTTGTCTTGTTGGCTTCTAGGTAAAATTGGTTGTGGAACTTGATTCTAATGTTTAACATATTTGCAGAGTTATCACAGGACTTGGTTGTAGAAATTATATAACTTATGTGTTATATGTCCAAGATTCTCCTGATATCACACTATTTTAACTTCATGCAAAATACATAATATATTCCACCATTGATCATTTGTGGAAATTAAATCAAGATTGCAATGCACACATGAAACAATAAAATTCACACACATTAACATAGTTGTTTAATGGGAAAGCCTGAAGCTGAAAACCCCAACTATCTGTATATAATATATGTCATAGAGATCATGTAACAATCCTCATACAAATCTAATCATATTAAGCTCTTAGTGCAATACAATCGCTACACACTAATCAAGCCTGATCTTGCACATCCATGCACTGATCTTTGCCACTTGCTAGCCTACCTCTACTGCACAATCCCTACTGAAGAATGGCTTTGAATGAACTCGAATTTCTCCAGCCTTGCTCATGCAATCCTCATTGGAATCTCCATTGAGTGTTGGATGCAATCAATGCATCACTATAGTCACAACTAATAGTCACACTTTCTCTTTCACCTATCTCTCCACTGGTCTCCATTGAAACTGCCATGCACTGTAGTTAACTGATGTATTCTTCAGTTGATTAATGAGTTATTATCAAGTGAATTAACTAACTAATTAATTCACACCACTCTCACTAGTGTATCAATCAGTTAGACTAGATACAACTAGCTCAACTGAGTCTAACTGAGTTAAACTGAATACAACTCCACCAACTACTTCTCCAACTCCACCAAACTCTGTCACATGAGTTCTAACTGAAGTCCTCCATGAAATAGCTCCAGTAAACCCTCAGGAATAGTGTAATTCCTTTTGTCAGCTGCTGTGCCACATCTGTGCACTTAACTGAAGTGCTCCAAGAGAATAAGATAATGTTTAGAGTCCAAATATTATTAAGAGCTAATAATATTCGACATATCTATTTTTACACTGGCAGTCTAAAAATAGACTCTGCCCAATATGTCTAAAAATAGAAGTCCATCTATTTTTCTAACTTGACCAACCATCCACAAATAGCATCCTACAACTCATAGAATATGTCGACATGTCTAAAAATAGACATAGTCTAAAAATAGACTTTTCACCAAAAATAGCCTGCGGGCCCACTTAGTGAAGGCGACTCTTCTCACTAAGCTCATCATCTTGTTGAATGTCAACATTGGCAAAGGCATGGATGTGTATAAAAAAACTGGAGAAGGTGTGAAAGAAGTTGGTAGAGGTTATAAGTTGAAAGTTCCATGATTTTCCCTATACTCTTCCCCAGATGTTGGGAAGCAGTGTCATGTGTGCAGTCAAAAGCCTTCATCCCATATTTTCTAGTGTTGTGCAAGTGGTTGTAAGCTTTTAAACCGATATTTTCCAGTGGTATGGCTGCAGTTGAGGGTCTACACAAACATTTCTCAACATTCCGTGCGAAAATTAATAGTATTTGAACTTGGTTATTCCGAAAATATTTTAAATTAATTGGATAAGGTTGAAAGTGGTTGATTAAGTCCTCCAATGGGTGTGAATTCCTTAAGTGCACAAGTATTCATGGTTATGGGTGGATTTCACTAACTTTTTGCACCTTTGAGCTCAGTCCAAAAGAATATTTCTCCAAACACGCTATACATACTTCATTTTCAATTTGATAAATGGTTTGCTGCTATGATTGAGAGTGTGAGAAGGTTGCAGAGAGGAATAATTGTTTATACATAGTTGTTAGTAGAGACACCTTGTGCATGAGTGCAAATGGAATTAAATTGAGAAAAACAAATTTTTGTACCTGAAAACTAAAGTAGAGCATCAATTTCAAATAAAATTTATGGCAAAGAAAAATCATAGGAAGAATATTTTGTTTTCAATGATTGATTGTCAAGATGGAGAGCATAGTGTATCTCCATGGTTTGTCACTAATCCATTTGTTTTACAAGTTTGTTGGTGCATATGACAATATTATTTTTATTTTTATTATTGATTTATTGGTACTTTGATGTATTTATGGCTGGTAATTTCTTTTGATGGTTGAGTGTGTGAGTATTATAATTGTTGTTGGTTGTTTGTGTTGGTGAGAATATTGGTTGTGGTGGTTTTTATGTTTGTTGATGAGACTTTCGTGTTTTTGGGGTTTGATATTTCAAAGCTGAGTCTTGTTGAGCATAGTTTCTTGGTGATCCAATTTGATAATGAATGAAATTAAGGTCTGCATAGAGTTTTGCAGCAGTGGCCTCCAACATGTGGGAGCTTTCTAAGTTGGAGCAGTGATTTTGTGCTAGTGGTTGCTATTAGAAGTGTTGTAGAAATTTTTGTTTCTACCCAGTGGTAGCTGGAATAGTTGATGGTTGTCAACTCACTGTAATTTTGAGATTGATTCTCTTAGTCTATTGTGGCAGGATTAAATTTTTTTTAGGTTGAGTCCCCTAGCTGGTAATAACTAGCATTCTATGTAAAAGACAATTTTCTTGACATAATAGAGATTTAGAGAATCGTAGTAGCAGCAAGGGTGGTTTTCTTCCTGGAAAGGTTTCCACGAAATATTTGTTAACACCATAAAATTGTACACTCTAAAATACACCAAAGGTCATCCAACAAAATGTATAGATACATATTTTCCAGCTAAAGACATTATGGAAGTTCAGAAAATTTAATTTCTCCTAAGGTTACATGTGAAATTTTCATCGTGCACCATAGATGAAGGAAAAAATTGAGACCATTTCCCACACTTGGAGGATGATTCCCTGACATGTGATAGTCAAGGAAAATCAAATTTGAGTTTCCTTGAAGATATGCATCTCTGAATGGAATCATCTTGTTCTACTTGTTATCACTCTCCCCAACTTCCTAAGGCTGACAATAGGATTGCAGAAAA